>CAMQGK010000567.1:17087500-17647500 GCA_947000775.1 Pterois miles | reverse complement strand
TTACTTTTCATATTCACCCTTACTTTCTCCCATATTTGAGTTTTTCCTCCAGAAAACCATTTCAGCAGCACTGTAATTTTTATTCCTGTATATTATACCCATCTTATTCTGTTTTAGCTTGTTTTTATTTATAATCTTAAAAGTGGTTTACAGGTTATGTATAATTTAAGCATTATTATTATTATTCAGTGGGTTTTATTTTCCATCTTAATGGACTACACAGAATACCTGTGTAGTCCATTTCACCTTATTTATGTTTTATTTTTATAATGTTTTTTTGATGCTTTTAATGCTCTATGTTAAGCACTTTGAATTGCCTTGCTGCTGAAATGTGCTGTATTATTAAACTTACCTTTCCTGGCTCACCTGGCTAGCTGTGTAATCATATAAACTGTAAAAAAGTGTAATCTCAGTTATTACTTAGTTACTTAGCAGTTACGGTGTAACAGTACACAGAATTCAAGGTTCGTGTGTGCCTCGGTTTTGGGGTCATGGTTAGGTGGTACGTTTTGGGTACAATAGAGAAAACTAAATAGAAAATCAAAGCGAGCACGTCTCCAAAGAGAGTATTGGGTGTCAGGCAGCAGCAAGAACAGAAGGAACTAAATCTCCGGCACTCACAGATAGTGTCTTCTTTATTATATCGGGCAAACAAACAAATGTGTTTCAGCAATAAACCTTCGTCAGCATGAACAATGAAAACATAAAGCCAGTTTTAAACACTCAGGTGAAACACAGCCAACAATCAGGGAAGAGACTGGAAACTCTTAATTAGACGTTTCATGTCATTGATTCCCTCTATTTTTCTGTGCTTTTCGGCTGTGCCAGGCAGCATCAGCCCACCAGCCACTGAGCATTTATGACATTATGATGTGTAATTTACGAGCATAGATTATTTATTTTTCTTTGTTGGGTCCGTTTCCTCAGTTGAGGCATTGTCTGGGCGTTGCATCCACAGATGAATCCTACTGTGTAATCTTCCAGTCTCTTCCCTGATTGATGGCTGTGTCCCACCTGAGTATTTAAAACTGACTTTACGTTTTGATTGTTCACGCTGATGAAGGCTTATTGCCAAAATGCGTTTGTTTGTTTGCCCTATATGTTAAAAAAGACACTTAATCTGAGTGTCAGAGATTTTGTTTGTTACGATAGAGAAAACATCTTTTTCATTTATTTTGAAAATTTTAACATTCTGCAGTTGCTCACTGGTTATAATTCGTAGTTAAACAGCTAAAGCACTCAAATACTGCCATATTGTCAATAAAAGATAATTAAATAAATAAAATAAATGTCTGTAATAATGTAATTTGTAACCCAGTTCAGATTCTGTAATGCTCCACGATCAGACTCTGACCTGTTGATGATGATCCCTCAATTTAACTGTAGCTTGTGCTTGTTCATACAGGCCAGATATAGACTGACATGTGATGGCACACTGTAGTGGGACTGAAAACACTTTGACCACATGCTTTAGTTTGGTATTGTTTACGACAGAGTGTGGTGGATGAACACTATCATTAGTTACTGTGGCACGGCCTGAATCTGCAGTGGGAGGCTGCCTGAGCGCTGTGAAGAGAAGGACTCTGTGTTCAGTCTGTTTTTGTTTCGCTTCGCTAATTGACACATTCTGTTGATGCCGTCGTAAATTAAATGCTTATATCCCCAGATATACCGGACCTCAGTTTAACAGTGTTGGCATACAGTATGACACAAGACATTGAGCTTGATTAACCCAATGAACTGACATTACAGCGCTGCTACAGCTGATAGAGTACCGGTGCGATACCAAACCTTTCTGGGTAAAATTTGCCCTGTGAGTAGTCAACATAAACAGCTGTTTGGGTCACAGGCCATACCGAAAAAGTTGTGGACCGGACCAAACCAAACGCCCTGTAATGAATGTTATGGGGATTTAAATTAGGATTACAAGCCTATTACTGGACCCACTACTGTACTTGTGTGGCGACGTACCTTAGTGGTGAGAGACGGATAGCTCTTGTTGACCTTCCTCAGTCCATCCAACATTTTGGGTAGCTCTGATGGGTTGACGGGCTCCACTGCAATCTTTATAACTGACGCTGTATTGAACTTAAGCGGCCTGAAAATCTGAGCCTGTCAGAGAAGTAAAAAAAAAAAAAAAGTCAACTGTGCCATTTCTCATAAGGTATATTTTTAAAGATCTCAGTGGTATTTCTGTCTCAAGTCTCACCTCTTCATTCCCTCTGGGCTCTGTGATTGTTGCCGTCTTGACGATTGGCTGGTCACAACCTTCGATGAGAACCCAGTTGCCAGCAGGCACTCGGTTCACTTCAATTTGGTATCTAAAAATGTTGATGGCACAGTGACATTTGATTCAAATACTTATTGATTTCTGGCTCTACAAACTTATACACTTTTCCATAAAAATTAGCATGCAGATGCAGGTTTACTTAAATGCAAGAAAATACACTGAAAATAGACTTTTTTTTCTTGGTGTATCATGTTCAATGTCAAGTTTGCACTTAGCAGCACCCAAAGCAAAGTTAATAAACAGTGAAAAGGTAAATTATAAGAACTGACCAAATCCCTGATTTTATTTATAATACATTCACTTAATCATGTCCACCCAGGTGTCATGTTTCCATCACTGCCGATAAATACAGGGACTACTGCAGAGTCATTTGTCCCAGTAATGAATACTGACTGTAACCCGCTAAAGACAAAAGCCAGATGTTTGTGGGTTTTTGTCCAGTGGTTAAGGGCCTTTAAGAAACCAAACCCCTGCAGCATACCTGGCAACTGAAATCCAGAGACGGCCCACAGTGCAGACCTGGGAGTCTTCCTCATCTTCGAGGGTGTAGTTCTCTCCTAAAACCTTGACGGGCTGGCCCGCCTGAATAGTCCCACTCAGTACCCGGCCGAATGCATGGAATTGAACGCCATCCTCTGTGCTGTACATCTTAGTGGTGTGGCACATCAGAGGACCCTGAGGGTGGGAGGCATGATGTGAGCAGGAAAGAGGGATAAGGGAGAAAGAGAAACTAGGGCAGGAAAGTCTTACTGCACTGGAATCATTTCACCATTTCTTCCTAAAGAAATATACTAGAGCTTACGCAAAAGACAGCTAGACTTTTAATGGAACTTGGAAAACTGTGATCAATGTCCGGCATTGTCTTAAACCGGCTTACTTAAGAGCTCGCCCATGTCACGGCAATTAAATCAGTCTGTTGGCTTGATCTGTAAGAGCAGCTGGACAGACCCTACTGACTATGACTAGAAACAGATTGCAGCAATTTGCAGTTAACTGGTGTATGTGCTCCTCACCAATCAATAAACAGGCTCTGCTTCCATTATACTCACCTCAGGATCGCACTCTGCCATGGCCTCTCCAAGGTCTGAGTCCAGACCTCCAGTGTATGTGTGCTCAATCTTGTTCCTCGCACCCTCCTGTGGTGAGGGGATGTGCTGTACACACATGTCCACGAAGCCTGTAGGGAAGAAATGAATGCCCAACTTTACATTGATTCATCATGATGGACAAAGTATGACCATTTTATCTTTAGAAATTACAATTAGGAGCAGATACAATGTGTAAAGCAGCGGGACATATATGGTGTGTCTGAGAGTCTTTGCAGTATTGCTAACCCAACTTGCAATTTTTAGGTTATAGCGGGCTCAGTTTTAAGCTACAGCAAAGACACTGGTATTATATGAAACCAGGACACCTAAGGAATCCGTTGTCATACTAGCTTGTCGAGAAGAAGGCTCCAGACCTACAGTATGTTAAACTTTGTCTAGGGAAAAACTGGCATAGCCATTTTCAGAGGGGTCCTTTGACCTCTGACCTCAGGATATGGGAATGAAAATGGGTTCTATGGGTACCCAGGAATCTCTCCTTTATAGACATGCCCTCTTTATGATAATCACATGCAGTTTGGAGCAAGTCATACTGACAGCTGTTGATGCATGTGGGGCTTGAGTTTGCCATGTTATGATCTGAGCATATTTTTTTTTATGCTAAATGCAGTACCCGTGAGGGTTTCTGAACAATATTTGTCATTGTTTTGTGTTGTTAATTGATTTCTAGTAATAAATCTATACATATGGTTGCATGAAGGAGCATATTTGCCCTCTCCCATGCTGACAAGAGTATTTAATACTTGACGCCTCTCCCTTTAAGGTACTTTTTGAACAGATAAAAAAAACATGTGACTCACTGCAATTAGCTATAGACAATCATTATTTCAAACAACTGAAAACCCTATGTATTATATAAGCTAGTAACGTCCCAACGACGAGCCGACAGCAGGCCAGCTGCTATTCTGTCTTTACGAGGTTGTTAAGTGAAGATGTGTTGTAGTGTCGTAGGAAACTAGACAACCTCAGCGATTGACCAACAACGCCATATTAGCTTGTCAGGAAGAGCGATAAATAACAAGATCTCTGACCTCAAGATATGTGAAATCTTATTAGATAAAACAGATGTTGACAAACTGCATAATTTGCAGTTGAAAAGGTATCATATTGTAATATATCTTATGACAATACACAGCATTTTGCAATTTTTTTAAAAATCACAATAACATTGCATCATGATTTAAGTATTGTGATAGTATCTTATCGTGGGGCCTCTTGTGATTCCTACCAGTAATACAAAACCATAGTTTTAAAACACCAACACAAACAAAATTAGAAGGGTAGATAAAAACAAACGAAGCCATACCAGTGAATTCTCCAAAGAAGCGATTACAGACCAGCCTCAGCAAGGGTCTGATGTTCAGCTTGAGCTCCTCTTTAGTTAGGTGGATCCCCAGCTCATCCAGGACTCGGGGGAGAGATGTGTCCACATCCCCAACCACCTACACACAAAGAGGATCTGAGTGAGGATTACACACTGAGGTCTGCAACTCAGCCAGAGCCTGACGGAGGCCTGTAAGTATTGAGCTAGCTATGACTTGCAACACAACATGTATGTTAGACATGTCCAACCTGTGAGAGGATCTTGTAGAGAGGCTCCAGAACAAATTCCACAAAGCTACGCTGAGAGTTACTGCTGGGAGCTTTCTTTGTGAACTTACGACTACACAAAAAAAAAAAAAAAGAGAAAATGGCAGACATCATAAGCCATCCTCCTATTTTAACACATTCTTACCATTAGATATAAGCATTTTGTTTCAATCCAAATTAGTTACTCACGTTTTGGGGTTGAAATAAATGTCTCCCCAAAGCCTCTTGGCAAACTCATTATAGTTGATGTCACCTGCAAACACAAAGAGAGGAGATAGTTAATACCTCACTAACTCTATTGGGCATAAGATGTGAAAAGGATGCGCCAGTTTATGGGAGCATGTGCTGATGAGTCTTACCATACGTGTCCGAGTAGATCTTTGCAAAGGAGCCCAGAGTGAAACAGATGCTGTACTGAGAGCTGGCAAAGCACACATTTCCAAGGAGTGGAGACACCACCAGGTTCTCATCTGTGGAGTATGTGCTGAGAAGAGAAACGACCGACCATGAAGTGTCTGATTTTTTCAATTTTCCAACCGATATGTTGGACTACAGACTCTGTGAACGCTATGGGTTTCAAGAATTACCTGAGCAAACCGTTGACTTCATCCACAATGTGGCGAAGTTTATAATAAGCATCTGTGGGAGGCAATTTGAGCTCCCCAATGAGCCGGTCCACCTTGTTGATGCAGATGGTGATGGCCATACGCTCCTGAACGGCATGTTTGATCAGGCGCTCTGTGTTCAGCATCACCTGGGCAGAGATACATAAAGGCATCAGTTATATGGAGGGTTGAAGGACACTGACAAATGTGTGAAGAAAGTGCAAGAATGAGAGATCAAGAAAGAAAAATTAAAGGACTCACTCCTTCTGCTGCGTCTATGAAGAGGACAACACCGTCTGAAAGCCGGATGCTAGACGTGACCTCGTCAGAGAAGTTCACATGACCTTCGAGGGAGACACAAGATTTTACATCACTACCTGATGTCTATTCTAGACATCTAGAAAATAGGGACATCAGGCCCAATAAATTAGCTGCAAATAATGAAAAATTTATATTATATATTTTTCCGACAATTAAATTACAATATGAAGCTAAATTGCTTTCATTGACATGACAAGCGCATGCTGACTAGAGAGCCAAGCATGTTGTTGTCAGTGTGTATGTTTTTCACAGTTTCAGAGAAAAACATTTGATGTACTTTATTAGAAAAAAAAAACATTTATGAGTCAAACCTTTGTTTTTGTTGCGTTGTTGTGTTAATAATAATGTTGTCAGCTATGTTTCGGTTGGTCAGAGCTATGAAATATTAAATCATCCATCTTTACTCACGACATCTTAGCCTTTCATACCCTAATGTAAGCAAAAACTACAGGTCATGGAAATACAAAAACATTAAATAATCGGTTATTTTATGGGTATCGGACATGAGAACAAGGAATATCGAAAAAAATGCATTTATTTATTTATTTTATTTTATTTGTATTAATACTGTTTTAAAATCTATGCTTCTTGTTTATTGCACTATCCACTTTGCTGCTGTAACGTGTGAATTTCTCCACTGTGGGACCAATAAAGGAATATCTTATCTTATCTTATATCGTGCATCTTTAGTGAACAATGCATACAGTAGTGCACAGTACCTGGTGTATCCATGATGTTGAAAAGGTAGGATTTGCCTCTGGAGTCTGGCAGGACCATTGTGACAGGGGTGCTCTTGATACCAACACCTCTCTATGGAAAAAGCACAAGACAGAAATCACCTCAGCAGCAAGGGAAACATAATTCAATCACCTTAAATCTTATTTTCTGATCATTTCCAACGAGAAATTCCTGCAGCCTCCCTGCTTTTAAATTAAACTATATTCTTCTTTGATGGATCACATTTCCATGTTCAAGATGTTTAATGTCACTCCAGTTATACTAGTACAATCTCATGAAATGCTTTAACTAGGAGGCTCCATAAAAGAAAGTAAATAAATAGTAAGAAATCCTTGCCATTCTAATATGTGGTATTAATGTATTTTAGGATACAATGAAGTGTTTATCACGTTCAATGTCATTATGCCACTGTTCAACAAGACCACTCACCTCCTGTTCTGTAAAGAGGATGTCTGTGTATCGGAGCTGAAAAATTCAAAATTCATGTTAGTTTCTGCCGTCATATACAGAGATTAAGTGTAATAAATTGCAAATATGTGTAGATTTATTATTCTGGTTGACACTCACATCCACATCATCTCTCTTCCTGATTTCTGGGTGCGTCTGTTCGATCAGGCAGTCCACAAAACAGGTCTGAACAGAAGAAACAAATCCGTTAGATCCCAGTGCGTCACAGATGAGTCCATGTTGTGCAGCCATGTTATTGGCAGATGCTCCAAAAGATTCCTAGCCTCCCTAATTTTTCCTCTCAGGAACACATCCTCTTTGGCAAAATGCCACAGAAGAGCCATGCAGTGTTTCCCCATAATTGTACAGGCATGATGTGCTGCCAGTACCAACTGGAACCCTCGCCAGGCCAAAAAAAAAAAAAAAAAAATCAAAATTTTTTTAATGCCAAAATCAGCACCAAACAGCGACACTAGACCAGAATAGTTGGTTAAAACAGATCAGTGATGCCATTTTGCCCTCATTACTCTCCGTTAAGTTTGCTGGAAGTGATGAACCTGGTGTGTTTTATGTGGAGGGAGCACTGTGTTGGACTACATTTAAAATCTAGCCTTTTATAAGCTACTTTGCTTATCAACAACTGGACATATGGTAACTTAGGATGCAATATGGCCTTGTGTGCTGATTAATTTGGCATAAAGTTAAAACTCCAGTCCTAATTTAGTTATAAAGAAAAAACAACTCCTGCTTGATCTTCACTGCTGTTTGGGAGGAAGGAAATAACAGGAGCAATGAGAAAACCAGCTTTAAAAGTGACATATTTTCTATTTTAAAAAAGTGCTGTGCAGTTGATCTAATTTATGCCCATGTGGAGAGTGCTTCACGTGGATTTTAATTTGGTGTGGTCTAATTGTGTTAGCCCACTCCCCCGCCCCCTGCAGCACATCCGCCAGGTCAAAGCAGTCAACCTGGGGGAAACACTACCCTGACTAGAAATACACAGCTAAAAGAGAAGCTGGGCCAGAAGCAGCCATAAGGCAGGCTCTAACCTTGCCATGGTGAAGGTGACCACACAGGGTGACGTTTCGGATTAGCTCAGGACCGTCCATCAGATCTGCAAGGAATCTGCCAAGAGAAAGGAGGGATGTCACAGCTTGAAGGACAAACAGCAAACACATGTAAATGGAAGACACTGTATGTACTGGGAAATACACAAGATTGAGTAGAGTGCTGTTGTACCACTTACCATTTGACTGAACATTTGCATGTTCAGACTTTTTAAGTAAAACTAGAATTACTGCCTCACAGTTGTATGCCTCCGCCAACCAGTCAAGTTGCAGTTTGCATCAATGTCTGTCTAAAATGTCATCATTTTATGCTGTTAAATGTATGTTAAATTGAGTTGTGGACAAAAACGTGTTTTGTCCGGACACAATGACCTTTGACTAGGGGTGCGACAATACACTCAGCTCACAATACAATACGATACACAATATTGGGTTCACGATCTCGATATGATATTATATAATAATATAATATATAATGATAATTTTAACAAAATTTGAATGATGAAAATATGAGTGAAAAAGTAGCTTTTCATTCAAAAAGACACAAAATGAAAAACAATGCTGTTTGCCCTGTAGTTCATTTTTTATGTTAACCAGCTATTGTGCTCTTTAATTTAACTTATTTAACTGTGTTCTATTTGTGTCTGTTTTCTTTATTTTTCTGTGTGTATTTATTAATTTTTAATTTTACTCTGGACATCATTGAAAATGAAGGCATGCCCTCAATGATTCCTCAAGATTTAAATAAAAGTTAAATGAATCAATTACAGTAACTCAGTAACATTAGTTAGTAGTCCTGGTTGAGACTGAGAGGACCAGACTGGTAAATGGTATAATAACGTGTCAGAAATAATGTTAGAGGAAATCTATTGTTTTATTATGCAAGTTAGCTCTACAATGCTCCATATTATCTTATGCTGGATGGACGATTAATTTTACGTTCGCAAATCAGCTGCTAAAACAAGTTTCAGTTGCTCTGCCACCAAGATAAATCTGATATACCTAAGGCTACATAAATAAATGCTATTATCATGTTATAGTTGACTGTATGCCACTGCAACAGCATGCATTAATTTGAACATTTTCTGCAGTGTAACTGGGAAACTGGGCATGCTTGTCATCATATAAATAGATAATTTCTGAGACAACACAGCTCAGCTCATCGGAGCAGCTCCCGACTGTGTCCGTGTTTTCCGCTGCCTGTCTGAAGCATGTTAATCCTCAGTGTTGACTGGCTACTGCTGATGATGTGTAACCAATCAGATACAGCTTTAGTGGAACACTGCGCCAGACTACACAGTGGAGACTGTGTGGAGAGCACTGACAGAGAGAGAAGGCTGACCAGAGCCAAATAGTGCATTTTAAATTAATTTATCACCAAAATATTGTAAGAAAGTTTTCATCTTGCCAATGCATATTGTCTTACTTTTATATCCTGAAATATCACAGCATGATATATCATCATGTGACTGTACCTTTGACCATCAAACTCTAATCAGTTCTTCTTTGAGTTGAAGTGGATATTTGTGCCAAATCTGAAGAAATGTCCTCCAGGTGTTGCTGAGATACTGCGTTCATGTGAATGATATGGATGGACAACCTGAAAACATGATGCCTCCAACCACATCTGTTGCTGATGCAGAGGCATAAAAACAGGACACGTGAATATTTATGAAGATGACTTACTCCATATCATAAACAGTGGCAGGTAACTCCTGCTCCATCAGGGTGAACTGCCTATTCTTCACAGGCTTAATGATGGGCTCTGGAGTGGAGAGAAACACTAGTGTTTGTGTGTATCTTAACAGAATAAAATGACTTATTAGCACTGTCACATACCATTATAGATGTGTGAAATCAAGTGGATTAAGCAACCAAATACTATGTACTTCAATGTCAATCTGCTCATACAGGTTATGCTGTTCTTTATATCTAACCTGTAAGAGGTTGAGTGTCTTCCTCTTGGACAATGGTTTCCACTTCGGGGCCATAAACCTCTTCTGCCGTAGGATAGTACTTCTTGTCCTCATGCAGGACCACCTCCATACCAGGGACATCCTCATCAGCATCAGCAGGCTCATCGTCATCGTCTTCATCACCCTGCACAATGAGAGAGTTATTACCACGACATGTGAGAGCATACTGCATAAACATACTAAATCATAACTGATTTTTTTTTTTTTTACCTCATCAACATCTCTGTCCTCTGCATCCAGATCGTCTTCATCGTCATCGGAGTCCAGTTCTGGACCGATGTAGTTTCCAAACTCGTCATACAGATCAGCCTCCATCTTGCAGAGACCTAAAAGGGGGCTCAGTGTGTTAATGAACATTATTTGGTTTCGTGTATATGGTAAAGCCAACATATGAATGAGATCCAATGCCAACAGACAATACTAAAACACCTTTGCTGAAGTATAAATTGGGATTAAATACCAATACTAACTTTATCTAATGTGGAGAGACGATACAACAAGAATTGTTTAACACTGAATTAGTTTTAATGAACCAAATGTTATTTTACGTGTATGTGCTGTTGTGTGAGTCAATGGTGATCAATAACGGAGTCGTGTTCGCGTGAAAACCTTAAGATACCAGAAAAGCCAATGCTTCCTTTGCATCTAGCATAATATGCACCACGGCAGTTTAGTAACATATTCACCAAGCTTTCAGATGTTTTCCGTCGGCAAAAACTCAGACTATAATTTGGCTACAGTGCGAAGTTTTCGATGTCTATAAACTGCCCCGTTTCCTAAGCTGGCAATGTTATTAGCGAGCCAAAAGCTAGCATGCTAGTCAGCTAACAAGTACAGAAATGAATGACTTGGAGACGACGTTTCAGTTACGTTGTTTAGCTTTAGCTTAAAGCACTAAACTATACCTTGCGGACTGCTAAGCCAACTTACCCGGATTCTGTTATAATGCGGCAAATAAAGACTATCTATCAAAAGGAGATAAAAGTGTGTAACGTTGGGGTTATTCAGAAGATAAATAATTTCCCAAATAGCGCCATGCGCATCAGATTCTACTTCCGGCTTTCTTCTTCTATTCTCATGAGGGCGGTAACCGTTCAGCGGTAAACTCACTGTCGCCCCCATCGGTAACTTAGCGATACTACACCAGAAGCAAGCTACTCGATTCAGTATTGACTTTTCAAAACACAACGTTTCAACACCCAAACATTAACTTACATCTGCTTCGAATCAAACATCCCGATCCACATACTCACAGCGAAATTCAGCAATTTTGTCATATCTAAAATTTTATTTTTAATTCCTACACCGGAAGTCTTGTCGTTGGCGTTCGTGTCGTGACGCGAGTGCCTGCAGTGGTCACGGAGCGCAATTACAACTGTCTGTTATTTTGTACGTGTTCACAGTAAGATTAACTAATATTATTAAAATATATGAATCTCGACACTGTTACAATAGGCATGAATGACTGCATCGACTAAGCGTTAAGGCAGACCATGCAACACAATAGTATGCAGTGTCTTCCGGTGAGCGCTTTCACAATAAAGCGTTTAAAATAGACGGTGCTGTAGTTACGCACTGTGACCACTGGATGGAAGTAAATATTCATTAATGACAAAACACAGGAATACACTCAGGACATCCATTAACTCCAGCTGATAATAATAAAATAAATATACCTGAAAATATCTCTCGGTTCAATTCAAAGGTGCTTTCATGGCATAGAAACCTACATTTATATTCCCAAAGCAAAGCAAGTTGGAAAAATATAGTTACAATAAATATTTACTATAAACTTCTCTTTGTAAATTTCCCCACTGTGGGACTAATAAAGGAATAACTTATCTTATCTTTCTTTTTTTCACGCTCTCTGGGGAACAAGATTATTAAATAAAAATCAATCAAGTGTCAACCCAGATTGGGCATGTATTTGTTCGTATAATGGATTCATAATGGGCATTTATACTGACATTTAAGTCAGATCAACTGACTACAAGTTGTAGCAACACCGTAAAGATGCTATAAAAGCAATGCTTGCTTATTTATTCCTCGTATTTTAGTGGTTTTCGTGATCAGTGGAGCCTTGAGTATCTTTCCTGTGTTTGTCAAAAGTGTTCACACAGTCTTTTTATTGCAAATTTACCTATGGCTACAAATACAGCAGCCTGACTGAGCTCTGTATACCCCAGAACAACTTTCAAAAAAATGCAAATTGAATATTTATATAGGTATCTAAATACTGAACAAACCATACTTTTTAAATAAGTATCAGGCCTCTGTGACCCTCAGAAAACTATAAAACCCAAATAACATTTGACTTTAAGAGCACTGATTTCAAAAGTTTGTTCTATTGTTGTATCTTTCATGGCACTTAAAATTTCAGATAAGTGAAGCATAGTGTTAGATAAAGTACTGATGTTCAGGCCTTTCTTTGGTACATATACATGTATGTAATCAGGGTGATGTCTGAATAATTCAGTGTGGATGCTGGTGAAGTCTGATGATACATTCAGACACAGGCAGGGTTTCAGTTGATGGCTTTATTCCTGCTGGTGTTATTAGGCCTGGCCTACACAGTAAAAACACAACAGACAGATAAACAAGTCAAACAAACACTCTTACAAAACTGTCGCACATTTCTATATTAGATATATATTCTTTGAGTTGATACAAATATTTTTTTGGTCATCTTAGATCTGTTAAAATGCCCATCAGATGACAGTGTCGCTCAGATTTCATTTACTGTAATTTCATATTCAAAAAAGTGCAGAAAAATAAAGACACTTGTTATTAAAGAGCAACCATAACCATCCATGACATTTCAAAATATTGCTACTGAGGATTTTCTGACCCAGTTTAACACTTAAAAACTCCACATCACATTGAAGGGCTTTTATTATGCAAATACCCCTGCAGACTTTAAAGTTATACGCTTACATATACATATTTATGTTATAACAAAACAATTGATTTGTGATTGATTTACTCTCTTTGGGTGACAGTGGCAGGGCTCCATAATCATTAACCTGTTGATAAACTGGGCCTCTGAGTGACCTCTGGACCAAAACGTGAGAGGTTGGACTGAGGCACGTGCAGGCTGGACGCCACATAAACATTATTTGTTTTTACTGACAGTACAAATGATTTTTTTGCCTTGAACATTAGCTTCTTGTACTATTTCACCTGAGAATATGACTACAAGTGTCACCAGCCCTGTTACTGGTCTCTTCTCTCCCTTGTCTGTCTCTACTCTGCCAGCAGCCTCCTCAGCCTCTGCACCACATCCTCCCCGCTGCTCCACGGCACAGTGACCGCCTTGAATTCCCCTGGCATGGCTTCGTGGGTCTCCGTGATCAGCCGGTGCATGGGGAAATCTCGCCGCGGGAAAACCACGTCCCGTGGTCCGAGGGAGATTGCCGGGCAGAAGTCGTTGGCTCCGTCCCCCACGTAGAAGACCCTCTGGTACTGGCGGCCCCGCTCTTGCGTCCTGCGCGCCACATAGTCCCTGACGATTACCTGCTTGCACATGTTGCTGGGACACCGCGGGCAGTCGTGGGAGTGGAAGGGCCGCAGGACCAGTCGGCCGTCCTTATTGAAGGTGGCCGGGTTGGTGAAAATCCGGTGGAAGAGCTGGCGTGCCCCTGCGTACCGGAGCCAGGACTCGATGAAGAAGGTGTTGGCGTCGGACACCAGCACAACCTCAAAGTCCTGCGGGGGGCGGGTGCGGAGGAACTGGAAGACGGTGTGCATGCCGGGGGTGGCCGGTATCTTCTCCATGACGCTGCGGATGTCGCTCTCGGTGACGCTCTGCTCCGCCAGGTAGGCCAGCACGCGCTGCATGTACTCATTGTAGCGGCCTGGCTGGTAGGTGTCCTTCAGCCAGCCCGGTAGGTGCTGACCCGGGGCGGCCTGCACCACTACGTCGTCGCTGGTCTCATCCACGATGGTCTCGTCGAAGTCAAAGAAGATGAGGAAGCGCTTGTCGGAGGAGATGTTCGCTGAGTTGGAGGCCATGATCTGCTGTGCGCGTCTGGATCCGGAACCAGGGACTTCCCCCTCGCCTGGGGGGTAGGGTGGGGCATAACAGCAGTTGAATATTGAATCCCCCATGATTGACTATCCCACACCTCTCTACTGTCTCCTGCTCTCCTCCCACTCTGCAGCATCCCACGCAAGGCAGGCCACAGTAAGGTGGAGGCTACCGATGTTCTTGGAACTTCAATGCGTAAAATAGACGAATGGGGGTTGGGGTGGAGGTAAAAACAGATTTAACATATCAATGTTATGCAATGCAATAGTCTGTATGTGTGACCTATAAAGAGAGCAAAGCAGTCAGCCAGAGAGGCAGCATCCATCAGCTCATGGGTCTCTGAAACTGTGTTTTCTACAAAGGTAAGAGGAGGGGTGGAGGTCATCCTGCTGTGCTAGAGGTTCAGATTAGGAAGGAAATGCGATTATAATCGCATCTGGGGTCTTCATGCAGATCCTGCAAGCAAGCAAGCATATTTCTAAACTGTAGCAGGCATGTATTACAGCGTGCAGCCCTCCTACCTTTGGTTCTCGGTTATGTCAGCAGTGGCGATCAGCTGCTCTCATGTGTTTCCTGATTTCGGCCAGGCGCCTTCAAACTATGCCGCCGGTTTTACCTGCTGAGAAACACACAATGGATGCTGATTTACTGATGCTGATTTACATTTTACAGTATGGGGGCTTAAGCTGCTGCTTAAGCCCTAATACTGTATATAGTAACTTAATCAATCCAAGAGTGTACAAGAGAGAAACTAATCACATGACAGCCTATTAATAGGAAAATAGGAGATAAAAACAATAACAAATGTGACACCAGATTATATGAGGTTACATCTCTTTGTCTGTAGCTGGCTGTCAGACACATTTAAAGTCTTCTTTGTTTCTTTTAGGCAACAATTCAGAGAGAAATGTCCAACACATGATCAGTTAAGTCTGCTTAAAAATGAACTTGTCAACCCGCCGACCTCCCCTGCAAAATAAACCTGTTTTCTCACAACAATAACAACAACAGCAGACATCCGGACTGAAACTCCCCCATTAAATTCTTGGTTAAATCATTACTGTGCGTCACGAGCGCTGGTTCCGGTCCTCGGTCCCCGGTGTTGGTCAGGTCCGATCCGGTCTCGCAGCGAGAAGAGACAGAATTCCGCCGGTCGGCCGGTTGCGACGCGCACTTTTATGTGACAGACAAAACCACCGGAGCCGCTTCTGGACGTGACCGCGCCTCCAAGTCCGCCCATTTAATAGCAGCCTGTAAAGCGCGGGCACGATACTTTCCAGCGAGGAGCTGTGGGGGGAAAGAGAGGTAGGAAAAAAAACGACGAGTGTAAACATTTCCTGAATTTATCCGCACGACTCCGTGTGTTAGTCGAGTGAATGTGGCTGTTTCTTCTTTCCTCACCTCTGCGGTTAATTATCGTGTGTCTACAAATTCATACAAACACTTTCCATTGGAGTATTTATAAAGACAGTACACTGGGGAGAGTAAACTCTCCAGGGCTAAGCAAATACCAAAGCAAACTGCCTTTTTTTGTCTCTTTAAAGCACGTTGACCCAGTTTGGAGCCTGGTGTCTGGGAAAACATGGCCCGGGCGCATGGCAGTGAATTTTAGGCACTCAGGAAAGTATTTGAATAATCTCAAGGTTTCAGTTGGCAACAGATTTCCTGCTAAAGAGCCACTCGCTCCGACAGGATGATCAGGATTTGGGTCAGTGTGAATGCAAGCATGTTGGGAAACCACTCATTGTGCTCTGAAGCTACTTGACCTCTGACCTCTACTGTAAGGGAGAAAACAAAGAGGGTGAAAAGAGGTAATGCTTCATATCTTTTGGGAACAGCACATGTGCGGTAAAATCTGGTCTGCACTTGCAGAAATTGAGCCAATGCATGACCACAGCTCCAGTTTCACTCTACACCCCAAGACCTGTGTCCAAGCCTCTTTCAGTACACCTTGGGGGCGACACAAGAAACCAACTGCGAGTCTGGAATAAGTAATACATTATTTAATATCTAGAATAGTGGTGTCTCCGTTGACACTAGGGTTGAATAGCAAGGGAGTTTGTGCAGAGACAAATCCTTGCAAACGCAGAGTGGTTAATGAACCGCTGCCGCAACTTACAGAGCAGACAATACGCCCCTGAAAAAGACGGCGTGAAGCCCTCCTCTCCTTATCTGCCCGCTGACAGACGCAGCCTCCTCCCTCCTCGTAATGACTAACAGCTGGGGCGGAGGACTATTTTCAAACTCAAATGGGAATGGAGATGTACAGACGGTGTGTTATTATCTCCTCTGCTCATGAATTGAGCCTCGCTACCTGACCACCCACTCACCATCAGTGAGTCACTCATACTTTCCTCTACCCGTCAGGCCCGCTCCGCTATCTTACAGGATTATGTGACTCATTGATGCGCCACTTAAAGCCACCTATGGTGATAGAGGGCACCCTCCATTTTAGTTTATTCCAGCAATGGTAAATGCCTCAGTGCACCCTGAGAGGAGGTGCACTTTGTTAATGGATCAATAAAGCTGGTTGAGTTGGAACAACAGATAACCAGGAAAGAAACTGTGAGCAGATTCTTCACACAATCCTGTTTTCACTCGAGTCTAATATTTAACAGTATAAGCTGTTAATGACACCTTCTCTAACTGCTCATCTAAAAACATGACAAGATGGAAGCTGTATGTTACACACAGACTATATAAGAGGTGGACATAGTCACTGTGGCGTCACCCACTGGTTTGCGGACTACGGTTTTGAAGTGTAGATATCAGCATTTTGCCTGTTGCCATCACAAGGTAGCCATGCTAGGGCTGTCGCAATAACGCTATATTGCACTACTGACAAGCCAACCACAGGGGATGGCAAGTAACCGCCACAACCGCTATGTTCAAATTTTTAATTTTGAATTCTTTGCAGTGAGAGAGACACGTTTGTAGACTTTGCTACAAACGGCAACAGCGTGATGAGGCGCTGAACATCTACTCTGCGCCGAGCGCTGCACGTCTGATGCTCTTTTCTGGTCGTCGAGATAATATAACACTGCGCTCATCGCTGTCACTTTTTACCCAGCTGTCCAATCACAGTGGAGGAGGGACATGGCAAAAACCACAAACACCATCCATCACATCCCACATGTAGCTTTAAGTGCTGAACAACAGCAGCAATTGAGGAGGAATGAGTACACATACACCGGCAGGTCAGTCCTCTTTCCCTACTTGTTTCAGCCTTCCCTTCATCCAGAGGACGTACTCTACCTTGTGCAACATTTATACTTCTGTGGATATTCAGTCTTATAGCAACCAGATTCAACCAACACGTCTCAGCTGTTCTGTATTTAACTATAAACAATTGTTTAATTAGTTTTAAAAGTCATCTTTGTCATTTAAAAAGCAACAATGTACTTAATAATACCCTAACAATAAAGATTAATATATAGCACTACATTCAGAATAAATAACAATGTAGAAAAAAACGAGACAATAATAAAACATATTGTGCAGTTGAGCCAATCCTTGTCGCTGCAGGGGAGATTCCTTCACTGTGACAGCTCTAAGCCTCGCCCTAAAACATGCCCTGCTTTATGGTCTATTTAACTCAATAATTTACTAAATGTACATCATGCTGTATTGAAGAAGACTTCAAACTAGTGAATGAGACCATAATCTCATGTTTACAATGTTTACTGAGGTAATAAATCAAGCGAGAAGTAGGGTAATTTTGTCATAGACTTCTATACAATCAGACTTCTATCTGCAACCAGAGCAGTCGGCCCCTGCAGGCTGTTAGAAAGACTGCAAGTTTAAGGCACTTCAGCACTGGCTTCACTTTTTAGACCCCGAGTTGCCCTCTGATGTTACCTGAACAGCGAATCCCTTCCTGAAGTCACTGATGGTCAGTGTCTCTGTCCATAAAAAACAATGGAAGCTACTGTAAAGGGCCTTTCACACAGAACGTGATCTTTTTGCTGGGAGACGTTTGCTGAACCCTGCAGCGAACGCAGCTCAAACCTCGTTCTGGGAAAGGCCTGTAACGTTCTTTCACACTTATCAAACACTAACAAAACTGTTTTTGCGCATAGAGAGTCACATCAGAATAAACAGGAAGTGGTCACAAGAAAAGAGGACCTAAAACCTTCCTAGACAAATAAAAAGGCCTGAAAAGCAGAGACCAGCTGCTGAATCCTCAGTGTCATGTGCAGCCTACAGTTGTTGTTTGGTTACAGGCATTATGCCACAAAAACAGTAACCCAAAATATTAAAATAACAGCACTCAAGCAACACTCAGCAGGAAATTAAGCTTTTCAGCAAAATATAGGAGCAAGTTGTGCACAGTCCTTATTTTTCTACATTTCCTGTAGTTACCTCTCCTTGTTAAGTAAACACACAGCATTTGATGATAAAAAGAGGCACAGACCTGTGATAATCATGGCTACTTGTCTTTACTTCTCAAAGTTAGCAGTCAGTTAAATGTACATTATCAAAAAAGGCCCAACTTTTTCATTTCATTATTCTCCTCAATCTCCAGATAACGTACAAAAAAAGGGAACAAACCAGGACATTATAAAGCTGCACATTTTGTACCAGATACAATAATAAAATACGCAATGCTACATTAAGTGGTTAAAAATACAAAGGGGAAAAAAGTATATTGATTTTTTTAAAACATCTTTAAAGAATATACAATGTTATTTTTCGTAACTAGCCAAGGATTTTAGTAGAAAGTGCATTCTATATAACAAAGAAAGGAGGAGGAGAATCATTCGACAAACCAAAAGACAAGATGGCGGAGAGACGCTCCATGAACAGACATTAACAGAAGAATGTATTTCAGCCATATCTTAGAGGGGCTAGTGGGAAGTCGCCAAAGCAGGAGGAACATCACTTTCACTTTGAGGGGAGGTCCAGATTGGAGCAAAGTGTATTACTGTAAAACGAACAGGAAATAAATTTATGCACATACTAAAAGACGTGTCCTTCAGTTCGCTATGGTCCCTTCCACACTAACCGCCTCCATCTGGGATTCTCCTCCTTTCCTTGCCTAAAAACATCCACTCAAAATAATCACCTCCACCCTTTCCCATGCAGCCACAACTGCACTCTGTTCCACAATGCATTGTCAGTCCCTCCCTTCCCTGCGCCTCACCCACGCAGCAGTAAAGTGCAGAGAATACACACAAATGAAAAGGCTTAAAAAAAAATAAAAAAAAATAAAAACAAGACAAAGATCCATACTGCAACAATGCTGAAGCACAGCAGTGAACCCGAGGGGACAGGATGAGAAGCAAAGCTGTATTAAGACCCACAGAAATGGCAGGATAATTGCAGGTCTCAAATTTTAAAAAATAAAAACAGGAACGTCCTAAACTACTGAGCTTAACCACTTGAGACTGAATACTGTTCCGAGTGGCAGAACGAGGATCATGTTAATTTTACTGCTATTGTCCATCTCAGGTATCCCCAAATACACACATATTGGGACACACTGTGTAAAAGCAGCTTTTGGTAAAAGAGCACTGGGGACAACCAGACAGACAGACTGGTAATGCATGCACACACACACTGTACGCTCACACACACAGCTCCATGTTGCTCCTACACACACATCTGATCGTGATCAGACTGGGTGAAGGGCCTGCAACCACGCAACTCAAACCCTTGATTCTTATTTTAAACAAATAACATTCACACCATCGGCTATTACATCAATTCATGTAATTTCTTACGGTGATTAGATCACATGTATGCTTATCTATACAAGTATTAGAAGTTATATGACCACTGCTTTTTATCCTGACATTTCCTATCATGTGCTAACAACAGTATATCTACATTAGCTTAAAACTGAGCAGAGAACATTTAAAAAAAAAAAAAGACATGAGTCATCAGCCATCATTCTGTGTAGGCAACATTCAACAGGTTTAGACACGCCTGTGTAGATCAATCAGTACGATGAAAAGTCGAAAAACAAACCTTTACATTACAACAACGCCCCGCACCAAACCGTGGAATATAGGCTGAGAGGAATATGCATAATTGCCTGTTAAGAACTGTGATGAAAAAGGTCCCAGTTATGTGTTTATACTGTGTGTGTCAAATGACCTTTCACATGGTAACCCGTATCGTTTCAACAGCAGCGTAGGGAAGTGGGGTAAATCCTGATGGGGCCGTGTGTCTGGCCCCTCACAGTGGCAGTAGTTGACAGTCATCTGTTATCTAAAAGCATCTGTTGACTAACAAGCTCTGAAAGCTGAGGTTGCACTGATCACAGTGAGTAAATCAGTGCCCATTAGAGTGTGTGCTTGTGAGGGTGCACGTCCTGCATAATTTGAGTTTCTTAACCACAACATATGAAGTCAAATCTCAAATCCATTGTAGAAAAGCCAGGCTGACGCAATACATTGTTGCTTGTGTGATATTACACTTCTGATAATCAAATGGAAAAGCAAAATTAAGAAATATTGTATGCACTGGAATGGAAAGCACCATTTAACTATGATGTAAATCTCAACTAACCACTTACAAAACCTGTTTCCCAATGTCCCTTATAAAAATTCCTCCCCCACCTTTTTTCTGTAACCTATGGCACTGCATTTTGCACTACTGCTGTGATCCCTCTGACAGAAAGCCTCTGCCTTGTGACAGAAAGGCTCAGGTTAAACCACTTACAACATTCATCAAACATTGCAGTTGTGGCCAGACTCGACAGTCCAACTTTGAGGATAGGCTGAGTATTGCTATGGGGAGGAACTGCACATCCAGTCCTGATCAATGTGCAACCACAACTTGACATAAAGAGGAAAGTTCAATGATGCTCCATGAAGCCTGGGTAATACATATGTCAACCCCCATCAGCAGCTTTTGATGAAAAGGAGATACTTTACACCCATCAATGTACAGATCGAGAACTCGCACAGAAATATTTTGATTTCCTAAGAAAATGCTCAAGAAAAAAAAAAATTCTAGAGGTTGTAAAATCATTGTCAGTTAACCGGGAGTAAATAATGTGCGCACTGAGGGTGTATAAATCTGGATCACATATGGATGTGCATGTGTAGCTTGACTTGTTTAAATCTGTTTGAGAGGAACACCCTTTCATCAGGGCAGAGACTGAGGCAGGACTACAAGAAGAGGAGGAACAAGGCGCGGTTTGGTGTGGGCCTGCAGAGCTGGAGTACAGTTCAGTGGTGCTGTGGGGCCCCAGGGCCCTTGTCAGGGGGAGCCATGTGGTGCAGGTAGCTGCTGTCTTCGTGCCCACAGTGGTTTAAGGGCTCGCTCTTGAAAAGGGCCGGGGGTGGGGGCAGGTGGGAGACCGGGGGCACGGCCAAGTGGTGGTGAGGGTGAGGCGGGGCGTGTTGGGGCGTGTTTGAGAGGTGCTGCTGGGTTGTCGGAGGGTGGGGGTGATGATGAGATGGGTTTGAGTGGAGCTGTACGTGGGAGAATGTGTGACCCACGGGGCCTCGTGGAGGCACGGACCCTCCTGTCGGGTTGAGGCCCAAGGGTGCTGAGGTGGTGGCTGGGGCGGCAGCTGAGGGACTGGGACCAGAGATGGAGGAAGAGGAGGAGAAGGTGTTGGCAAAGATGCGGACAGGCACAGGCGGGCCGCTGGTCTGCAGGACCACAGGGCTGGTGACGCGAAAACACTTCTCTTTGTGTGCTTTGAGCATGTTGGAGAAGCGGAAGCGTTGGCCGCACACCTCGCAGGGATAGGGCTTCTCCCCAGTGTGGGTACGGCGATGGCGCTTCATGTTGGGCCGGCTGGTGAAGCTCTTCCCGCAAATCTCACAAATGAAAGGCTTCTCTCCTGCACAGATTCAGAGAATAAAAGACTGATATGTGAGGAAGACAGAGACTGTATCAGTTAACAAAAAATTAGAGCTACATAGAAAATAAAACAATGCCCAGAGCCAAATCCTTCGTCATCAAATAAGATGGTTATTAATCAACTGATTACAGCTCTCCGAAAAAAAGTTAACTTTTTCCCCTTTAACCATTTCTCTCCACAGAGAGCGACAGTTCTCTTTAAAATGCTAATAAGTTGGCATCTTGAATTGAGGGTCTTTGCTGTCAACCCACCCACTCCGCAGAAAGTTATTACAAATCACACTTTGAGGAGAGCTGTGAAAATGAATAACAGCAGCTTCGTTGGAATGCCGCTCTCATTAACCTCCCTCCATGGAGCTACTGAATGTGCCTGCTACCACCCACACAGTCATCTATTAACAGGCTGCTGAGGGGCTCTCTAAATGGCGTACACTGGCATGTTATGTGTGAAGCTCCTCCACACCAACTGAATATCTAAAGGTGACAGCTAATGTGCTAGCCGTCTGTAACTGTTGCATTACGCTCACAAGAAATCAGTGAGCAGTTAACCAAACTTTGGTAGTCTGTGTTTAACATGTGTGCCGCCTATTACAGGGCATGGCCGGGTGTGTCTCCTCCTGAAGGAGGCTAAATTGGTTGGTAGCGGCAGGGAGAAGAGAGGGTAGCGTAATTACACATCACAAATAGAACCGTGAGGGCCAACGGAGAGCGGTGTGTCCACCCACGACTGGAGAAAAACAGTGAAAGACGAACAGGCTGCACTGCTCAGTTTGGTCTTGGAAATAGCAATGCAGCAGGGACAGAAAACCAGAGGGATGTACTACAGCATGTGTCTGGGTAGTCATTATAAGCCCCAATATAATTATGCAAGGCTCTTCTTTGATGTAGAGCGTCCCTCTCATTACAAAAACTGGGCAAAGCCTCCGTGCTCTCACCACTATAATGTTCGTCTTGGAAACATCCCATGTCTTTCCTTTTTTAGAGTGTATGCTGACTGACTGAGTCCAGGAACTTTGTTGATGTTAGACAAAGTTTTCATCTCAGTATGTTTCAGAATTTTAAAATGTCTGCATTTAGATTTTCAAGTCAAAATAAAAAACATCTGATAATTACAGTTTCAAAAAAAAAATGATGACCTTTATCCAATAAAATAGTCTAAGGGACTTAACTCAGGACCTAAATTAAAAGAAAAAAGTCCTTTAGGCGCTTTTTGCATTCCTGTTCACATGTACAAGCGTGAAAAAATTAGGACACCCTATGAAAGCCTGTCTGTGTGTTTTTTAAACATATTTGGACATATGGATATTTAATGTCAGTTTGTGCTCCTGACTGTTGAAGTGAGAGTGAACACCATGTTGGGATCGAAGGAACTGTCTGAGTGCATCAGAAATAAAGATTGTAGCAGCATGTCTGGTAAGGGATTTAAAAAGATCTCAAAAGAATTTGAAATCAGCCATTCCACTGTCCAGAAAATAGTCTACAAGTGGAGGACATTCAAAACCAGCATGCCAACATGCCCAGGTCTGGCCGTCCAAGCAAGTTCACCCCGACAGCAGACCACACGGTGCTAAAAGAAGCCTCCAGAACCCCTAAAATGTCATCACGGGACCTACAGCAGGCTCTTGGTAGTGGTGATGTGAAAGCACATGCCTCTGCAATCAGAGGGAGACTGCACAAGTTTAACTTTCATGGGAGGTGTGCAAGGAGGAAACCTTTGCTCTTGCTCTATCTTTAAGAGACTTTCTTAAACTTAAACTTTCCTCAGACCGATGTCAGAGACTGATAGATGGCTGCAAGAAGTGTCTCACTATTTTAGCCAAAGGGGGTAACACTAGCTATTAGGGGGTAGAGTGTTCTAACTTAATATCTTAAAATCTTTTCCTGAGATAAATAAAAACAAGATTTCACATCAATATGTGAACATTACTTAAAGAACTGAATATTTAATGGAGTGTCATAATTATTTCACAACTAACTAAAGAGCTGTGAAGCAAAGAAAACTGATTAAGTAAAATATGATCACTTTGTATGAATCATAAGTTTTGCACGCACTGCCACAATAGCTGAGTCATCTTGATGTTCTATGTAATTTACTGTTGCTTGACTCTGTGATAAAAATACAGTAGATGCTGGAAAGGATAATGTGCAGAGGGAAGGGAAGACAGAAAGACGAGATGCCCGTCTCCAATGTAGTAGAGCTCTGCTGAGTGCCTTCTGGATATTTTTCTGTTTTACGCAGTATATAATGTATATAATTCAAACACTTTGTGGAACATTTTTTTATGCTCTATTTCATGCTCTTTGTTTTTAGTCTGGAAAGTTGGCTGAACAACAAGTGTTTATAACATTACAAGAAAGCTCATTTCCAAATCCTTATATGTGTACTAGTGACAGCCGGGATTGGCTTGTACTGGAGACTCCACCCTGATAAATTTTAGTTCCTGGGCCACTGGAGACAATCTCCTAAACAGGAACATCTTAATGGGCAGGAACAATAGCCTGGGAACTAAACTTAAACCCAAGTTCTTCCAGCTGCTACATAAGTTAAGTTTATAAGGCCTTTTACAGCCAGCATCATCAGAAATATGTGCAGGCATGTTGGCTACTGAGGTGGCACTTTGCGCCAGCCAGCCAGACAAGTTAAACACTGAACTGAAACAGTTACTACCATCAAAATGACTGGTTGTTGCCTGTTCAGTTGTCAGAATTGATATTTTGACAGAGGACTGAAGTTCTATAGAATTTCGACAGAATCTCTACTGGTTCAGAGCAACAGGTGTTTCGGTTTGAGAGTGACCCTATTAAAAAATTAAAAATATATAAATATATAAATAAATATTAAAAAAATTGAATTTCCCCTCGTGGGACTAATAAAGGAATATCTTCTTCTTCTTCTTCTTCTATTAACATGCATCTTTCAGCCAAATGCATCCACAGTTGTCCAGAGTAACGGAAATGGTTATATGTAGATAATAAACACACATAAGTATGTATTTAAAAGCGATTGAAGGCTTTTATGAGGACACCTATATAATCTGATTGAGTTTTCAACTGCTGCTGTTACTACTGGTGCCTTCAAATGCTGTTGTGTTTACTGTATTTACGAGTTGGGCCCATATGAAAGCCCCCCTCATGTCGTATTCACGGCCTTGTAAGTGGAAAGCTTCTGAATGCAGAGTTCACGATTTGTGACGTTTGTGATGTGAGAAATGGTGGAGCCAATGGAAGTTCATTTATCGGTGCAAAATAAGTTCATATTGTATATTGTAATTTTAATCATATATTGTTTGTCTTGGTAATTTTATGTCTGAGGAAAATGTTAATATTCTCAACAACCTCCT
Source organism: Pterois miles (assembly GCA_947000775.1). Lineage (NCBI taxonomy): Eukaryota > Metazoa > Chordata > Actinopteri > Perciformes > Scorpaenidae > Pterois > Pterois miles. The sequence goes on along the minus strand of CAMQGK010000567.1, from coordinate 17,622,171 downwards.
CTTTCTCCTCTATCATGTCTTTGTATTTCCTCCATTATTTTACCCACCTGCTAACTTGCTAAATTGTTAGCCTCTGTGGCTTCTAGACTTGAACAATAACATTAATATTGCGTTGCTTAGCAGCAGTGTTCTTCACGAACGCAAACACCTACGATGACTACCACTAGACTGATGGCACGATCAAAAATTCTTATGATTATAGGACCCATTTTTAAACGCAATAAACTCAAAACTTGGAGTCTGTCATGGTATCTAACATTGTGTTCATGACCACAGATAACATAGGTGTAAGCATCTAGTGACACGTATGCTCGTAATTTCTCGCTGGTATAATGTTATACACTAGATTCCTCCACCAAATACATGTATATGACTGAATATTGGGCCACTTGCTAATGTCTTCTACTCTCTCAATAACAGCACACAGGCCTGGAAAGTTGTTCACTATTTGTTCAGAATGCATTCATGATCTTTGGTGGTTAATGTCCTTGCATAGCTTGACTGTAAAAGGGTCTATAGTTTTCTGCAAAGCTTCCCAGTTTCTAAAGTCAAAAATGTTTTAAAACTTGAAGTAGGTTCCTGCAGTAAAAAGCTGGTTAAATTTTCTTCCTCCAAAAGGTTCCTGGGGCCAAAACAATAGAGCCTCCCAACACTGGCACAACTGCATATGACACATGCACAAACTCATTTCTCACCTGTGTGTGTTTTCATGTGCTCATCAAAATACTGTTTCATGTTGAAGTCTTTGCCACACCACTGGCACATGAACTGCTTGTGTCCGATGTGAATGCTCATGTGGGAGCGCAGCTGGTACTTGTATTGGAAACGCTCGTCACAGTTCTGTGGCAGAGACAACAAAGGCATTCAGATAACACTCCAGGTCAACAGGCAGGCATGCACTCAAAAAAACTTCACACATACCTGCAGACACCCTCTGAATTAGGGAAAACATCTTTCACATGCTCCTTTTTCTATGCTTGTTAACTTGGTGAAAATGGTTTCAACCTTAAATATTTCCTTTGACCAGTTTAAAACAATCATGAAAGGTGATAATATTTTTTGGAGTATAACTACATGTGATCTTCTTTACAGACAAACTGCTGTCATTTAACTGTTGTAAATGGACTACTTTAACTATTTACATGCACACTAGAAACAAGGTTGGTGCGGTTAGGCAGGAAATTGAGGACTAGTGCTGTCATGGTGAAGGAATTTCCCCTGCAGTGATAGATTGGCTCAACAGCGCGATATGCAGTAATATTGCAACTTCTTTTGGGAAATTACTTATTGATCCTAGTTTTATTGTTAAATGCAGAATGACAATGAGGTGCAGCTTTTTTTTTTTTTTCAGCTGAGGCACTTTGGTTGCGTCCAGCTACTATGATACAGAATATGAAAATGTAAGCACAAGATAAGGTACTTGTTCTTGATAAAGGGAGAGTTGAGGTACATAGGGAGAGATGACAAACCCGCTAGGTGCATTGTGGTCTATCTCCTCCGTTGTTGTTGTTGTTGTTCAGCACTTGTAGCTACATGTAGGATGTGACGGTTAGTTATTGTAGAGTTTTACTCAAAGTTGAAGGTTTTCCAACTCAACAACCAGGAAAAAAACACCTAACAACAGACACTTGTCATGCTGCTGTAGTTTGTAGCAAACTGTAAAAATGCACCACATCCTTGCGGTTGGCTTGTCCATAATGAGGTTAATGCAACAGCCCTATTGAGGAATGTATTTACATGCAATTCAAATATATATTTTAATTTTAGTGAGATTTAACTATTTAATTATATTGCACATGTGGGAGCCCAGCCCAGGATAATTGAATGCTTGGCCAAGAAATCAGGTTTCTGTAAATATCTAGTTGTGTTAACAAGATTTCTCTTAATCCCATAATCTGATAAAGGAAGAAGATTTCTCATTTACATGTACATGACGTTTAAGAAATTAGGTTAGTGCAGCAAGCCAGCAATAATCAGATTATTTGGGTGCATGTAACCATGCTGTGTGTTTGCAACACGAGGCTTTCTTGGTCAGGGCTTTTCCGAAAAGTAAAATATTTATAGTCTCAATGGCACCACCTGGCTAAATAAATGTCCAAGGGGAAAAAAAAAATCTAGCAGTTTCCATATGGCACTACAGAGTTAGACTACTGAGGAGAATGGCCTATACATTACATACACCCTTTATAAGGACGTAATCATATGTTACAGTGTAGGCAGACTTCAAACATTTAATTAGAGCAGCTCCACCCATACACACATGCTCCCTGTGTGACGTCCATTCATGTGGTTGGATATTAAAAGGCCTCGGGTGGGAGTAAACCACCCCATCTGCCATCTCTCTCTGAATTCACGAGTGAGGACGGGGATAACATAATCAACTGTGACTAGCTGCATGGGGCAGAAATAAGCTTGAGACACGAAATGTGACAAAATGCATCCATAAAAGATGTCAGTTCAAGCCACAAAACAGTTAGATCTACATTCATCTTATGTTCCACTTAATTGGTGAACACCCTGTGTGGTTTGCTAATATCTGACATGCTTTGACTTCTCTCTATAATACAGTATAAGCATCCAATGGATGTTCAACATACAGGAAAAAACTCCCCCTAAAAGGCAACAACCGGCTATTTTGGGGTTGGTCACAAACCACATGGCACAGATGCTCGTCTGCTCAAACCAATGAGTGTAAACTACCTTGAGGCTTCTTTTGGAGACACACAAGGTCAAATTCATCAAAACCTTAACCTTAAGTCACTCCACTCAAACAGCCAACCTTTCTTTGAGGACTGAATTCAGCTCAAAATAAATACTTTACAAAGGACAAGCAATAAAGATGATGGCATTTAGGTGTGTGTGCTTACAACAGACAACACTGAATGCATATCTTCACACCAGTATGCCAACTTTGTAGAGGTCAACCGATGTTTTTTTTTTTTTTTCTTATGACCGATCCCGATTTATTACAAGATCAAGACAGCCGATAGCCGATATGTGATGGCAATTGTTAATTAATTAATTAATTTGGCCAATTCGTTAGGCTGATTTTCATTTTTCCCTCCATCTGATAAAATTTAACAGCTTAATAATAATTCAATAATTACAACATTTCTCAACTCCAGTAAACATTTCCTGAACAACTATGGTCTGTCTCCAATCTACATTTTGTGTCTGCACTGCACTTACATATTTTAAATTAAAATAATGTATATAATAAATATCGTCAAAAATAGGCTTGATATGCTCAGACATTGGCCGATGCCGATAATGAAAAAATGTCGATAAATGTCAATAAATCAGGCCGATTAATTGGCCGGCCAATTAATGCTCAAGCAGGAAAGTTAACGACGGCAGGAAAGAAAACTAATCGTTTAACTATGGGATTTAGGGTGCTTGAAAAAGGGAGCATCTGTGTGACAGCGGCTCGGCACTCTGTAGGAGGGAAGGTGTCGCTGGCAGCGATGAAGACAGCCAGATCAGGTTTTCAGCGGTTCCAGTGTGAGGAGGGGAGGTTTGTTGCCTCCTGTAGATAGTTTAGTGCCAGGTCATAGAGAGTGCAGTAGCTGCCACCGCTCCTCGAGCTAAGCCACAAAAGAAACACCGGCGCCCAGCAGCCAAAATCTACAGCCACGAAATGGCCACTGCGTCCTGTTCATGCCACCCAGCGAAGCCACTCCCTCGCGTCCCAAGCATAGACCCCAGGGGAGGGTCTCGCAGGCCGGGCAAGCTAAGTATATTCTAAAAAAATATTTTTCTTGTATTTTAGAAGGGTTTTATTGTGTGAGGAGGGAGAGAAGCGATGGCTCTGAGTAGGGAGCTCTTACCTTTGGTGACGAGTGGGTTGCAGTGATTTGCTGCGTGGGGTGACCAGTGTTATGTTGTTATGTTATGTTGTTGTGTGATGTGCTTTAACCTAGAAGTCTAGCCCTGTGTTGAACTGTGTGGTTTCACATCTTAGTGAGAGCTTCTGAGCTCTAGTGGACGTACATCGTCACTCAGTGTTTCTCCCCCCCTTTTATGAACTCTAGTGTTCATAAAATAATAAAGGCTGATTACATTTTATGCATCTGTACTTTGTGGTTATTTGAAGGCTCTGACTCCTGCCACACTTGAGTACAACCCATATTTATTAAAGTAACATTGCTCATGTTTTCGATTTTATGTGAACATCCTTTCACATGGCAGCACATATTTAGCAGCAGCATGTGAAAATGTGATAGAAAAACAAACCAGATTTGGGTCTAAAATTCCTCTTAGGCAAACCTGCATTGAGTGCCAAATGACAAATAGAGGATAGACTGTATCTGACTTTTAAAGGCATTGTCAAGGATATTATCAGCCCTGTTAGGAATAAAGCCAGTTTTTGTTTCATCCCATTTCATCCCAGGCATTAAATAATATCTAATTCATTAAAAAGATCTATTGGTTTTGAACAAGAAATAAAGTTCTCCATGTGTCATCCTGCAGTTTTTCTATAAATAGTGGTTAAAGTTGGCAATAGTTCCTCCATCGTATCTCATATTTTGTGTTAGTCGATTAAAATATTTAATCCTTATTAATCACATGATTGTCCATAGTTAATCGTGTTCACAAATTTAACGCACATTTTTTATCTGTGGGAGCAATCAGCTCTGAAAATATTTCTGAAGCCGACTGAAAGTGTGCACAAATACAAATACACCGGATCAGCGAGCATCAGGCCCAACGCCGCCTCCACCAACAGTGCTGCCGCCAACCCACCGGAAGTGCCTTCACCCTGGTCAGCCATGCCAGAGATGGATACTGAATCCCTGAAATCAGAGATTCTTCTCTAACTGACAACCGAAATCTCTACGGTGATAAAATCAGAAATTAAAAACGCACTGGCTGATAATTTCAACATCCTTCAAAATGAGATTCTAGCTGTGAAAGCAGAAATAAAAAAACAACATGGCGGCGAAATTACAGTTCAGGAAGTGGAGACCAGTTTGTCAACCTGGTCAGACAAAGTGGCAGCTTTGCAGACTACCGTGAATGACCTGAAGACGGAGATGGCGGAGCTAAGAGATAAAAGCGAGGACCTGGAAGGAAGAGTGTGGAGGTGCAACATCTGAATACTTGGAGTAGCTGAAATGACGGGATCAAGCTCTACAGCAACAGTCTCAACAGTCTCAAGTTCATCCACCACTCACACCAGAGCCTGGCTCCAAGAAGACCCGATGGGAAACCACGAGCAGTAGTGGCTAAACTCCATTACTTTCAAGACTGTGTCAAGATACTGAAACAAGCATGCACCCAAGCACCACTTCACTACAATGGGGACACAGTTGCCATTTACCAAAACTATATGACGAGAGTCACCAGAGCCAGAGCCTCCTTCACAGAGGTTAGGAAGCTGCTCCACAACCGCCAGGGCGTCCGGTTCGGCATACTGCTACCAGCCCGTCTCCGCATTACACACAACGGAGAAGAAAAAGAATTCACTGATGCAGATAAAGTGATCTACCTTAAGAAGCACATCGTTTCTGCTGCAGATTAGGGGATGGAGAGGTAACTAAATAAATGCACCAGACTTGTTTATTTACTATATCAGTTTGTTTTCTGTGCATCTGTCTCTTTGATATTTTTGCCAGATATAAATCTCAAGCGCATGGCATCTCTTACCCAGCAGGTTATGACTGATCCTTGTTTTCCCAGAGGAATGGACAGATGCTCAGTCAGCTTGGTGAGTTGAAACATGAAGTCACTTTACCATCCCAAAAAGCAAAAAAGAGTGTCTAAATCAGCAAGCACCATCCAGCTTTTTCTTAAAACATATATTATAAGTGGACATATGGCGACTTTGCAATCCCACTACTAGAGCATATTTTTATTTCTCCATAGTTCATAAGAGCTATTCTTGCATATATATTTTTTTCTGGATAAAATGTGACTATGGAGCGATAGTCATCTCAGATCATGATTCCTTAATCATGAAAATCCACATTCCAAACACACAACACGGCTACCGTCTTTGGAGACTTAATCCTCTTCTTTTATCGGAGGAGTCCTTAGTTAATTTTATTTCAGCTGAGATAAAACTATTTCCCAAACCAAATGCCAGGAATGTGATGTTAAACTGTATAGGAAACGCTGTAAGCTTACTAAAGAGGCCACATTATTTCATATTGTGCAAACAAACAGAGAACAAATACAGCACGCCTAAAAAGAGCTAACAGATGAAAAATGAAGCTAGACACATTATAAAGCCATCAACCGTCTGCTGATATGATGAAGAGACATCTGTGCTTGCAATCTGAGTTTGTTATTCTGTCAACACAAGGTAAATAACTCCTCACCTAATCGCGACAACAATGTTATGAACATGGAGAGAAAACTGGACGAATACTTGCTCATCAGATACGACAAAGAACAGCTAATCAGACAATATCTGCAATAAATGATGAACAGAGTGTAAAGAGTACAGACGGCCACAAAATTAATTCATGTTTCTAAACATTTTATCAGTCATTATATACACCAAAGCATCCAACAATACACGCTGAAGCAGAAGATTTTTTAAGATCCCTGCATGTCCCATCCATGGAGTCAAACAAAGCTGCAGCATTGGAGAAAGATTTCTTGGTTCGGGAGATAACAGAAGCAATCGGATCCATGCAAAGTGGCAAATCCCCAGGACCGGATGGCTATCCAACCAACTTCTTCAAAAAATTTGCAGACCAACTCGCCCCTTTGCTACTGTCAGTTTTTGAAGAATCACTTGCACTTAAAACCTTGCCTTTAACTACACTGTAACAAATTTCTGTAAATTTACAGTGAATTTTAAACAGTATCTCACTGTTTTTTATAATAATTGTAAAATACTGTTAAATATTCATCCATCAGCATGTAAATTAACAGTTTGGGGCGGCAGTAGCTCAGTCTGTAGGGAGTTGGCTTGGGAACTGGAGGGTCACCAATTCAAGTCCCGACATGGGCCAAAAACTGAGTGTGAACTGGTAGCTGGAGAGGTGCCAGTTTACCTCTTGGGCACTGCCGAGGTGCCCCTGAGCAAGGCACCAAACCCCCACCTGCTCGGGGCGCTTGTCAGGAGCAGCCCCCTCACTCTGACATCTCTCCAATTGTTGCATGTATATGGACCTGTTTGTGCATGTGTGTGTATAAGTTAACAGAGTGAAAAAATTGAATTTCCCCTAGCGGAACTAATAAAGGAATATCTTCTTCTTCTTCTTCTTAAATCAGTCAGTTAACAATAACAGTAGATAACTGTAATTTAACAGCATAAAACTATGGATTACTGTAAATTTCCGATGTCAGAACAGTATGTTACCGTAATTTAAAAAAAAAAAAAAAGTAAAATACTGTTAAATATTCATCCCCACATGCCAATTAACAGTTAATGCTTGGTTAAGAATAACAAACTGTAATTTAACAGTATAAAACAGTATTTTCTGTCAAGCCGTGGAGAAAGGCAGGCAAGCACATGGCAGGCAGTTCATGTGGACTTCAAACAAAGAGGTAAAGTTATTTTTTATCTCCCAATACTGTCAGTGTCCAGTATTGTTTTGTCTGCATGATTATTGAACAGTTGACAGTATAATATATTTCATTAGGTGTGTTTCACCTGGTCAGGCTGCTAAAATTGGCAAAGTAAGCTCTGTAATTTAGCAAGCTTGAACTAGCTAACGTTAGCAATCTGGTGTTGTTTCCAACCTTAATGTGTGTTAGCATCTTATCATTTACTCATTTAATTTCATTTAAAAGTTCTGACAAATATAAGCCAGTCTATTAACAGTAAATCTGATTTACAGCCTTTCATGAAATAGTTTTGTAAATAAGGTAACGTTAGGGTATCCTTAGACTCAATTGAAGCCAGCTGAAAAATAGACAGTACAGGTAACTATTTTGAAGATCTGCATTTTAATCTCTGTGGTGGCACCTGTGGTGATAAACAGTGGTTCTGGACCTCCTCAACCTGAGGATCCAAATAGTGTTGCCTGTGAGATTTTGTGCTTGCAGAAACAAAATATTAGGCCAGACTGCTTCACATTCACACATCAAATTGAAGTCTGTTGCGGTAGCTCTGTCTACCTTGTTTTGCAGACCAACTGCTGAGTGAAGTAGAACTATTCCTTATGTAACGTACAAGAGAAAAGAAAGGGTTGTTTATATTATATCTGTTAATTAATTTCACCAAAATCCTTCCCATGGTGTTTTTGATAATTTCATTGTTGTTGTTTTGCCCTCAACCTGACATGTTTATTTATCTTGGCTTTATATTTTGTATTTCCTTTAAATTCACAATCAGCGCTTTTATTTTGAAAGAGGATAACAACAGACCGGAAGAGATAAGTTGGACAGACGGGAAGTGGCACGGAGCCGAAATCAGAGACTGTGATTTAACTTCTCATGCCGCACGGACCAACGGACTTCTTCCCGAGACCGCCGAAGTCTCCGAAGTCTGTGCGCAACCTCCGGTATCGGCTGCTGGCGCTGCTGATACCTATGGACTGAACTGTTAGCCAATTTAAAGATCCTCTCACTCACAGATCTGTCTAAGACTTCTGCTAAAACTCTAGAAACCACAAGTTTGCCCCATCAGTAATAGATGAGACTTTGATAAGTGGACTACAGGAGGTATGGTTTCACTGACTGCTATATAGATGGAAATTTTGCCTCCTTTGAACAGTTAGACAAAAATTTCAGATTTCCAAACCACTTTTATATATTTGCAGCTTCACAATTTTGTAACCTCATATTCAAAATGTTTTCCCTTATCCCCTCCAACTACTTGTTAGACTAAATTTTTAGTGTAAACTAACAAGGAAACGGACCATAAGTACAATCTATGAAATGCTTTATTCTCTCAATTTGCACCTTAAATCATCTTAAAAATAAATGGAGACAGATTTAGATGAACTAATCCCAGAAGACACTTGGCACAAAATAATAAGGGGAATCTTCTCTGCCTCCATTTGTCTTAGATATGCTGTTATTCAATTCAAAACTGTACACCGTTTGCATTGGTGTAAAGTTAAACTGGTGAAGTCCACAGCAAACACAGATCCCACTTGTGATCAATGTGGATGGGACAGAGTCACTCTGCTACACATGTTTTGGACCTGCCCAATGCTTTACATTTTCTACAATCTATTTTTGAGACTTTTTTTCAGATTTTCGGAAAGACGATTACACCATCTCCATTTATTGCACTTTTTGGGGTCACCCAGATGGACCCCCCGTCTTGAGAAATGGAAAAGTAGTATGTTGGCTTTCAGCTCTCTCCTAGCCAGGAGAATACTGAAGTGGAAAGACCCAATACCTCCAACATACAGCCACTGGGTCAGGGATGTCATGTGCCATATTAAACTGGAGATCAAATATACAACTTGGGGCCTATTAGAAAGTTTTATATTTGGCAGCCTTTCATAATGTTTGTTGAAGACACGAAAGTGGACAATATAGTAATGGAAATTTCTGCTGCTTCAATGTTATCTATTCTTTTAATTATGTATTTAATTTACTTTATGGATGTCAGGCTATGTGATCATTGTATCCTATAAATCATAAATCTGTTGATGGTGGTAAGGGGGGGGGGGGGGTGTTCATCATCACATTGACAAACAAATTGCATGCAGTACAACAAATAATGTTTCAGCTGCTTTGCCTTGTGGGAAGGTTCTCCTGTTCTCTACCTGTAATGAACCTAACCTAATCAATGTGAGCAAAAACACAAAATCTGATGCATCTGATAACACTTTGGATGCAGGTGAGAAACATTATGATACCGTTGTGACAAGATTTACATTTATCAGAATACAGGATGTCATGAACAGGGCCACTATTTGTGTTATCTTACCTCACAACGGAAGGGCTTCTCTCCCGAATGCTGGAGTGAGTGAACCTTTAAAGACATGCTGCGTTTGAATGACTTCCCACATGTCTCACAGGTGAATGGCATGTCCTTAGTGTGAGCTGGGTTTGGGGGGAGAAATGGATGAAAGAGAGAGAGAGAGAAGGGAAAACATTACTATTATATTACATATCAATGCTTCAAATAGGATAACAGAGTATGAATGAACAAGATTACATTACTTCATTTAATTAGAGAGAGTTCATCTGATGATTCTACAAAACAGAAGCTACGTAAACACCTTAAAAAGAAAAATGGTGCGCATAAAATAAACACCATGAAAAATATTTATAATATAAAACACTACTATGTTGTGGAGAGTCTTGGGTGGCTCACAACCCCAGTATGAGATATTATGGTGATGCAGCACAATAGGAACAGTGAAAAAGGCACTCACTTACCAACCATGTGCTTACGGACATGAGCCATAGTGTAGAACTTCTTCTCACAGATTTCGCATGAGAACTTCTTTTCCGCATAGCCGTGCACAATCTTAATGTGCTCATGCAGTGACCACAGCTTCTTAAAAGACTTGTTGCAGGAGATGCACTGCAGGACACAAATGAGTAGGAAAAAAACATTAACATTATTGCTGCTGATTAATATCATGAGCACCTGATGGCCATCAGAGGGTTGGTATTTGCCCGAACTGTTTCATTATACTGCAGCTCCCTCTGCTGGGGAAAAATCCCCATGATTCCCTCTGGAGATCCTCCGAAGACAATCAACACAAATACAATTGATGTGACATCAGGAAAGAAAAACAAATGGCATGATAATAATTTGGCTTGTTGGTGTGATTCCTGATTAAATCATATAAACTAAAATATGTGTGAAGTATTCACCCCACTTGGACCATCTCATTAGAGTTGCAACAATTAATCAATTACTTGTCAACTATTAAATTAATCTCCAACTATTTTGATAATTGGTTTAAGTAATTTCTAAAGAGAAAAAAAAAGTTTAATTCTCTGATTCCAGCTTCTTAAATGTGAATATTTTCTGGTTTCTTTACTCCTCTATGACAGTAAATTGAAAATATTCACATTTAATAAGCCAGAATCAAAGAATTTTGACTTTTTTTTCTTAAAAAACAACTCACTTATCAAAATAGTTGGCCATCAATTTAATAGTTGACAAGTAATCGATTAATCGTTGCAGCTCTAATTCAAAGTGGCTGTAACAATCCTGATCAACAGAGACTTAAATTCCAAGTAAGTTGCAAAAATTATGAGAAAACTGATTATATGTATGTATTCTATCCCTTTCAAAATCAATATTCAGCCGAGGCACCTTTGCCAGCAATAACAGATTTATGTCTGTGTGGGTCAATCTGTGTCAGCGTCTCACGTTTGCTAATTTTTCATTGTAAAACTGCACCAATTCTTGACTGGATTCATGTCAGTTTAGTCTGACTTGTAAAATAAAGAACATCAAGATAGTTGTTTTGAAGTAATTCCTCAGCTTCAGCTCTGTGTTTGGGGCTATTGTCTCAAAGTAAATCTAGTAGTCCAGGCAGTTATCTTGCAGGCTGCAGAAAAGCACCCCCACTGCATCAGGCTGCCATAAACCTTAAAACACCAAAACCCAATAAGTCAATATGATGGCAAGAAAGCTTAATCTTGGTCTCATCATAATAAAGAGACTTCCACTTTGTTCTAGTATCTCTCACATGCCTTTTGGCAAACACTATCCAAGCTATCATGTGAGCCTTTTTCAAGTAGTTTCCAACAGTATCTTTCTCTTTTCTACCACCATAAAACTGGTGAGGCACCGGGGAAACAGTAGTACGTCTCTCTGCATGAACCCTGGAGCTCTGCTGGTAGCATAGCTAGCATGATAGCAGCTCATAGATATTCAGATTTTAAAGTCAGCTGGTTCAAAACAGATTTATAGTGCACCATGATTTTTTTTTAACTCACTTAAAAATAAATACACTGCACTGTGAGGCAGTGCTCGTAGTGGAAAAAATAAGTGGCAGTACTCACGTGATGCGACATGTATCGACTGGTATCAGCAATCATTAGTACATTCAGAACGTCTACAGTGAATAAGGATACTTGGAGATACTGCGTTTGGGGTTAGGGTCGGTTCCCACAAGAAATTTTAAGGTTTTTGACTTAAAACTGCAATTTTACACCATTTTGGTCTGACAATTACTATTACTATCATTATCGCTCAAAAAGCTTTGAAAGAAAACTTGCTATAGTTATAGCTATATATAATTTACACATATCACAGCCTTCCTTTGGACATTTAATTATTCTGGAAAGGTTTGCTCTGTAAAATCATGTTCTGTAAATCAAAACAGAAAATTCAGGAAACTTTTAAAATAATGTTTCATTACTTGTTAACAAAAAAAAGTAACGATGAATAGCTCATGAATTATTTCACAAAAAGGTTAACATTGTATTGATAAATTACAGCACCCTTGTTCTCACCCTCCCTCCCTCATGCCATGCATCGGCACATCCAGATCCATGTAGTTTTTATGTTCATACTGCTGATTAGACCCTCGCACAGCCTCCAACCTGATATGGAGAAGGCAGAAAAGAATACCAGCAGCTTGTGAGAAGTGCCGACGCTCAAGAAAAGTCACGGTATCCCACTTTGAGCTTTGGGACATTTATTCATTGATTTGTTCTTTTCTGATTTGCTTTGGTGTGATCCTTCACAATCTAGTTTTGACCAGGAAATTTACTAAACAGTTGTCAGATGTATTCAACGTAAAATCATTAATTTCTTTGATTTAATACAGGTGATCTCCATGTAGGTTATGATTATGTTCACTTAACCAGCTAAGTTTTTGGCGTAACAGAATTAAAGCATGCAATCATTTTGTGTTATATTTGCACTTCATTTAGATCAGTTTGATTATATTTAGTCTCTTGTTCAGTGTAAAACTGTGTGATTCACTGTTAATAAAATATAAATATCTCCAAGGTGATGATTGGTTTTTATGAACACTGTATTAATGTATTATTTGCAAGTCACTTGTGTCAATAGTTATGGCTTTGATTTGCTTAATAAATAGCTTAAAATGTACGCCTATAGATATACCTGCTCTAACTGCCGTATTCGTTCCTTAACAGATATTATTTAAGGAGTGAATATTGAGTGTTGCCTTCTGGAAAAGTCATTGACAGGTTCTGCATTGATGCTATTTTTCCACTCCATTAAGCTAAACTAATTATTACAGAACAAACACTTTCACAACTTCACATGGTTTCTACTGTTTTGGCCAGGTGGGGAAAGTACCGAAACCTGGTGAAGCAGAGACGTGGCGGTGGAGATGGTGAGCGGTAAGATTACTCAACAACAACAACACTTGTTACTGTAAATGCCATAAAATGTTTGCCAGTGAGAAGCCAACACTATCAAGACACCTGTCCAGCAAGCACAAATGTGAACAGGTAGAAAAATGATGATTCACTCTGCTCTCTGTAGTCTCTAATCCAACCACAGCCTGCTAGTTCGTCGTAACCGTTAGGAGTAGTTTGCCACATATTGAGAAATTTGGTAGATACTGACTGATATCTGTGTTCTTCTTATGATTTATTTTAGATATGTATGAGTATATATTGTAACTTTGCAGCTCTAGAAACATTTAGTTATATTTCTAAGATAAATAAATTCCAATCCTGTTTTGAATGTATGTGTTTTTTAAAATATATTTACAAAAAACAATTATTTAGCGATAAAAAACTGGTAAAAGTATTGATAAAGAACTGAACCGATAAGGAGAATTTATAAGCGTAGTAGTATCGATAAAATCCTAACGATACCCACTCCTGGTGAAAAGTCTTTCTTCAAAAACTAACTTAAGATGCAAATCAAGTTCAGCAAAACAGGAGGCTAAATTTAGCTATTCAAAACAGCCGTAAGACCCTTGGGTGTTCTTACTGTATGTTGCACCAGTTTTTTTTCAGGTTTAGAGAACTAAAACCAAATTGAACCCACTTATCAGACACAGCAGATGACAATATATAAACACATTTTCCCAACATGTTAGCCACTGGAGAAGCTCTCCAGTCTGCTTTCACCTTTCAGTCTATTAAAAATGATTTTTTTTTTCGGTTTCCTGGCTTAGATATCACAAATAATTCATTCATTTTTTCAAGCGTTAAACATAATTATAAATATTATAAGGTATTGGCTACATTTATTGTAACTTAGAGAGTAACTTGAGATCACACATTTCTTTGCCCAGAAACAAAAAATAAACAAGTTACTTTACCTCATACTAACCCGCATTATTACTAGCTTTGTGACCCAAGTATAACAGGAATAGGCATGAGACGATATGAAAATTTCATGTCATGGTTATCCTGGCCAAAATATTTGCAATTCACTACATTATTATCCAGATAATCCTCAAAATATGCTTATTATGCACTTATTTTGTAAAGAAATAGGGATTTTTTTGCATTACAGATTGGACACATTTTTTTTATATAGTTAGTAGTAGTTTAGTAAAAATCTTAAATAAAGTAATCATAAATCATATGGTAAATCTGCAAAATAAATAAATGTGATACATAAAATACCAACATTGAGTCTGATCTTTTTTTTTTTTTTTTTTTTTTTTTTACACAATTCCTCTATTTTTTTTTTTTTAAATCTGACTGAATTTTTGCCCTTTTCTGCCATTCTAGCTCAACTCTGAACTCAGCTGTTTTTTCAAGTCACGTGACAATATTCACGATTATCCCACTTTATTGTATGTGTTTTTTATAACGAGCCGCGATAAAATCCTATATTGTCCCATCCTTAAACAGGAAAAACAAGAGTTTCATGTTCCAAATGTTTACTGTACTCAGTGGGCAAAACATGCTATGTTTGAATATCAGGTCTATGCATCAAAGCACCCAAAATAAATCTAAATGTAAGTTGTTCTAGGCAGTGGGCATCTAATATGGTGAACCCTGGAAATGCAGTCTTTCTATCAATCACAATAAAATATGAATTTGCAATTACAGAGATATGATATGAGACAGGAGACATTTGCTTTACCTGGATGTTCTTCTCACAGTCAGTCTGCTGGTGTAAGGCCAGCTCACTCTCCAGGACAAACTTTTTGCCACACTTGTCGCAAATCTGCATTCGCCTGTGTGTGACATTCATGTGCTTCTCCAGGTACCAGCGCGTGTTGAACACTCGGGGGCACTTTTCACACGCGAGCATCTCCTTCTCCTCCACCTCTGCTTTCCCTCCCGTTGTGGTGGAACCAGCAGACGATGGGGCTGATCTGGCCGACCTGCGCTTGCTCTTTGGAGGCTCCATGCGCTTCCGCCGGCCCCTGGTGGTCATCCCAGCCGTGGCAGTGCTCAGAGCTGTTCTCAGGCTTTTCCTCTGTGGCTGGCTGGGAGCTGCTGCGCTGCTCGCACCACGACGGGCCCTCTTTGACCTCGTTCTTCGACTCTCAATCTCATCTTCCTCGTCGTCTTCATCCTCTTCTTCATCAAGGCTGTCCTCCTCTTCCTCCTCCTCCTCTTCCTCGTCATCGTCATCATCGTCGTCACTGCCAGCTCTCTCAGAGTCATCTGCTGTGGTTCCAGTTTTGTTATCCCCCTTGGATACATGAAGTGTCTGGTTGTTCAGGTTAACCTCCACAATGATCTGCTCACGCTTGAAGCCCTCATCCTCCCCATCCTCGTCGTCATCCTCTTCTTCCTCTTCGTCATCATCATCGTCAGTGTCGTCAGAGGTGCCGTCGTTGCCGGCCTGCGACCCCTGCGTCCCCACCTCCTGCCCTGCTCCTCCCTCTCTAAAATACTGCTGATGCTGCTGTGGAGTCACATGTTGAGTGGGCAACTGACCAATGTTCTGATCTCCCATGGATGTCTTGGCTGCCATTTTATTGTCCACTAACACAGAATACGGCTTACCACCAACCTCCCTCTTATAAAGCTTGCCCGCCAAGTCCAGATCTGGGTTAGGGGAGTGAAAATAAGACTGGGACACCGGCGCCCTGCGTCCTTCCTCCTGTGACATTCCGCCAAGGCTGGGGAGAGAAACCTCTTCCTTGAGGCTCTTGCAGGATTTCATGAAGAGGGAGAGGGAATGGAGGGATGGAGTTGGTGGAAGCACAAGGCAATGGAAAAGAGTAACTGTTATGGTGCCAAGGTAGACTAGCCTACTCTACAAGGAGGGGCAGGGGACGCCACACCAATCCCCCACCCTCCTTCTGAAGAGACAGGAAGGAGGGGATGAGGCAACAGATAGTCAACCTGATTCAAAAAGGGCATCCATGCTGTCCACGGTAGGAAATGCAGTCGGAAAGACATACAATCTGTTCCACGTTTTGTTCCATATGCTTAAAAATCAAACGGAAAAATCAAAGGCTCTGTGTCTTTGATGCTGAACATTTGAAGCTAAGTCCTCTCAAGTTAGTATGTGAATCGTAGGCAGATCACAGCTTCAGTTTCTCCGAAGGCTGCCGCCCTGCAGGGTGCCGGTGTCTTCAAACTGCAGAGCAAGTAAAGATGAGCTGGATGCCAGACATGGAACTGCTGTAGGGACTTCTGTGTGCTGCCTGAAGAGCCATTTACAGTTCATCACCTATGAGATAAGACAGAGGAAACAAGGGAAATATAAATGAGGTTAGAAAAGCTGCTCTCCCACTCGTTTGAGAGTGAACTGAAACTACAGCCATATTGTCTGTTTTCAACACTGAGCACCACATTTACCCACAAATGTTTCAGTTTTGTGTGTAGGAGTCAAAACCACAGCCTTCACAAGTATTCATACCTTTGTAAACTGTCATATTCAGTCTGATTCTGTGTCCCATGTCTCCAACCACACTGAATTTTGCACAAATTAAGATTTTATACTTAATTATTGAATTAAATTATTATTGAATATTACTGGGTTTTTTTATTTAACAATGTCTTTGCTGTTTCTTTTTAACCGTGCCTGTAAAGTGTCGGCTATAATTAAAATGCATTATTGTTATTATTCTGAATGTCTCGGCCACAATTGAAACAGCTCACTATGAAATAAGATGCAGCGATAGTCACAGTCAAGCCAGCACACTGACAACTGTTGTTATCTGTTGGGATGGAGTTTGCCATGTTATGATTTGAGCATATTTTACCTATGAGGGTTTCTGGACAATATCTGTCATTGATTTGTGCTGGGTTTATTATTTCCAATAATGAATATATGTTTATGTTTCCATAAAGCAAGCATATTCACCCACTCCCATTGACTGTTAGAGAGCATAGTGTAACCACAGCTCAGGAGCTTGTGCTGCAGATACAACCACAGGAAACTGTATTTCAACCTTTCATTGAAGCCTAAGTGCTGCACAGTTTGGAACATACAGTAATATTTTCATGTTTATGCAAGTTAACAAGTTTTATGGCATTTTTGTGTTCTTTACTCAGATTTAGATAGATGAACCTTTATTAATCCCCGTAGGGAAATTCAGTTTTTTTCAGTTACTTGTGCATACATCTAAGTTGGGGTGCCCATGGCCGACAGTTGGTTGACCTCGAACAACCTCACACCCTACGCGCCATAATGAGTGTGCACAAGGGTGTATGTTGTTGACTAGAAAACCCTCCCTGAGCAAGAAAACAAAAAACACATTTCCTTTTTTGGAGACGGCAAACATCCTCTCCTCTGTGTATGCACAAACATATTTTGCTTTATTTCTTTACCATAAATAGGCCAAGATATTCTAACAGCCCCCCACCGATCCATGAGGACTACTTTCTTAGTCGACAGTGACAGAAAAAGGAGCAGGGAAGAAAGATGGGGATCATAAGTGACATGATGAGAGTAGGGCTCCACAATTACAGCAAACATTATAAGCCTCATTTTGACAATTATGATCACAATTACCAAAAGCATCTTTTTTCTTTTCTTTTACTGGAGTAGTATTTGTCACATAAAAGTGCCTCATAACTATTTTATTACAGAGGGTTTGATGCCAACACTAATTCAGACTAAGCAGAAGCTCAAAGTCATCAGTAATAAAATCACAATGATTCCAGAGATGCTCTGTTTATACTCAATCTCAACCTGAACCTTGATTTCTAAAATCTCTCTTGGTAAACCCTAAACTAATTTTCATGTTCTTCCTGTCACCTCATCTCGTTAGACTATAATTAAAAAGCATGCAAGAAAGAAAGAAGGCGTAAAAATAATAAACTGATGCTTGCCAACTTTTTATTTAAGCCAAACCTACATGAATCTATGTTTCACCAGTTTTGCAAGTACAAGCGAAACCTATTTATGTACAATATGTCTATCCACACACAGACACACCTGTCTTCCTGTGCATGTTGACTCTGATCCTTTCTGAGAATTGGACAGCAGCTCCGAGAGCATTAAGACCACAAGGGGAGGGTGAGCTCTGCACTGACAGAGCAACGGAACTCACATGGTTGTCTTAGACATAAAGCCTAATAGATTATCCTCCATCTGGATGACAGAGGAATATAAATTGCATGAGAAACCACTGCCTGATCCCAACTTTACAGCAACTTATTTCATTTTCTTTTAAGCATGTGTTTAAAATACATGTTTAATGGGTTGAAAGAATTTCCAACTGCTAACTTTTAGAATGTATTTAATTTTCACATATAAAACTAATCAAAAGTGCTAACTGCTGAAAACTGATCCCCTCCAAAAAAAAACTGCACATGTGCAAATAAACAAACACACAATGTGGTTATGTAACCCATATAGAGGAAAATCCTTCCACCGGCTTATCATTATCAATGATGAGTCATTTCACAGTTTCACTCACAGCGAAATAATACAGTCCTTTGATGTGGGAATCAAGTAGAGCGCAGACTTCTCAGTATCACTAGTAATTACTCGACACAATCACCTTGTCAGATCGGGGGGTCAAACCTACTAGAAAAATCACTTGCAACTGCTTTTTTTTTGGTTTAAACAGCTTCTGAAGATGAACTTTGCACCCTGACATAGTGTATAAACGAATGTCTCTCTGACAGCCCATTTAAGCATTACTAATGCTCAGCAAAACTTGCCCAGAAATCAAAGTTTAGTCAACAATAACCACTTTATAGCTCTCCTCCATCATGCTAATTTCATATAGGGTAAGCCATAAAGCCAGTCATATACCGGATAGATGCGACTGTGGCTTAAGATTTGAATGACACAGGATGGGAGCTTTACTGCAAAAGGCACTGTACGACATTTAAACCAACAGAATTCACAAATGCTTGGCTTGTGACAGTAAAGCAGATGAGACCTCTGAGGCAGTCAAAATGCATCACGTTTACCTCTCATTATGCAGCAGTGCTCTTCAAATCCACGCTCCCTCTAAAGTCTAGACTTTAATGAGCTTTCCCGTTCGCAGCTTTTGGAGGACCGTGTGAAGGTTCACATTCCTCACTCTGTCCAAACTCATAAGCCCTTAACCAGCTCACTGTGTGATGCACTGCAGGGGTGCTCCATGCCTCTGTAAGTATCTGGCCCTCGAGCCAATAATCGGGTCATAGAGCAGTACTACCTGGTGTTTTTGGTCTGGTATAAATCACCTGAGGTATTATGGAAAAGTGTGAGAGTCCCCAACTATCCCATACCAAGTTTCTTTATTGTCATCACATGCACATAGAGAGACTCTGTTCTACGTAGGGGGGAGATAACATGGATCTCTCGTAAAACATCTGAGTTGGACTGTAATGAAACGTGATTGAAATACAAACGGGAACATTTGGGTCCAACAAGCTCACTACTAATGGCAAAGGAGGTTACAAAGTGCGAAACTACGTAATTTTGTGAACTATGACGAGATATATAGTGCTGCAGCTACTTTCTAGTTGGTTTCAGGTATATCTTACTGAGGCTAATCCTTTCAGCTATACGTTTTAGAGTTAACGTTTCAATATGTATAAAGCAAAGAAAGGGTTAAAACAAAAAACTAACACTGTGCAGGCCTGGCCAACTTAAGCTAACGTTACTTAGCTAGCTAGCCATAGGTAGTAACCTGCACACACATGACAAGCTAACTTGGCTACATTAGCTCAAGGTACAGCCATTAGATATTTTAATGCAGTTACATGTTACTCAACCTCAAGAACAATCATATTACCTTGCAAACATCTAAAGGCTAGATTTTGCTGGCATGCATTAGCTAACAACAGATGCAAGACTTTCACTTTTTTAACCCCAAACCGCCCAGATTGGGGCTAGTTAGCTTCAAGCTAGCATTAACGTCAGATATTTAGCATTAACGTTACACATAATTTCGATACTGCGCTCTGAAGGGTGAAGTGTGACAGTTATCGGACCCACATGAAGCTAGATGAAAAGCCAATGTCATGCGTTGTTATCTCTCTTGTCGTGCAAGATGAAAAGCGAGGCTTTCCTTACAAAACCCCGACTGCTGTGCTGACAAACCCACTCAACTCGACACTGTCACAAAGTCAGAGCTAGCTGAGCTCACGGACATTTCTCACTGTAGCTGCGGCCACCGGCTACCGGCCACCTACGTGAGCTTTTCCCAACGAGCTGCCATGCTTGTCATACATGTAAAGCTGTAAAATTAAGTTATATAGCAACATTTTGTTGTCGGTTTGCTGGCTTACCTCCGTCGAGAGCGACCTCCCTCTTGCGTTCAATCAGAGTTGCACAGATTCAAGGTTGCACGCGCACTTCTCTCGCTCGCTCTCCCTCTGTATCCGCGGATGTGCGTTTAGAAACAGCAATGCCGATGATATTATTGTGCAAATGTGCGGGAGACTGTTTGCTGATGTGCGATATGGGCTGCGGAGATACCTGCGCACCGGTGTCTTCAGCCCCGCTACGTGGCCCGGCCAAGCTCTCGCGCGTGCCACCGCCGTCCCGCGCTCATCCTCGGTATTCAGGCCGCTGTCTGGGCAGGCGCGCGGCTCAGTGTCTGGATTCTAACGTCTCCCCTCCAAACCAGACAGGGTACGGCGCGCGCACACGCGCTGAGCTGAAACCCTTGATTGATGAAATAATAATGAGAAGACCCCGAGGACCGTTTATCCTCTCAAAGGAGAAATCCTAGAGGTGTAATGACTCCATTCTGTTATCCATCAGCTCTTACTCTTTAATATTAAACCCATTTAATGACTTTTATGTTGGGTTTTCAACTTCAGGTTTTCCGGTCTGGACACACGGGGGGTCCTGGTGAATTAATTTGCGACTTTCACGTGTGTCTCGACTCTTGGAAACTCCCAGGAATGACATTCAAAGATCCCATATTTCCAGCCTCATACCTGTATTTTCTGCTAGAACATGTTTACATGCTGTACTGTTTAAAAATACACTTTATTTTCCTCTTACTGTCTGCCTGAATATACACATATTTACACTCTGAAACACTCCGTTTTACCACATTTCAACAGAACTGCAATGGGACTTCGTTGCTAGGCAACAGCTTGGGTCCACGTTTACTTCCTGTGAGCTGGTGTCATTCACACATACTGCAACCGGAACTAAACTGGGACACATTTAGAATGTTAACGTTTAAAACTGTGAAACGGTTTTTATATTGTGGGCTGCACGGTGGTGTAGTGGTTAGCGCTGTCGCCTCACAGCAAGAGGGTCGCAGGTTCGATTCCAGCTTGCGGCTCTTCTGTGTGGAGTTTGCATGTTCTCCCCGTGTAAGCGTGGGTTTTCTCCGGGTACTCCGGCTTCCTCCCACCATCCAAAGACATGCTGTTTAGGTTAATTGATTACTCTAAATTGCCCGTAGGTGTGGATGGGAGTGTGAATGGTTGTCTGTCTATATGTTGTCTGTTTCTATGGCGACCTGTCCAGGGTGTACCCTGCCTTCGCCCAATGCCAGCTGGGATCGGCTCCAGCCTCCCCGCGACCCCTAACGGGATAAGCGGTTGACGATGGATGGATGGTTTTTATATTGTAGATTTGTGACATTAAGGGGCAGAAATCCTGACAGCTTGTTCCAAAGGTACAGTTTCTGAACATGGGGTGTGTGTATTTCTACATGGACTGAGCATTTCAATACTTTCACAAAATTTATATAACAGTTACTTTACAATAAAAAAGAAATGAAAATCTCACTTTTTACAATATGGGTCCTAAAGATATATCTGTTTATCTAGAGATATATAACATTCACGACAATGCACAGGATAAGAGTTTAAAAGTTGGTGATATCTATATCTAAAATTCAGTAATCTTAATTAAAATATTTAATCGCAATAAATCACTATTGCCCATTGTTAATCATGATTAATCACAACTGGTTATCTATTCACCCCGCTCCACTATGAGGCACCAAATAATTTTGATTTCATTAAAAAGATCTATAGGTTTTGAGCAAAAAATAAATTTCTCCATGTGTCATCCTGTAGTTTCTCCATAAATCTTTAAAGTCTGCAATAGTTAATCCACCGCATAATCATATTTAAGTTTTTTAGGGCTGTCAATTCAAATATTTAATCATGATAATCGCATGATTGTCCATAGCTAATCGTGAAACCAGAAAAGGTACTGCATAACATAATAACATAATCAATAATGACATGGAAAACTGCAGCCCAACAGACAACAGCTGTTAGTGTGCTGACTTGACTATGACTTGCCCCAAATTGCGTGTGATTATTATAAAGTGGGCATGTCTGTAAAGGGGAGATTTGTGGGTACCCATAGAAACCATTTTCATTCACATATCTTGAGGTCGGAGGTCAAGGAACCCATTTGAAAATGGCCATGACAGTTTTTCCTTGCCAAAATGTATCATAAGTTTGTTGTTTGTTATTTAGCCTCCTCGATGATGATGCCACTTTATCTTCACTTTAGCGTTAAACTGAGCCTGCTACAAAAAAAATCCCAAGTTGTATTAATGCGTTAAAGACGTTAGTGGCATCAACACTTAAACTTTGTCAGCCTGCCCTACTAATAAACCATGCCTTCTTTTAAAATGTCTTAAAAATGATATTCAGTATACCAGGGGATATTTAAAAGAACCCCATCATCAGTAGCTTAAAGGTTTTACTTTCTTCCCAAATAGCCATTGTTTACATAAAATCACATAATAAACTTTAACTTCATCATCACAGCTACCAATGGCAGATACACTGTTTAATCCCTTTTGAGACATCATCATGCAAAGCAACAATAAACAGCGCAACTGACTGCTCATCTTTTTCAAAATGGGGTTGAAATCATGCCTCCTGCGGTGACGATAACATTAAAAAGAAAATGATGTACATTCACCTCTGAGGCCTCGAACAGTAAGTGTGACCACTGGGAGGTAGAAAGACAATTTTATTGTTGAGTTGAGCCATTTCTGAAGCACGGGGCGTACACTTTCTCCACACAAACTAAAGACACAGCGACTGTAAAGAACGAAGGATCATTCTCTACTATCCCACAGGCCCGTTCCAATTATTAGGGGCTATTATTCATGGAGACATAATTTGCTAAACAGCAAAAAACAGCTGAAAATGTTATATCTCTGGCAAATCAGAACAGAGAATATAAGTAAAATGAATACACCAACTCTAGTCAGTTATGTGAGTGAATCAAAAGGAGAGCCTTTCATTACAGATCTGAATATACGCAGTTGCACAATTTGATAAACGTTCCAGCACACAGTAAGTAGTGTAGAGTAATTCATTCATCATTCTCAATTTTATCAGCTTAGCTTTTAAAGAAAACTGTTTTTCCTTGATGTTAAATTACTCTGTTGCTTTCCACAGTGCTCTGGGACAATGGAGCAAAGACAAATCTTTAGTAAATTTACTGCATTGTCAATTTTTTTCAAAACAAGTACTATATATAGGTTACCCTCCACTTCCTTACACATGGGTGGACTTCATAAATTTATCCACTGCAGACCTCTCACTTTGTCTCCCACCATCCTGCTATCAGCAGAGCCCAGTCCAGAGTTGGTTAAAGAAAGAGTGGGAGGAATCTGTGTGAAGTTGAGAGTCCTTTAATGAAACCTCCAACCACCCATTCCATGGCCTTGTAACAGCAAGAGTGGGCTCGACATGAGGCGTTATCACTGGGGCAACTGGAGCAATGTACCCTGTCCCGATGGCAGGTAAGTGACGTTGCGGGAGCGGGAGAGCTGGAAAGCGATGTCCTCAGCGGCCTCCAGCTTACGTAGCTCTACCAGACCATCACCAGCCTCCATCAGGGAGTTGGCGATGAGCAAGGCAGCCTGGGAATCTCCCTCTGCAGAGATGATGGCCGCCTGCTTCTGTTGCTCTGCCTAAAAGGATAGAGAGATTTTGTGAGCTGTTGTAATTCCCAATAACTAGTAAGGTTCAGCGATATGTTAAAATGTTCCAAACAGCCATCGTCAGCCCAACATCCAATGGCTTAAATTAGCAAAATGCAATGACAAACATCACCCAGAAAAAACAACCGGCAATTTACTCAGCCAATAGCAGATAGCTGATATATTTGTTTAATTGCCCAACCCAAAATTATGATTCAACCTTCCACCTTTTTCCCCATAGAGACTGCATACAAATTTCTGAATAGTATATGGATGTAGTATATGGATGAACTGTGTGTTATATAATACCTTTTCTACAATGAAACGGGCCCTCTCAGCCTCCTGCTGGGCCACCTGCTTCATCTCAACAGCCTCTGTGAATTCTTTGCCAAAGGTCAAGTGTGTCTGAAAAAACACAACACAATTGTTTTGCCATGTAAGAATCTAACTGAAAAGATAAAATGGATAAGGTTGCACAATTTGCCAGCAGCTTCATACCAGTGAAACGTCATCCAAGATGAGTCCGAAGGTGTTTGCTCTTTCTGTGAGGTCCTCACTGACCTGCCGAGACACAAGCTCTCTCTGGGTGATGAGCTCGCCAGCATCAAACCGAGCCTGTGGGCGAGGAAAAAAAGTTTGTCAGTTTATCAACTCACTCTCACTCAGAACAAAAACCATCATCTGATTATTTGCAATTACTCTTAAAAGGTACAATGTGTAAGATTTGGTAGCAACTAGTGGTGCGGTTGCCACTCACTCCTCCCTTTCCAAAACTGTGGTAAACCATGATAACGCTGTTCGCCTCGCTCATAGGCCATCCTTTGCACTTTGCAGCTCATATTACCACAGTTTCACAAGCATGTAGACTACCTACGGTGGCCTTCAGGTAAATTAACAATGTGAAAGGCTCTCTCTAGAGCTTCTGTTTGTTTTTTCCTTTATGGGTTACTGTAGAAACACGGCAGAGCAACATGGCGTGAAGAGGACCCACTCCCTATGTAGACAGAAGGGCTCATTCTAAACTAATGAAACACGGCAAGTTTTATTTTCAGGTGATTATGCACGAATGAAAACACAGTTCCATTTCTGCTAATAGATCCCCAAATGGCTACACACTGGCCCTTTAACTGATACTCACCACTACAGCCTTCAAAACCTCTGTGGTGATGGATGGTAGTACCCTCTCATCATAGTCCTCACCAATACTGGTGAAGATGCGTGGCAGCTGGCTGGTCACCGGCCGGAAGAGGATACGCAATGTGATGTTTACATTCTGCAGATCTGTGGGGGAAATGATTAAAGAATAAGTCTTACTGCACATTCTGTATCAGCCTATAAGTGAAAGAAAACAATTTGTTCATTTTCAGATTGTTAGATAACGTCTGCACAGTTTGTAGACAAAATGTTAACATACTGTATAAAGCTTTGTTACATTAGATGTTAGCCATGTCAATTTATTTTTTGCCTTAATAGCATTTCCAAGAGGCTAGTTGTACTCTCAGAGAACCCACACAGCCTACTGAGTTTTAAGAGACACAGAATGTTTCTGAGCAAAGTGAGGATAACATTACAGCGGTTTAGTAGATAACTGATGTACCTTTGCTGCCTGTGATGACAGGCACATTGCGTGGACGGGAACGACAATCAAAGATGATAGGTTTCTGAACCCAGGGAATAAGGAAGTGGGTCCCTTCACCAACGACAGCATCTTGTACTCCTCTGAACCTGTCAAATATCACGGCCTGGTGCCCTGCATCAACTGTAGAAAGAAGTACAATTAGTCTATCTTTCAACAAGTTTGTGCATACAGCATAAAAGTTTTTTTTATAGTTTATAGTTCTGTTAAATGTTTTATTTTTTTATTCAGAGCAGTGTTTTCATAACTTTTGACATAAAGTGATTGGTTCAAATCACATGAATTACATTGCTCAAGAGCTACACATTGCTGCATGACTGCTATCAGGTTCATTACATTTTAGTAAATACATACATCTAGATGAATATACGATGAATGATATCAGATTTTAAAAATCAAAATAAACATAAGTTGCTTCATAGCAAACATCACTGGCAAAGGGTTGATGTATTTCTTAAGCTGCATTGTATTAGACTTGGGGTATTTCAACATTTGCAATGCACTTCTGTGTTCTATATATGCACTGTCAAATTCTTAATGCGTTTTATTTATTTGCAGGATTTTTCTAAATGCTGCACTCTGTTGTTCATATCTTGTTTATGTAGTGAATGTTTTATTCATGTTCATGTGCTTTGTTTATCTGCATGCCTTTTTACATTGTACTGTGTATTATTACTGTATGTATGAATGTATGTGACAAATAAACGTGATTTGATTGGTTTAATTTATGATGCTGCAGTGCATTTAACTTTCTTCACCACTATATGAAATTTTAAGAAATGTATCCCTATACAAGAGAAGCTGCAGGTAAGTGTGGGGATGCAATATGAGTTTCTTATAACAGCTATAATAACATAATACTTGCTCAGTGATACAGTTAGTAGTCTCATTAGACAACTCATGATCGTTCACACTTCTTGAACAGTTATGTGTTTCTAGCACTCACCATTGAAAAGGGCAGAGTTCACAACACCTCCGCCAATGGCGAGGGCCAGCCCCAGCTTCCCAATAGACTCGAACAGCTTGGCCATGACAGCAATCCCACTAGCAGCGGAATGAAGACAAGGGGTTGATAGAACTAGTACACAACAACATTACCCCTAAAGTGTTTGTGACGGTGTTTAGACAGTCACTCTGAAATCCCCTCCATCCAGTAGTAGCTGGCCTCTACCTTGAGCTGAGAGATGCCAAGGCTGTGGGTGTTAGCTAATTTAGCTATCTAGCATTAGCTTGTCAGCTAGCTGTGTACTGAGACAGCTGGCAAGCTAAGCCGACTAAACAGAGCACTATATCCTAAGAATTTACAACATGTAAAATATTACTTAAATACCATTTGAGACACATTAAAACTACAATAAAGCATGGCTCAGCGAAGTCACGCCGGGTGACTGTACGCATGTTATCTCTCGCTGATGCAAAGGGCTTGCTCGTGTTCGCCTCAACACTTAGCTTATGATATAACGTCACATATGGATTAGAAATATAAATAACGCCCATTTCGATTTGTATTTACTACTATACACCTGTTTGGCTATAAAATTACGTAATTTTAGTGTTACGGACAGATTGCAAGTCACAACTCACCTCAGTTTCGTTCAGATGTCTGTGACCTCCACCGGACACGACGTAGAACACATGAACTAGCTGCTCCACATAGCGCATGCGCGCTGCATGCAACAACGTAGCCTCTGATTGGACAAAAGACAAACTTCTTCTTCTACGACTTAGTCATTTGATTGATATTTGTTGTAATGATGCATTACTGCCACCTACTGTTATGGGTGGATTGAGGATTAATTAATTAACTGATTGATTAAATAGATACATTTCAAGTTTCCTATTAAAAAAAGACTTAAACTTGCAATAGGCAGAATTTTTTTGGCATCATTGGGTAAAACAATCTATGACAGCCTTTCAGCATATTGTAAACTGCTCGGGGCGCTTGTCAGGAGCAGCCCCCTCACTCTGACATCTCTCCATTTGATGCATGTATATGGGTCCTGTTTGTGCATGTGTGTGTCTAGGGTCTGCATGTACTGTGTATAAGTAAAACAACAGAGTGTAAAAATTGAATTTCCCCACTGTGGGACGAATAAAGGAATATCTTCTTCTTCTTCTTCTTAATTCAAGTGTTCTGAGAGACAACTGGACTTCTGCACTTCTTTGTGGCTCTGTTTTCAGGCTTTAAAATATCTATCCCCTTGTCGTGAGACTTTGGCCAATCAGGTAGAGTTAGGCAATTTAATCGAGTCTAATTTAATAATTAATCTAATCCAGTGATTCCCAGTTTAGGGGTCAGAAGGTCACAACATAAATCTGAGGGGTCAAAAGGGGCAGGAAAGAAGGAAAAGCAAAGCTGCATAGTTTTTTACAGTTTTCGCTGACCATTTTTTGTGTGTGAAATTGTAAATTGTAGGAAAAACACACACTGTACGAGTAGTCTTGGTCTTTTGTATATGCGATGAGGCGGCACCGAGTCGCCCTCTAGCGCCGGTATGTCAAATCACACATTAGTTTGGTAGTTTCACTTTTCCTCCGTGGCTTGGAAAGTGTAAACGAGTCCTTGAACGATTAGCGAGAAACCGCCGTGAAAGGTCAGTAATCGATGCAGATCTTAAAGATAAGATATCCAAGATGTTTTTGTGACAGCGTTGGGTGCAAACAGAAGAGTCGTCGATAGTGTGATTACGCAGATTGGTGTGATTTCTTTCCACTTCCTTGACACTCAGCTCTGCTATGTGGCTGTCCTGCTCGCTTTCTACATACATTTCTGACATCCTGTAGCAATAAACACTCAACATGGTGCGCATATGCTGCAAACCAGGACAAAATAGTTTATAACTCAACATAATAGGATAGTAACGTTACCACTACAACTATCTATTGTGCGTTTGTGTGCGTGAAAAGCAACATGCAGTTATTAAAGATCACTTTATTCTTTGTCAATTAGTTGGTCAGCAGAAAACTGTATGTGGAGATAATGAAAAAGGGGCGTTCACTTCACCATCTGTCACAATCTGACATCATACATTTATATCCATATCGGGGATTTGAAATAAAACAGGACACCACGTATTCTTTACCCATCCAGAGCAAATATCTCAATATGGCATTAATTTAAGATGTCAATGTTAAAAAAAAAAACGGACACCTTAATAAACTTGATCCAACTTTTTTAGTTCCGATATTACCTGTAAGGCAACACCAGACTTGACTTAAACATTGCTTTACTAACTAAAACAAAATATGACTAATAAATACATTATTATACATTAATTTAATTGTTTTTTATTATAAAAATAAATCATACACCATTAATTTGGTAAGAAAAAGTGTGATTCAAGTGTAAACCTTTCAACTTAAACAGGAATTAAAATTACAGTATACAGTATAATGTATATAAACACTGAACTTAATAGATCAGCCCATTTCTCACCGATATCCAGCTATCTGAATCAGTGTCAGCCCGATATCTGATCCAGTATCGATATCAGTGCATCCCTAAACTTGAGATTGACAATTGACCAGCCTGAGGAGATCAAACTCTGCCGCATCTTTTAAATCATTTTTTAAAACTCTCTTGTATAGAATTGCTTTTCTGTGATTTTATTTATATTTAATGACATTTTAGTTGTTTTACCGTTTGGGTTTTTATGTGTTTAGTTACTGGCAGTGCCTTTCATTGTCCTTGTATTTTAAATGTGTTATGTTTTTATTGTAAAGCAAAGGTGCTGAAAGGTGCTATATAAATAAAGATTATTGTTATTATTGTAATTATTTGTTCAGAATTTGATGAAGTCTCACTGGTGCCTGAAATGGTCGTTTTTGAGTCATGATGATGTAGTGTCCTAGTAACCCCCAATAGAGGGTGTTATATTATCAAACATGTCTCCCTTTGTATTTGCAAGGGTGGGGTCGTGTGAATGGTTGGATTATACTTTCACATTAACATCTTCATGGAGATGTTTGGCTTTTTGTCATCATCCTGTTGATGTCTCACTGTTTCTGCAGAATCATGACATTTTTGTGTTGCTGTCTCGTGTTCACGCTTGATTTTCCTTCCCAGCAGTGACTGTGTTTCTCCCAGCAGATGGCAGAACCGGGTCGGACTGTGAGGGTGAGCGGTCTGCCCACAGACATTGAGGAGGACAGGCTGAAAGACAAGCTATTCATCCACTTCCTGAGAGCCAGGAATGGAGGAGGGGAAATAAACTCTGTCACAATTGTCAAGGCAACGCCCGTCTCTGCCCTTGTCACCTTCGAGGACAGTGGAGGTCAGCAGGGTCGGGGTGTGTGCATGTCTGTGCATATGAAGTGACAGGGAAGGGGATTCTTCTGAATACTTAAGTGATTCCCATTACAGAGACATGTTGGTGTGACTATTATTAACTATATGATCTACATTACCACTCAGGTCTAACAATACAACAGCAAATGCTTCATTAACTTTCACTCTAAAGACCTCAAAATGTAGCTGCAGTAATTTGCAAAGAATAAGAAATGTATTTAACTGTCGACTGTCACCGGTGACATTGCTTCGCATTGCTTGACTGAAATTGATTTCCATCTGGTGACCCCTCTCTCTCACAGTGGCACAGAGAGTTGTTCATCATAGTCGTCATATTCTGGAAGTGGACGGGAAGAAGTATAAAGTCATTGTCACTGAGCACTGTGAAAGCCTGGACCCAGACAAGGTATACTTCAGCAGAAAATATGTCAACAAATACTGAATATGCAGTAAAATCCATGAGGGTTTGTTGTCTGTCCTCTTCCGTCATCACAGGTCATCTTAAGTTTATCAGCAACTGTCGACCACAGCCAGCTTCCTGGGGGAATAATGGCGCTGACGAGCCTTCGTAAGAGCCACCCTGATGTCCAGATAGAACACGATGCTGCTGAGGAATTGTGCACATTGCGTGGCGCCTACTCCAAAGTCCAGTCTGCTTTGGCACAACTGTTTGGCCACCCACAATCAGCAGAAAAGAAAGACTCAGATCAACCTGCCGCCAGTGTCTCCAGGTCTAGTCAGATAGTACAGAAGCCTCAGGAGTCAGAGGGTCAGAGCAGGAAACCTAATAAGCACAGAGAGCAACAAGAGAAAGGTCACATTGACGGGCCTTCTGATGAGCACAACTCCAACTCGCATAGAGACTTGACACCTGGTGGTTACGGCTGGGAAGATACTGGCCAGACAGAGGGTACAGCTCTGCAGCTTCCTACTACACAAGAGGAGGACTTCTCACTTATTGTGGATGCAGACATGTTCCAGTATCTGCAGAAACACTTCCAGAAGGAATACCAGCATATCCTCAGTCAGTATGGTGTTGATGTCGTGGATATGACAAATCAGGGGTTGACTACTCTGTTTTTGCAGGTTGCATCAGGAGCGGGGGCGGGTGTTCGAGATCAGGAGCGCCTGAAGTTGGCAAGAAAGGCGATAGGTAGGCTTTACCAGGAGAACGAGACCAAGATCCGTCGAGACCAGTTCCCTAAGAGTATCCTATCCCTCAGGGGGGACAGCAAAGAGTGATGCAGAGCTTGAGTGTCAGATTTCCCAAGCTTCTTCTGAATGAAGATGAGCGGAATATTTACATTATTGGGAGCAGTATTGAGGTGTCTGAAGCCAAGCAGTTTCTTCTCCTGGACCCCAGTGATGTGAGGGGCAAAAAAGAGGATGTAGCCAGTCTTCTTAGATATCCTCCACATGATCCAGGTTCATCAACTCGTGCTGATGAGCAGAGAGTCTCCCTCACTGTGTCCTCCAGTGGAGATTCTCCAGATGATAGGATAGATGAGCTGTTGAGGTCAGAGGAGGACGAGAGGAGAGCAGAAGGAGCCAGAAGGTATAAGCTAGCTGCTCGGTTTAAGGATTCAGGGCTGGCTGCGTTAGGCAGTCGATCAAATGACTTCACCTTACGTGGGTTCTCATCTCCCAGTAGACAAACAAGTCTTGGGCCGATGTTGGGGCACGATGTACAGTCAGAAACAGCAGGGATTGCTAGTGAAAGTGTCTCCAGAGCCCAAAACATCGGAGGAGACATCTTGTTTAAAAGTGGAGATGCTTCCATGCAGAATATAAGCTCCTCGAACTCTCATTTAATTGATACTCGGCCAAAGACTTCAACATCCCCCCTTAGTACAACTCAGTCCAGTTTTTCAGGAAGTGCTTCACTCGCACCTGCTGGGTCTGGATTCACCTTGAAGCGAGCCAGTAGTTTCTCAGGAACGCCTCGGCGAAAGGCCCCGGTTAAGAGTCAGAAGAGTCAAGATGACTCCGGCACAGTCCGAGCCAGGTGTGGGTCCTCCAGCTTCAGTAACCAAACAGGGAGGGACAAGCGGGAGGTCTATAGTGCAGAGGTTACAGTTTCCATTGTGATGTGGAAGCACATAAAAGAAGCCTATAGGCTCAGAGTGGATGACCTGACTTCTGATGTCCAGATGAAAGAGAGCAGCTCAGAGGGAAGCGGTGATCTGACTGTCACCTTAAGAGGGGCGAACTCATCTAAAGTGAGCTCATGTCAGCTAGCTTTACAGAAACTGGTTGACTCGGTTAGCATGAACTTCTCTGTGCACAAGCTGAGCCTGTCAGAGCTGGGTATCACCGACGCAGCAGATGAAACCTTACAGGCTTGTTGTGCTGAGGTGCATAGCCGCTTCAAGAAGGTCACCATGCAGATTTTAAACAAGCATTTGTTTCTCCTCGGTCCGAAGGCGTTGTGTTCTCAGGTTGGTGCTTCACTGCAGGAGGTGTTTTCTGGAAAATCGGTTCAAATGACTGAACAACAGAACTTTGCTGGACCCTCGACCCCCAACTGGAATCCATCCACATTTTTGCAAATGAATGAGGACCAAAGTACAAGTCTGAACTTTAACAGTAATCCTCAGGTGACGCAAGAGAGCCAACCAAGCAAAGCCGATGGTGCGGATAGTCAGGAAAGGAGAACAAACCAGAATAGTGACTTAAGTGAGACAGAGCTGGTGAATGGATCCATTAGTCCGTTAGTAAGGAAAGATCCTGTCATTAAAGAGAAAATGAGATTTGTCGGCACAGTGGAGATGGATGGACAGAAGACAGAGACATTTGTCAGCCTCCCTAAAACAGGAAATGATAGTGTGAGACATGTGACAGTAACCCCCACTGATACAGACATGACCCTTCAAAAGACAGAGAGAACTGTCAATTCTACCCAAATCAAAACAGAGATCCAGGACACCCCTGAGGAATCCAGATCCGGTCTGGGAAGCCAGAGATGCGCCTGTGTGTGTGGGGAGCGTGAGACGATGAAAACAAAGTGTGGGGCCACCATGTGCTCAAAGTGCCTGGACACTGTACACGTCCACTGCAGAGTTTGTCACGAGACAGAGGCGACGACGTGGGGCATCCAGGGCAAAATGAGCTACTCTAAACTACACATCAGCGTCCCAGGTCACACTAAAGACTCAGCGATCAAGATCACTTACTGCATCCCAGATGGCATCCAAGGGGTGAGGGGCTCTTTTTAAACACATCCTCACTGATAACTGTTATATCTGATTGTACTGGAGGGCCTATTAAAGCTGCATTAAAGTTATTTCCATAAAACGTTACTTTACACTGACATTAGTGCATGAGACAGGTAAAATTATATTGTTCTGTGTCCTCTTGTGCTCCTAAGATTTCAACATGCCTGAAGGAGTACAACCAATCAGATCTCAGGAGTCTCTATTGGTCTGGCTGTTGGGCAGTGTTTGGCCGAGGCTTACTGAAAGAGACTGGGTCACGCATCAAGAAGGCATGATATCTTTGGGGTATAACACGTGCAGTAAAATCTAGTCTGCAATTGGACAAATTGAGCCAATTGCAATTCAAGACCACAGCTTCAGTTACACCGTGCATTTGTTGTATCTTGTACCCCCAAAGACGTGTCCGCTGACGTCACAGCCTCCTTCAATAAGCCTTGGTTTTGTCTCAACTGTTTTCAACATGGCCGCCAGGTCACAAACGTTCTCATTTTACAGCTAAACAGTAACAACACAATGTTTCTGAAAACATTAGAGAGAAATAGGCATTACAGTAACAGAATATTGATCCGTATTTGAATCTGTTTGATCAGAGTTTTGCGAGTAGTGATTGACAGCTGCATCAGAGACTGCTCGGCTCTGATTGGTTGTTTACATTCGGGGGTGGTGAAATCTTACAAATGCCATTAAGAGCTCAAAGGAATGTGATTTTTTTTTTTCAGATTATCTGTCTCCGTCACACCACTATCAGGTTATAGTTAACATTTTCATCAACAGATGATGTTATTGTACACCAAGCACAACTTTTATAGATTTAATTTGATTTTTTTTTTTTTTTTCAGATTTTGTATTATTTTGTGTAAGGCCTATAATGAAGATTTGGAAAATACACTGACATTTTTTATAGGAAGTTACCGTTCTGTACGAGTTTCTTGTGAATCGTCTGAGCTAAGGTATCACATACTGCTTTAATAACTTTTAGCTTATGCATGTTAATATCTACTTTGTTTATGACTGTTGTCTTTGCATTCTGTCTTACCAGGAGCATCACCCCTCTCCAGGGGCACCATTTCAAGGTGGGCAGTTTGAAGCCTTCCTTCCTGACTGCGACAAGTCGAGGAAGCTGGTGCCCAGGCTGGAGAAAGCATTCAAGCAGGGACTCACCTTCACTGTGACCGGCAAAGACACAGAGGCCAAGGTCATCTGGGACTGCATCCCCCACAAGACCACCCTACATGGAGGCAAATCAGGGTGAGTGCATCTAACAGAGCTGTAGAGTCAAAGGGGACATATCATAAAAAAACTCACCTTTTCAGTGCTTGTGTACACACCAGGGATGCAAATTTTGAAAAAAAATTCGTAATAATTGACCCCGTTAACCAATTATTATCCGTTAACCGACAAGATTTTGATGTGCCATCGTTAGTGGTCATCGTCTGGGTGCGTTAGCAGCCACGGTGCTGCATGTGGTGCCGCGGATAAGCAGCCATTTTCCCAGTAAAAGTCTCTACCACACATTTAGTTTAGTTTAGCAGGTTGTCAGCTGTGTGTCTGCCCGGTGTAATGACACTGTCGTAACTTTAGCAAGTGTCCAAACAGGGTCTACCACAGCTGCTAGCGTCACCGGTGGCTTTGTGCCCGCTGTGGTGTAACTTCAGTGAGTTTCCATCAGAACGTGTGTGTTGCGGCAGTGAGCGGGGGTTTGTTGGTGGTATTATAGCTGTAGCAGACAGTGTTTACAGTTGAATAAATACTACGAGGCTACAAGCTACAACTCCTCAGCTGGAAGTCCTGAGCCAACTTCCTGCATCCGCACCGGCTCTCTCTTAAGGGGGACCTGCTTCTGTGTTTTTCTCAGCTTTTTAATGAAATATTAATATTTCTTTTAACCCTTTAACTGATAGCGTTACTTGCTAAGATGCTTAATGTTGGTTATTGATTAAATGGTTAATTATTAACATCCCTAGTACGCACATTTGGGTATCTGGAGTGCCTACCAACCCACAAACTGTGAAACAAGACAACCCCTTCCTATGTTACATGCACCATCATTAGACTATATTGCTTACAGCTTGAGAAGTATCTTTGCAAAGGTGCACCATATTTTTCTCTTCAACCAATCAGAGCAGACGGGGCTCTTTGGCGGGGGAGTCTTAAAGAGACAGGCGCTTGAGGGTAAAAAATAAATGTTTTTTTTTTTTTGAGCATTAAAGCATGTGAACTAGTAGAAATCCAAAATACAAGTATGAACCTTGAAATGAGCATGATATATTTAAAGGTCACACTAGTCCATTTATCTGAGCTGAACAGTCTTCTTTTTGTCTGTCAGGAACGGGTACCCAGACTCCACTTACTTGACTCGCTTGTCTGAGGTCTTGACCTCCAAGGGGATCGAGGAGTCATCAGCCAAATCTTGAGAATAAAAGCAATTGAAGGAGGACTTCTCGAGCCATTTGCACTATATTTATATGGTGATTATTACCAGCTTTTATTGCTATGTTTAAGCGAGTTAATGATGCCTGGTAATATATATAGAGACTGAAATAATTTTCAGGAAATGGAACTGCAGCTATTTTGGAGTTTTAAATGTTATAACCAGCCTCACTGTTGCTTTTTACAAGATAAATAATTGGAGTTATAATTTTTCAAACTGAATGTAAATGACAAATGTGACAAACCACTATCGTGTTAGTTATGTCACAGTGCATTCCTGATCATTTCATCATCATTTACTATTTCAGCTTTATTTTATAAAGAAAAAAGTATACTGTTCTGTATAGTGTGCATGGTACTGTATAGATATCCATATTGTACCGTCCTGTGTAGTTTTAAGGATCATCTAGTTTAGGAAGATATTTGCAGAATATTGGGGAGTAAATTTATATTTGTAAAAATCAGTTTGCTTCTCATCAGTTTTTTTCAGAATGGGCACAAATAAAAAAAATCACATCTCCTGACGTTTTGTTATGCTTTTTTTTATTAGTCCTGGAAAACATGTAAGGCATATGGTAACATTACACACTGAAGCGTTACAAGCTCTAGAGGCCATGTGGACGACATGGCACCACGCAGTAAACCCAGAGTCAAGCACAAAAGCAGCATCAATTCAAAGGGTTTAAAAAACAAAGTCGAGACGAGAAGAGTGTTTGCAACCGGGGAAAACAAAACCCAACAACACAAGGAAGGACAGAGTAGAGGAGAACTAGCATAGAAATCAACCTGTTGGGTATGCCTTGTAGAAAATTACGGTGGTGACAGGAGGTGTATGTGGAGGGATAGATGTGAAACATTCCCAGAGATAGGTCAAGGTGTATCATGGATGAACCAGCTGGCCATGCTGAAGGTAAGCACGGGGGAGTGGATTGGCTTCAGTTGGCAACTTGATACGACTGGAAGGGCATTCTCCTCCCTCACACCACGCCACTACACGTCTACTAAACTATCGTGGAAAGAGACGGTGAGCTGTACATCAACACATGCCTTATTTTCTGGTCGACTAAACATGCATCCTAGCACTGTACACAACACGCCCAGCCAGGTTGGACTCCTGTAGCATCTCTGCAATGTTGCTGCGATGTAAAAAATGACTGCTAAGGAAACAATAGCTGCAGGCAGATGTGGTTGTTGGGTTCTCAGTGAGTCGCTGATAGAGAATCACCTTTGGACTGGGAATACTAAAGCTTACATCGAACATGGATGGTGTGACAGTTTGTGCAGTGAAACAGAACGATGTGTGTGTGTTAGTGAATGCAAAATGAAGTGGTTTCTTACGTGAAGAAACCTGCTGTTTGGAATGACCTGAGAAACTATATAAAACAAAGAAATTCACCTCAAAGCTGAACGGTGGGCGCCTGTGAGGGACTTCAGCTGTACACGCCACGACAGACAGAAGAGTAGCTACTGGAACTCATTGTCTTATCTTGCATTTTTTTTCAAACCTAAAACTATGAGTGTTAATTAGTAATATCAAATCTAAAACTGCAAATGTTCAGAAAATTACCACTTTGTTTTGACTTTGAAACACTGTTTTTCTCCTGTGGATCTCTGAGTTGCTAAGCATTCTTGCATAAGTGTCTGGAATGACTGGGAAACCATTTCAAGATGACATTAGGCAGCAGCTCTGCCGTGGTGGAAGTGCTCTCAGGCAGCCGCCCAACTGATTGAGTTCATCTCAAAGGCATCTTAGCTCCAAAAGAACCAAGGGGAAAATGTTGAAAGAAAGAAAGAGATCATAATCACTTTTCCACATGCCGATGAATACATGCAATTTTAAATTCCAGATGTCAAATTAATGTTTTATTCGCTATGATTATGTATGGACAGAGAAGGGGGAGCGATATGGAGAGGGATTTTTGACTGCGACTGTTGCGCCGGCCAAGAGAAGCTCCAAAGATGCAGCACAGGAAAAGAGGGATGTCTCTTACAATCCTTGAGCGAACTGAGATCAGCTGTAGAGCGGAAATGTTGCGTCTGGGGCAGGCCAGAGCTGAGCTAAGATCAGCCAATAAGCTGGGGTTTTGTGCAGCTGTGTTATAGTATTGGCATCCCTGCACAGCTGTGTGAAAACATCTGCTCACTCACTTGCTACACAAGCCATTTGGAAAGAAACTGAAAGGAATCCATAGGGAGAAATACCATTTGGAGGAAATTTCTGTGAATCTATATGTCTTTTGGTGGAGTTTTGAACCTTAAATGCACCATGTCCCTTTTCACTGTGATACTAATATTATGGTTGTAAACACTTCAAACCATTGCGGTCGGCATGATGCGAGAGAGCTGGTAAAACACAGTGAAAAGGACATAAATACGAAGGGAGGTGCCTCGGATTGAGGTAAGCTGTGTGCAAGGAGAGGCACAGTGCAGGCCTACACTTCAGCAAGACTGCAACCAATCAGAAACTACAAATTGTGTTAAAACCTTTTTGTAAACTGCAATTCTGTCAGCACCGTGACGACTATTTTGTATTCTCACTTTTCTTCAAGGTTGAAATGCATCCAAGAACAAAATTTTCTTCATACGTTTTTATGCACTGTTAATATTCAAAGCATTGACAAGAGGAATATACATACAATTTGGCACACATGGTTCGGACCAACAGAAAGATCACATTTAAAAAGGAGTGCAGGTTGGCAGGTCCCCATATAATAATAAGAGTATGAGCTTTGAACTTTAAACCCTTGGATAACAAAACAGACAAACAAACAGAAATATAAAGGTAAATTAAAATAACATATTAAGTAAAACATCCTTTTTTTTTTTTTTTTTTTTTTACTGAAGCATTTGTTTCTCACATGGCACCGTCCACAGGTTCACAAAGGGAGCCCAGCAGATTAGAACAGAACACTAACCAGAGGCTGACAGGACACAGTCACTCCCCACACCGGCGTGGCAGTCGCACTCCAGCCCGGTCCACTCCGCCCTACTCCGTGTTTTACTCCCCACCATCAGGGATGGATGAATGCTTTGATTTTAGCTGCCACCCAGGAGAAGCTGGTCCTGGAAGGGACTGGCGAGCTGAAGATGAGGGGACCTTTACATGATTTTTGTGTGTGTGTGTGTGTGTGTGTGTGTGTGTGTGTGTGTGTGTGTGTGTGTCACCTGTGCTTTCAGTGACCTTCAGCAGATACACTGGAAGTGGATGACGGGAAACAGGCTGCAAACCTGGAGCATAATCAAAAGCCTGCGTGGGACTTGGAGTGCGACTGCCATGCCTGTAAGTGCATTAAGATCAGCGAGCAGAGTGCAAAATACTAATACCAACTGTCCTCATATCACAGGCCTCTTATCAGACAGGAGGAGGGTAAGAGTAGGGAGGGTCAGAGCTACATACTGCTGTAGCAGAGTAGTGTGAGGAGGTGGGGAACGTGGCAGGGGTAGGGTGCTTTTAAAACCTGACAAACGACCTGAGGACACACACGTCTTCACACACAATGGCACACCACACACAGCACATGAGGGAGGCCACTCATGCTAACACAACAACTTTTTTCCTTTTTTTTTTTTTTTTTTTTCTCAAACATTTGTGTTTTTTACAAAGTCACTAGTCACCATCTGAGTCTCGACACCGAGGCCGGCTCACAGACAGCCAGACAGGTAGATAAATGACTAAGATTCAAAGTTGATCCTACATGAAAGATTTAGAGTCCACCCAGTGGGATTTATGATGAAACGCTGAGGAATTACTTTCAGTGAGACTAAATTCATACTGGCCATTAGGGGGAGCGGTGCACTATTTTTGCAAGCGCACCACCAATTGCACTCATTGTCAATGCTTGATTTATATTTCACTGGTTTAAACAAACTGTTTGGTACAGTGCAATACTTGAAAATCCTTAATCCATTTGACACCTGTTGGAATACTACTATATTTGACAGCACCGACTGGCAAATATAGAGATAGAAAGGCAGAAAAGAGAGAAACAGATCACAGTGCCTTCTCTGACAAGCCTGACGCCTGTTGCTATGCCGACCATAGAGAGGGAAATGGAAAGAGGAGGGAGAGTAGAGTAGAGACAAGCAGGGGAGGCGAAGTATGGACGCCAGCTTGAATTGAAATCTCCTCTCTCAGGTCAGGGTGATCGACAGGCGAGCGGTCGCTGTGAAAGGAGCAGAATGCCATGGAATGCCTCGAGGAGGATTAGGGGAGGGAGAAAGCCTGATCCCGAGGAGAAAAAGAAGCTGATATCTCTTATTTCAGAAGCTTCGCTGTCTCAGCAACGACAGTGCCTCTTTCATCACATTCAGAGTGCGTATGTGTTTGAACAGAAACAAATTCTCTCTTAATTGGCACCGCGCACTTCTTGCCAACAGTTGGTCAGCTAGAAAAATGTGTAGCTAAGGAGAAGGAAGCTGAGCAATGATTTCTGCCTCCCTATTCAACACTGCACAGAGAGGCTCATTATGAGGGAAATTCATATTCATGCGAGTGCAAAACTGTAGAGCCTATTACTGGAATTTGGTGGGAACGCATGCATTATGGAGCTCCCTCTCCACTGATATATCGAAGCTAGAATGATAACCAATGTCAGGCCTGAGCAATCAAACATGATCAGAACCATGATGCAAATATCTCCAGAGGGAGCCGGGGTGCATCAGCCAATCACAGGCATCTCTGACTCATCCGCAGTGACATAACTAAGCGTTGGACACTAAGAGAGCAACGCGTGGGTGGGTGTGGTTCTCCGTTTATCTGCCTGTCTTTGTGCCTGTCTGTGGGTCCGGCCCGTGGATGGGTGGGGGTGTGGGTGGTGTGGGAGGTGGTGGTGTGGTGTGGGGGTGGGGGTGGGGGACTCAGCACAGTGAGGGGGGAAGAGGAGGTGGCAGGTGGAAGTCAGAGCAGAACAATTTAGCACAGTGGGAGTTGAGGTGCGGAGGGGCAACGGGGGTCGAGGGTGGGGCCGGAGTGCGAGCAGGGATTACGGTTGTCAAGGTAACAGTAATTTGCCCCAGGCCTGGACCATACCCACAATCCTCCTCTCGTCTCCATCACTCCCAATAGGAGGAAAATATCTCGAGTGTTGGGGCTGCTTTCTCGATCTTGTAAGGCAGAGCGATATGTTTGAAGCTTACAAGTGATTCAAATTTTTTTAAGAGATAAAGGTGAGAAAACGGGACGGGAGGGGGGCTGGGCGGAGCCAGGCCTGAGTAATCACCGCCATTGTGGTGAGGCGGAGGGGAGGTGGAAGAAATGAACGATCGGCAGTGGTGTGATAATTTTGTAATCTACCCTTCTAAGTCTTGCTTACACTCCACCCCCATCCTCCCAGCCCATCCATCCCCATCTCCATCCTTCCCCCCACCCCCTGCTCCCAGGACACAAACTCCCTGCCGGTCTGCTTGACTATCCATCCATCCCTCCCTCTCACTTCTCCTCCTTGTTGGGCTCTTCCTTCTTCTCCTCCTCCTTCTTCTCCTCCTTCTTGGGCTCCTCTTTCTTCTTATCATCCTTCTTCTCCTCCTTCTTGCCATCGTCCTTCTTCTTGTCGTCCTTCTTCTTGTCATCCTTCTTCTTGTCCTCTTTCTTGTCCTCCTTCTTGGGCTCCTCCTTCTTCTCCTCCTCGGGCATCGGCTCCGTGTTGAGGATCACTTTGCCGATGTTGTTCCTCTCCTGCATCTTTCTCATGGCGTCGCCCACCTGGAGGAGGGACGGGAGGAGAGAGAGGATTACATAAGGTGACATTAGATTAGAGTTATATTTTAAATACACCTGTCATTGAGAAAAATCTATTGAGCATATGCACTAGTAGCCAGTTTCTCCTCCACTAACACGTTCCCACAGCAATAGGAGCCTCCTCGTCTTCACACTAGAAACAAATCTTACAGGCTCAAATATCACTTTAATATGCTGCATATGAGAAATTTGTTTAGATGAGACTTTAATAATCTTTGAAGGGAAATGAAATAGTTGCAGCAGCAAAAAGCAAAGAACAAAACAGGATAACAGAAAGATAACAAAATAAATGAGGGGATAACATGCACTGCAAACAGATGCTTTCAATATTAGAAAGTATGAAGTATAAATATAAAGAAAAGTTTATGATTATAAGCAGGGAGGAAATACAGACATGAAGGAGAAAGTAATCACCTCATCTAATATCTCAATGCTACCGAACACCACGTTTATTTTAATTGTATCATCTCTACATTAAAATGTGTTCATCATCGAGGACGGAAAGCAG
Organism: Pterois miles; assembly: GCA_947000775.1. Taxonomy (NCBI): domain Eukaryota; kingdom Metazoa; phylum Chordata; class Actinopteri; order Perciformes; family Scorpaenidae; genus Pterois; species Pterois miles. The sequence goes on along the minus strand of CAMQGK010000567.1, from coordinate 17,580,259 downwards.
GCAGCGTGAGGCAGATTTAGTATTAATGTTGGATCTGAGATCTTGGTTCAGTCCTGGTGTTGTTTAATGATGGCTCAAATGTGAATTATTAGTCATATTCTTTGTCAAATTAAGTTGTGAGCTGCTGCAGATGAATCAATCAATAACCGCAGCTATCAGATCAGTGCTTAGGTTTCATTATTGAAGGATAGATTCACAGTTTTCCAAGTCTGCCCTACAGCAACAGCTTTTAGTGGTTGCACATGTTCCTCCTGTTCATAGTGGTCGTAAAGAGCACTTTTCCCAATGTGATTCCAGTAGGCAACCTCCGGGTTTGAGAAGTGAAGTAAAGTAAAGCAGGAGGCAACTCCTCTGGTTGCACAAAGAAATCTGATTGTATAGAGGTCTATGAGAAAATGAGCCTTCTTCTCACTTGATTTATTACCTCAGTAAACATTGTAAACATGAGTTTATGGCCTCAATCAGTAGTTTAAAGTCTTCTTCAAGTCTTCTTCAGCATGATGTTCATTTAATAAATTATGGTCCCATTTAGAGTCAAATAGACTGTATACAGTATAATAGACACTTTAGGGCGTAGCTACCTTGTGATTGGCAGGTTGCTACTGCAACCTTGTCTGGTTTGGGAGCTGTCTGTGTTTACATCTTACAGCTTTTCGGGCATCTGGTAAGGATGCCTCCTGGGCGCCTCCCTAGGGAGGTGTTCCAGGCACGACCAGCTGGGAGGAGACCCCGGGGAAGACCCAGGACTAGATGGAGAGATTATATCTCCACACTGGCCTGGGAACGCCTCGGGATCCCCCAGTCAGAGCTGGTTAATGTGGCCCGGGAAAGGGAAGTTTGGGGTCCCCTGCTGGATCTGTTGCCCCCGCGACCCGACCCCGGATAAGCGGTTGAAGATGAAGATGAAGAAGAAGCTTTCACCCTTTCACAGTATGTCACAGTGTGGATGCTGCAATATCATCAGTTATATCAGTGCTGGAGAGTATTTCCTCACTGAAAGAAGAGCAAACTACCACACTGTTTTTCTTTTGTTAGTTTGATTGACAGATGGTTCATCCAATCCTCATCAATCTGTCCCAACAGTTTCCAGTGACGGTTTCTCAGATGGTTCTGTGTAGCAAACCCTCTGACAGGGTCGGGTTAACACACTGTTCCTTGAAGAATACGTTTTGCACAAAATGAGGACTGTGGATCCTGTTGCCCCTCTTATATTGAAATTGCTTTAAGAAGGTATTTCCTCTAGACAGGATGGACAGGAGGAACAATTCCAGTGACAATTTTGCAATGTCACGAGGCATGAGTGTTGTTCTGAGACAGACTTGAAAAAATGTGAACCGATCCTTTAAATCACAGGTTAATCCCCGGACACAGCATTTATCAGGTTAAATCTGATGTAACTTTAGAAGTGGCTAATCCGATGTTGATCATGGAAGATCTTTTTATCGCAGTAAATTTTCTTAAGCCTGTAGAACTATAATATGTTTTGGTTGTGGTATAAAAGCTGAATTTATTGGAGTCAACCAATCATCTACACTCTTGACTAGCTAGTAAGCCAGGCCCCCATCCAATGACGGATCGACCAAGGTGACTGTCAATCACAACGACGAGAGGAGGATCCCAGCCAGACCAGCCCCACCCTTCTCTAGACCGCCGAGCTCTGTCCACTGTCTGCTCCCGTCTCCATCGCTTCCACCCTCCCCTCCTTCCTCCAATCCCCCTTTTCGTGCGAGGCAGGCAGACCACCTAACGACCAATGCCACGGCAACAGGGCCATCTCCTAGCAACGTAAAGCCTGGCTGAAACGTGGCCCTGACAACTCAGACACATGGGAAAGAGGGGGAGTGTGGGAGTTGGAAGTGGAGGGGAGGAGGGAGCGAAGGGAGCAACTGGTGTCCTTCGGATGAGAAACACGCCTCGCCGAAAACTGAAGGGAGGGAGGGAGGGAGGGGCGAGTCCGGGGGAAATTATAAGAATCATCTTCAATGTGAATGAAAGTCACAGCGAGGGCGACTGAGGCTCTTTTGACGACTCCACCCACTTCCACCCTTCGCTCTGTAAGAGCCGTCGACCTCTCTGGCTCCAAGGCATCTCGGACTGGAGTGGGCTATTTGCGGCTGCAGCAGACACGACCATTATCCTCTTGGGTATTAGTGAAGATAATTAACAACGAGAAACCACAGGAAGGAGGGACAATGCTAATCTCCAAATACTGTCCAGGCATGTTTATTGATTATTGGAGCAAATACGAAGGATGATGGAGGCCGGAGGACAGAGGAAGGGCTGTGATGGATGGGGTCGGGGCATGGCATTTGTACTCGGCTTGTAATAATCGATCATTTATCAAATTAACAGCTGTTTGTCTTTGATGCATCCACTTCAAACTCTCCACACCAGATTGCGTTAAGCCAGGCTGAAGTGTACCTTCTTCTCTCCTCGGCTTTTGCCACGCTCCTTCTATGTCTCTTTCTCATACATCAGGGCCCCTCCCTAAGACAGACGCACACACTGACTAAAGGATGTCGCCATAGCAACAAGAGAGGAAAAAGAAAAAAGCGATGCACTGTGAGGAGGGAGAAGGAGAGAATACAGCGAGATGGAGAGACAGAGAGGGAGTCAAATAACCTAAAGACGGAGAGATATAAAGAGCAGGCAGAGAAAGAGCGTCAGATGGCGGAGAAAGACAGCGGGCGTTTCTCTCTGGCTGAAATACTGACCAGCTCCGACTCTGACAACAGAAGATGTCAGCCACTGACTCCCTTTTTCTCTCTGTTTTTCACACTCTCTCTATTCATATCTGTTGGCAGTGTTAATTTTGCCAGCGACAATCTGAGTCTGTCTGGCTGAGCGAGTTTTGCTCGAGGAGACACAGAGCTTCTTCTTGTGGACAAACTTCGCCTGTTGATTGTTGAGCGTTATTGAATCTGAGAGCCACACCCAGCTCCTGCAGATCCCCACTGCAAAACTCACACACACACACAAACCGAAACCTGGCATTCACACAAAGTCTGGGTGACTGGGCTGTAAGCACATGGTGCAAAAATGGATGTTGTTCAGGTGTAAATGCAACCATATCACAGTGAATCATCTGGATATCAAGAGTGAGGCGCACAGGGATGCATTTAGTCACACAAGGGGAGCTTTCACAAGCCAACATTTAGTCTGTTTTAGAGGCTGACCGATGGACTTTTAAAGGCTAATACAATAATGATAGTTTGGCGCAGGAAAAAGACAATCAATTGGCCGATATCTTCTATACTTTTGCAGCAGCCTAGTCGGCTACTTTTGCATACTCGTTTTTAATAATTCACATTTTTAATAAATATTTTCTTGTCACTCAAAATTGAATAATTCGTAAGAGAATATCCTGAAGTGTGATTTGCTGGATTACATCGTTGAAATAGGTTCTATTGATTTGCAGTGGGCGATGTGCTGTTCTGTAGCATACGACTGGCCAGGATTACTCCTGTTGCGTGTCCCGTTACGTTGTTAAATACCACTCTTATAAACCGCTGACGTTCGTGAATATTCATGGGGTAAGGTGGATCCTAAAGTGTGCGATTTCATTTCATGAATGGATGGTTACGTGGCTGGGTTATTAGGAGAGAACACAATATAGGCAAGTTAACAGTGAATGATTTCTTTCCCTCCCTGTCTGCCTGTCTTGTGTCGGGGACAAAGAGCTGATAGTGCTGCGTTATATATATTCGAAAGAGACCTTTTTTCTCCCCCCGACGATGACTTTTTGTATGGAGCCTCCATGCAAAACGGTGATGTACATCCCTCTGTGACTGGTGGCGGCTGTACAGCCATCGGTCACTATCAGAGCTCATTTCCCCCAATAATGATAGTTTGTAAAATGTCCTGTCAATTAATCGGTCTGCCTCTGGTCCGATTTAATAAGTCTGGTGCAGCTCATTTGGGTAGTTGTGAACGTAGTAATGGTACACTCGTGCAAACCAAAACAACGGGTCTGAGACCGCTTGTGAGAGGTGGTCAAGCGAACCCTAGTGAGAACATAATGTGACACAATTGCAGGAAATGAACCAACAAGCAGGGGATTATGGGCTGCCTGCGAGGGCATTTGTTGAGATGGACACAGGTAAACGACAAGCTAACATGAGAGGGAGAGGACTAATTTGGACTGATGTCTGCTTGACATCTGGGCTGAGAACATACAGAATATGCTAAACAAAGTCCACAAAAAGTGACGCTCGTAACCCAGAGCTTCAAGCTTTTTTCTGATCTTGCAAAGCACTGTGGATGGCACACTCACAACGAGCACACACAAAGGCATTTATGCTCTACGTCATGTTCTTTGCAGTATTCTCTGAACTACCAGAGGGAACACAAACAAAATATTCTGCGAAGAAGCGAGAAGTCAACGAGCGTGACCAGCACAATGGCATAAACCAAACTCCTCAATGCCGAGGAGGACTTGTAATTAATTGTAAACTTATCTCATATCCATGACATACTTAATCACCTTTATACAATCCCTGTAAAGAAAGGATTCAAAATAAATGTATTATAATGAAATGAAGGTTGAAAGGTTTAAAATCCTATAAACAATTTGATTTGACTGGCAACACAGAGATATGCTGCTTTTAAAGCAAACATTTTTCTTTTGAATTATTTTCCTTAATTTAAGTTATTTGCTTTTATCTCACTGTGACAGTCATGTCAGGTGCATTCTACTTTAATTTGTGCATGGTGAAACCAAACCACAGTAAACAGTCATTCTGACAGAGTCACTCTGGTTTGGACTAGCTAAACTAGCACCCTAACAACCAGGCATGAATGGACCTGAAACCCATATTCAAAGACCGTTTAATGAAAAAACATCTTTCAGTATAGATTCAACCTAAGAAGACATAAAAAAACAGCAATTCAAATAGTCACATACAGGTCAAAGAAATGATTTGATTGATTTATATGTGACTGGAAAATTAGCCACATCAGATATAAACAGGGTAAATGACAAGGATAATATCTTCTGTCATGGTATAAGTACTTTTTTGTATTACTTAATGTACTTATGAAGAATATTATATATATAAAGATATGTGATGATCTTTGTTTTAAGAGCAAATAGAGAATATAATCCATCCACACACAATGGTAATGTTAAATCCAGGCGTAAAGGGAACCACGAACCTGCTCAAGGTGCCAGGTGGAGTCGATGCGGGGCTTGACCTTGCCCTGCTTGTAGAGGTCCAGGATGGTGTTCATGGCCTGGGTGATGAGCTCCATCTCCCCGTCCAGGTAGCCCAGGTGGAAGCCGCACACCGACTTGTTCCCCTGAATCAGGCTGAGCGTGTGGATGGAGAACTGATGGTACCAGTTCTTGGCCACTGCGAGCAGGTTCTTCTTCTGGCCCGCTAGCATGTTAGCAGCACCTGATGGAGAGAGAAAGAGTTGACATTTCTAAGTCATTGTGTAGAACTGATTTAGTCTGGTTCATTTCCTATCACATTATCGGCCCCCACTCCCACTTTTCCCTCACCTGATCATCAACTTCTCTCTTTTAGCGTCACACTGTTATTGACAGAAAATAACAGACTGAATTTTTATAATGAATTTATCTTTAAAGTAATTTAGAAACAATGCCAAATATTCTTCCTCACAAATTTGAGTATTTACCACTTTGTCTGTTTTATGTCATTGTTAATTGAATATCTTTGGATTTATTTTACTGTTGGTTGAGAAAGAACAAGCAATCTGAAGTAAAGCTGCACCAATTTGTCGACTAATAAATTAGCTGAGTGACAGAAAAATAATCGCCAACTATTTTCATAAGCGATTAATCAAAGTAATTTTCACGCAAAATCCTGCTTTCCTGTTTTACATCATATTACACTGAATATCTTTGGGTATTGGACTGACAAAACAAGACATATAAAGATATTTTTCACTGTTTTTTGACATTTTATAGACAAAACGATTACGTCATCTTGGGTGATGTCATGATGTCTCATCATATTTTGCGATTTTATGACGTTATAGAACAAACAATAACTGACAAAAACAAAAGGTTTATTAATCATTTGGCAATATATCAAATTAAGATTAACTCCAGGTCAGGTGCCTCTACTTGTTAACTGTGGTTTGTATTTTTGCTCCGTCTCTCACACTCTCACCTACATCTTCCACCCAGAAAACCTCTTCAGCACCTCGGCTCACATTGTCACCACATCCCCCCCGTGTTCACATATCCTCCTATGCTCTCACTGTGTCTCTCGGGGGAAAAGGGGGACACAAAGCTCGCTCTGACAGAAGAGACGGACCAGCCTGCTACATTCAGACACATTCCAGGTTTCGTGTGGATAAAACAGCCATTGTTCTGCCATGCATACTTCTGACAAACTGGAAGAGAAGCAACCGCCACAGAGGGATGGGGAGGGTGGGGTCGACCTGGAGGAGGAGGGGGTTTGTAGGGATGAGAGAGGGTGAATGGATGAGAGGGGGGCACCATGCTGGGTGGTGGGTTTTTGTGCAGCATGCAAAGGCAAGGCCCTGTTCTTCATGGATGCCGACCCTGCCCACTGCTGCATGCATGCTGGTTCCAGATTGGCATCGCTGCAGAGCAAGGCCTTCCCACAGATGACACACAGTACGCTGAGGACACGGACCTCCACAGAGAGGTCACACTGCCCACCAGGAAGCAGCTTTATTCTGTGTGTGAGGAAACTTCATGTGCTGTATTAATTTGCTGAACAGTTACACCCCCTTGTGAAGTTTTTTTAAAAATCAAGCAGTCCAAAATGACTGAATTTGCAGCTGCTTTTTGAAATAATTTGCAATAACGTGGAGTAATATTTAAAAATAAGAAGTAGGCTATAAAATTTGACTCTAGAGCTGCGCCTATTAATTGATTAGTTGTCAACTATTAAATTAATCCAATTATTCTGAGTGATTTTTTAACAAAAAAGTAAAAATTCTGATTTGTTTCTTAAATGTGAATATTTTCTTGTCTCTTTACTTCTCTGTGATCATGAACTGAATATCTTTAAATTGTGAACAAAACAAGACATTTGAGGACGTCATCTTGGGTTTTGGGGAACACATTTTTCACCTTTTTGTGACATTTTATAGAGCAAACAATCAAGTTTAGGAATACCCCGTTCATGGGTTTTTCTATCAGCTCCCAGTTTCTGCAGGCAGCTAATAGTGAAGGTGATCATTGTGCTTCCTACCATGCTGTGCAGCGCTACCAACAAACAAATAAACCATATATTTAGGTGCAGGCATTACAAAACAAGCCCTGATAAGTTTAAAAATCAAAACCTGGAGAAGCTCGGTTGGAGATACATATGGCCTCGGGGGAGCTCTGCCTGAGTCTTTTCCACTGCAGTTACAACAGGTTTGCTTGTGGAGGCTTCGTTGTTGTTCGACTTTGGCTCATAAAATTGGTTCTGAATGTGACTGTTATGTGTTAGAAACTGTTGAAATTGCCAAGCATTCTTCCAGATTGACCATTTTAACCAAATCTTATTACATTAGCTCCTGGATGTACCGCTGAGGATTCAAATAGAGCTGCTTGGAAAATAAATGATCTACACTTTTTTTTTTTTTTTTTACTACTTACCATAGGTGATAAGCTTGCCCATAGGCTTCAATAGGTTGTAGGCCTTATGGGTGTCGGATCCTCCGAGAGGGTCCAGTATTATGTCCATCCCTGGGCAGAAGAGAGAAGAAGGGGACAGTTATTATTGCTGGTGTGAATTCAGCGAGAGCAGCCTGCCAAGTCTCCTCAGCAGCCCCCTCCGCATGCCAGAGTTCACTAGGAGTAGCGTGTGTGGCCAAGTTGTGCCATGTTTACACGAAGAGGAGCCCTATGTTTGCCAAGAGAGGAGAGGAGGAGAGCGCGGTGAGATCCTACTTGTTTTATGTTTTCTCATTCTTGTCACTGATAAGACGAGGATGAAATGTCTCCCCGTCATTCCAGTCTAGGTGGAGAAATAACAAACCAACCTCTGAACAGATGGTAAAAAACCTAACTATGAAGGTTTATGAAGGCTTATTATTGTCTCGCCATGCAGGCTCAGTCTTAATGATGTTCCTTTGTGCCAGAGGGGACTCCTCAAATTGGGCTGCCCCTCCTTGCTCCGTTAAACCCTGCTTCTATTGATTGTGGGAGGCTCACAGCAGGACTCTGCCTTGACCACAGCACAGATGAATTGACAGAGAGCCAAAGTCGGAGGGAAAGGTGGCGAGCAGCGCTGCACATTGATCCAGGCTTCTAATTAGATACATTCTGTCTAAAGTGTCAGCCCTCGCTCTCTTCCTATCAGTCTCTGTAAGGTCCGTCTGTCTCGCTCCATGCTACAAAGAACAGAGACGGGTTGGAGAGGGAACTGTGAAATGAGATGGTAACAGTTTCCAGGAACTGGACATTGTTTCATTTTGCTGAAAAGCAGCGTTTTTCTCAGCGAGTCCAGGAGTGGCATCTCCATAAATTTCTTCGGATACATTATTGATGCTGATGAGAACCCACAGTCAACTGTTTAGCAAAATGAGGAAAATGACTCCCTACATGCTGTCAGTCTAGTGTACATGGCAGCCAGCTCTGCTGAGAATTGTGTCACGAGAAAAAAAACAAACAAAGTGTATGAAAATATAACATCTCACTGTCAGAGAGGCAATTTGTTCAACACAAATCAACAAATGCTGTAGTCACACAGTATTGCTTTGTGCCAATGGGAATATATTGACTGTTACTATTTTCTTTATGAAGCAGTGATGTAAATCTTAATTACAGTTTACACTGGTTCATTATTTCCAAACCCTGTGCACACAAACTCCAGATTTAGAGCACTTATCTGAGTGTAGATGGCCAAGCGTCTCACCTTTCGGACTGATCTTGCGGACTTCCTCCACATAGTCCTTGGTGCGATAGTCGATGGGATGCGTGACTCCACCCTGGCTGATGGTCTCATGCTTGCTGGCGGATGCCGTGCCGAACACGGTCACGTCCTTCACCGTGTTGCACAGCTGAGTGGCTGCAATACCCACGCCACCTGAAGGAAGAGGGTTAGGGTTAATACACAGTTAAGTGCAAATTTCAGATTTATTCTACTGACCAGGGCGGCATCAGTCGGAGACGCGTAACCATGGTAACTCGTATCAATCTCATATGACCAAACGATGATCTGTGCGAAACATAAAGTCTGAACTAACTTTAAAAATATATTACAATTAGTAAAGTGAAATGTTATGCCTACGCCATTTGGACCGAAAGTGAGGTCTGCCTGCAAAGGTACAAAAGTAAAACTAATTATTTTTGATCTATTGTCAGAATTTTAATGTCTCTACCAAAATGGCCTGAGTAGAATATTATAAATATACATTCTAGTCCAACAATTTACTTACTAACTTACTTGTTTATTACTTACTTACGAAGCCCCACCGCTTCCCAAAGGAGAATAAAGTGAGTGACGGACATATGTTGAAATTAGAAAAATCCACCTTTTTCATGTCAAAGGTCTCCAGAATAAATGGCAGAACCGGATCTAATGAGGATTCGTTATGATGAGGAAAATAACTCTGGACAAATAATAACTCTTATGAGCATTGTTGTCACTAATGCATTGCATTATGGGACATTTATTATTTAGCCGTAATGTCCAGTGTTTCCATACTGTAATACTACACCGGAAATGGATTCATACTAAGGTTTCAGACATACTAAAAAATCACACATACTGCTTTAGCCAAAAAGTATGTTAATGTGGAAATTCAGACGCAACCATCATTCAAGCTGAACTTGTTCAATAAAACATCACGTCCAGAGTGAAACTCAGCTGAACAGAAAAGCTCCCAAGAATTCCCATTCCACACGTATCTACTGTGGCAGGTAAATGTGATTTGCATTATTTATTGTCCCAAACAAGCCAGTCAATAACAGCGTGGATGCGTTTTGCTCAAGGGTATGTGAAGAGCGCATTAAACACAATCACATTACCCCGACTGGCCTGGAGAGAAGAGACACCCAGACACACATCCAACTCTGGAGAAAGCAGCCATTGTAGCTCAAATGACACATCCAATTTTTTGGTTCTCTTATTCAAGACAACCTGTCTGAAATTCCACAGGACAGAAAAATGTCGCCGTGGTTTCTACTTTGTTTGGAAAGGAGAGCTGGATGACATTCTATCGCAAATTACATAAACACAGCTCCTTATAACTGTGCCAGCTGAAAACAAAATGTGCTACGTTCGTCCAAGATAACTCTTAAAGACAAAGTGCAGCGAGACTGTGTGCTTCAGTGGATGTTTCGGATATCTGTGTTTGCGTTCGCTTTATTTGAAAGTGTGTACATAGTTGTGGCAAATGCCTCAGCCAATGTTTGCTAAGGCAGCCAGAGCAAGAAGTAATAGGTTACTGATAAGCAGTGGCTTGTTTGAAATGGAGGCTGACTTGAGGACTTGAACTGAAAGGCATCTATAAAGGTCATTTATGCCTGACTGAGTAAAGAGCACGTCTTATCTGATACCAGAGAGTAAAGCAACACAAAACATGTGCATTTATGTTCGTTTTTAATGGCATTGCTGAGCTGCCGGACTGCTGGACAGGTTTGGATTAAATGAATGATGAAATCATGATTGGCTTGCTTAGCCAACATTTAAAATTCACACCCAGTGAAATAAAGACAGGCAGCAGGAGAGGCACATGCTCGAGACGACCTATGCATGTTTGATTAGACGTGTGCAGCAGTAACCAAGAGGAATATATATTTTTAATCTAGCGCATTTCTGGTTCTATCATATCACATCAATAAAAAAGCATCTTCCTTTATCCTTAAAATCACGCACACACAGAAATGACACATATTACATCAGGCTGTCAATTGCATCATTGCTGCTCTGTGAAAACCATCTAAAATATCAACTTTCACAATCACAAGCAAAGAAGATCTGCTTGGTTTTCAGCTGTGTGACAACATATTTTACATAAATCCACTGGGTTTAAAAATTGTGTATTTAGCTTAAGATGTAGGACAATTTTCTCATGAAGGTACACTTAATCCTTCGGTTTATCTGACAAATAAAAAAAATCACCAAAAATAGATAAAGATGTTTTCCTTGGACAGCTGAGCTTCTTGTGTAGTCTGTTTTACTCAGTGTACGTGGATCGGTCATAGTACAGCTGGAGGAAAAGAAACAAAACAACTGTTTAACATTTGAGGGGATCAATTAGCAGAAACGGAATATAATATTCATAACTATGTTTTCATAAGTATATAATCACCTGAATCTAAGCTAAATTGTGTTTTTGTTAGAATAAGATCATAGATGAACATCATAGCTGTATAAAGAGAGCTGGATACAGACTTCAAGGCGGGGCCCCATTCATTCCTATGAGAGTTGCTTCGTGGCGCATGAAGCAAGACAAGCTCGACTTCTGTGTATAAAATTACATGGATCATCCAGCGATCTTCCACATCCATTGGGCCCATCAAGCAGCTGAGACCAGCTGGGTCTCATTCACATGAACAGAGGAAGGAAAATATCTCTGGATTCGGCTATTAGTGCATTTTAGTTCTTCTTAATGATTTAAATAAGGGCTACTGAAGTGTTCGTACTGGGAGGTTGATTCACCTCAAAATATTATCCTCTGAGTTACAGACGTCTCTTTCCCACTGTAAGTCTATGGGGAAAAGCCCAGAGGCGTCACATCACGGACATGGAAGTTGTAGTAACACTGTTTGGCCACTGTGTAAAATTTCCTTCAAAGTCCGGCACTCTTCCTGTGGGCTTGATCTACGGAGGGAGATCGCCATGTTGCTCCGCCATGTTGCTCCGCCATGATTCTACAGTAGGCCAGAACGGACAAACCAAACTCTGGCTCTAGAGAGAGCCTTTCATGTTTTTACGTTACCTGGAGGCCGCCTTTTTTCTCAGACACGCTTGTGAAAGATGACCGGGCGAGTGCAAAACTGTGGTAGCGCCAGCCGTCTGACTTCCGTTGCTCCCAAAGGCCCCGATCACACAGACAGTGTTTTGCTGTGGAAAACGTGAGTTGCACTGCACTGCCTTTTTGCTGCCTGATCAGACAGTGTTTTTTTTGCTGCGTCTTTATTATACACTTATTTTGGCAAGTATATAAGATGGTGCTAATGTTATCTTATTACAAACCATGAACTATATGTAGCCCAAATAGTTAACAGTTCAGATCAGGGCAACTACAGTTAGTAAAGTTATAAATCTCTGGGTATCCGGCAAAGTCACCACAATTTTAAAAAAGGCTAATGAGCTCGGACACTGTTCCTCTCTAAGTTAAATGTTTTTCAGCTCCGGGTGAAAATAAAAAAAAGCATGAAAATGAAAAAAAGATTCTTTTACTTTAATTAAAAAAAAAAAAAAAAAAATCTCAGTGATTTGTAACAGAAAATAGCCCCTTGATGGAAAAAGGCAACACAAATCATTTGAATACAACCCCTTCCCTGCCTTCAATTTCAGTAAAACAGCACAAAGCATTTCTGATTTGTGTTTCTCATCTGAAATCTTACGTCCATGTGAGAAGAAAAGACCGCTCTGCGTTACTATTACCACGCCTCCTGACACTGAGGGGAGAATTGGTAAAAAAACGAAATCAAGGCTGTTGCTGTGTGATGTGAGTGTTGTTGCGGCTGCGTTTTAACAGCACCACCTCTCCTTGTCCTCAGTGAGAAACCAAGTTTGTGTTGCCAAGGAAACCTCGGCCAAATTACCGGCAATGACTGAGCAAAGGGAGCCATTTTGTTTCATTGACTGCTCTTCCTTTAGGCACACACGAGTCATTTGACGGCAATCATGTTTGTCATCAGTTTATATTTGACAGACTGGTCCTCCTCTTACTGGCCACCAATGGATAGCCAGACACAGATTAAAAAGCAGTGGATTTATGATATACAGCAATATGTGATAACAATACACCGTTTTTACACATAGAAACACTACAACCAAATATGCATCTGTTTGCTTTTGACACACAGGTTTTTACACAAGTACATACGCTTCTGTTAATGTGAGGTAGAAGGGAGGATTAAAAAACTGAGAAAATGTTGAATATGCATTGTCTGAAGAGCAGATTTTTATTAAATGGCTCTCTCACATAGTAGCAACCCTCACATGCAGGTGTGAAAAAGTATCCCGACAGGATGATGCATCCATTAATCCCACGTACTTACTGCCAGGCATTCGCATATTAATATTTAACCAAGGCTGCTGTCATAAACATAGTGATTCCCCTTCTGCGTCTGCTTCATGGAGTCAGTGAGCAATGGGAAAACAACCTGAGCTAAAATCAGTCTTTATTCTTAACCTGTTAAGCCCTATCCTTTGGGAAAAAACATAAAATAACCAAAATGAATCAGGAATAGCTCTGCAATCATAAGGCTAATATGCATCTATCTGGTCTCCTTTGAAAGGTAAAAAGCTAGAGAATATAAATCCATTGTAAAAAAAATAATTTTATTACAATTTCAGAGAAAATGGAGATGCAATAAAAGAAGAAAAATAGGATTAGGAAATAGGATTTTATCCTTGCCAAGTATATAACTTAAATTTCAAAGACAATATCATTTTATAACCAAGATGCCATGATGCAACTGAATGTATTCTGCTACACTTTACTACAACTTGGACTGTACATTTGATGAAAATACACTAAAATACACCATTCATGATACAATTTATAAAGCTATACTCCAGCGGTCATGTTTACTGTTTACATATTGACTGTTTACTGGGTTTTTATTTCAAAACACTATTTACATCCATATAGCCATGTTACAAAGAACATTAATCTCAATCTCATCAAAACAGTAATAAACACAAAGAACCCTGATCAGTACTATACATTACTGAAGAGCTCCAGTCTGTACCGGCAGATGAATGGAGAATGATGGGGCTCGCACCAATACTTAGGTCAGTGGTTCTCAACCAGGGGTCTGGGGACCCCCACTGGTCCTTGAGGGAGATCCAGGAAAAACAGGGATATAGTATGTTTCCAATATCTGTTTGACTACAGAAGAAGTCAGGAGTGACTATTCTGATCATAGGTTTCACTTTATCTACAGTGAGCTCCTCAACTGTAGTTGACAACTACAATTTCTTCTTAATCTAACAACCAAAATATTTTCAGATGGAAGTCCCTGAAGAGTGATCTTATCAAACGGGGGTGTGTGACTTAATGTGTATCAGTTTGGGGGTCCTTGACAGGAAAAAGGTTGAGAACCACTGACTTTAGACGGGCATACGCTGTGTGATTTTTAAAATGTTGCTGTGTACTTCCTACTCCTACTGTACGAGTAGATCATTTGTGATGTAAAGCCAAAGTTCACGACGTATGTGCTCACACTGTACGGTCCGATTGTCAGCCACGACCTGAGTGCTCACACCCAGAGGGCCTTTCTGGTTGTTGACAGTTGTGAATAAAGATTGGTTTGAGAGCTCTAAAGCAGGGAACGTTTGTTTGCTAGCAGATGTCTGTACAGGTCACAGCGCTAACAAAGCAGAAACGTGCTGCCTTGATCATCTGTGCCATCCTGTCTGCTGAAACACCAAAAAAACAAAACAAAACAAAACAAAAAAACAATGCTGACGTATATGGACTCGCAGGTGGCTCGGAAGACTCGGACAGTATGGCTTGTCCATTTCGCAGAGAATTAGAGGTAAGCTAGCTACGCTTCACTATAGGTCTGTCTGATGTAACCTATTATTTTCGAAAGCTACGCTCAGTGACGTTGGGTAATCAGCTCGTGGCTCTGCTTCAACAGTGCGAGAGCCTGCGGACGGCCGATTAAAATTTTTGAAATGTCAGAAATTCATCCGACTGTCGGACGGCCAGTCAGGAGGAGTTCATCGGTCCTCGGCCCCACTTGTTGGACACAAATCCAGTCCCACTCTAAAATGAGTTGTGCGGTTCAAAATTCAGGCCAGAAATGGACTAAAATCGTACAGTGTATGCCCAGCATACACATTTAGACCACAACAGAAACAAAAAAATGAATTTTGAATAATCAGATATCTTTTATCTGTTTCTCAAAATTCAGGTGAGTAAAAACATATTTCCAGTCAAATAAATATGGTTCTAAGGGAGGAGGAAAGTACCTGTTTCTGAATCCCCTGAGAACAAACTCCTGATCTCCCATCACAAGACTACAGAGCTGTGCCAAGAACCCCTCACCGCTCCCCACCTCACTCACAATCTATACATCCATACACAGATCACAAGGGAGGGAGGAGCTGCTTGTATCAGCTAATCTTCACAAATATGCACAGAGGTTAAAATATTAACCTTTCATTAACCCCGTGCCTCAGTTCCCACTGTTTCCTTGGCTTCCTGATTTATAGTTTCTCCCTCTACGTTATCTACTTCTTCAGACTTGAACCATCTCACTTCATAGTGTGATTCGAGACCATCCACAAACACTTACCCATTCTTCGGGGGAAGAGTAAGCAAATTCTTAGCGCTAATTGCATTTGTTCTCCTCAAGATTCAATTGAGTTGTTTACACTTGGAAATTAGGAAACGTCAAAAAAGCACCCACCTATCTGTTTTGTCTTTCTCTCCCTCTGGAGAAACAGGATACACAGTAGGGTTTTGTCTTCCCGTGACTCCTCACATTTTGGCCCAAATTGCACTTGGCTTCCATAACATGACTGTTAGGAATGAAGAGGAATTTTCCCCAAAACACAGAGGAATCCAGACTGACACTGAGGCCACTGTTATTGCTCCACACCCAGAGCTCAGCAGCATGGGTGGGTGGAGGGGGGGACATCAGAAATGTTTTATGGACACCACGTCTGCCTCGTCCCGATTAATACATCTCTCATTGACAGCTCATGTTTTTTGTCTAAATCGCACATCACAGCGAGCCAGGGTATGATCTCAGGTGTGAGTCCGAGGACGGATGGTGGCCATGTGTTTACTGTCAACACCAGAGAGATGACTGGTCCCTTGTCTCTGAGCTCCGTGTTGTTTTCCTCGCTGCGTTTTTATTTCCACATTTCCTCAAGGACTCTCGTCTTTCTTAACCTATCATTAGCCTGCGGTGGTCGCGGCTGACAAAGAATGAAACACAAACGCGGACCCAAGCATCTCTTTTTACCCAAAGTCGCCGTGGCTGTGTTACAACATCAACAAGCTGAGCTGAATAAATGAACTTTTTATTGCTACGTCGTGCAGCTCTGTAACAGTGATAGGAGCTGCGGTTGGCTGTTTGTGAACGTGTACTCTTGAGGTATTACTCTGCATTATGTAACCTTGGTGTTTTTCTGGGATGACTGTAAAAGTGTGTGTGCACACTGTGGGCTTGAAGAGCAGTTTAATGTGCTCTCTCTCTGATGGTGAATTTCTCTCCATGCAGCATAGAGGAAGCCCATTTTTAGTTACTGGGTGAGTGAATTAAAAAAAAAAAACATCCTTTTGCTGGTGTGTGAAGGTGGTCCCTGTGATCTCCTGAGTGACTGCTAACTAACAGAAACACACATAATATGCATCCATAGGTATGAACACAATATATATTTCTGGCACTTTCTTCCCTCCCAGTTGCAAAATGAAACACAAGCTGGTGCACACTCATGCAGTTTCACACACAAAGCAGGTGTCTTGACACAGGTTTCACATACACCTGCGACTGCATGTGGTGGTTAGGGTGGGGGCGGGTGGATGGGGTCATTTGTCAACGGCTGCAGCGGTGAGAGCGCGAGCGAGTGATGTGATTGGTGGGTTAGGTTGGAGGTTGCCCTGGTTTCCCTCTCCTATCAGTGCAGCTGATCTGCCGCCGGCGATGCCAGGCCTGGGGAACACAGAGACGGTTCAACCACGCAGCCCAGACTCCCGCTCGGTGGTCAGACCGAATTAGCATTCTCTAAAGTAGGGTAAGACCTCCCGAGCAGACAGACTGGGAGGACAGGGGAGGAAACCATTTTCAAGGCACATCAGACTTTTGTCATGGCTCCCAGGAACAACGGGTCCATAAAATTGAGAGCTGTATCATATAACTACACTTGAGCTACTGCTTAAATAGCTCAGGACTTTGTTAGCTGGTATACAGTATATATACTGTATAATGAATGAGAACAATAATCTGTCAGGGGGGAAAATAAGACACACAGAACTCTATATTTCTTTCCTTATAGGTCGAGTTTCCAAAAACATTTTTTTTGCTTCTTATTTTTTAATCCCATCTGCAATCAGCTGTGCACTGAGGGCTCATATGCCTGAAGCCCCGCCTGCAGGTCTGACAGCAGTCACGAAGATCCACCAAACCCAAGAGATCCAGCCACCTGCTCCTCTCGCTTTAAGCATTTACTGTACGCCTCTAACAACACAACACTTTTCTAGATTTGTGGTACAGAGACGTTAAAGACCACCTTCCCTGTCAGACACAGCTAATATAGTTAGTAAGTCCTGTTCATGTTCATCGGCAATGTTACAGGACAGGGCTGTAAATTCTGCTGATGAACAAAAACATAAGAAACTATCTGGTTCTTTGATGAAAGGTCAAAGATTCAAGCTTGTGTACCTAAAAATCAGGACTGTCCTCGACCAAAGAAATTCAACAGATCAGGTAATCGACTACGAAGGGGCAGCCCTACTAAAAACTTTAAGGGTCACCTATGAACCCAGAGGAGCATTTCAGTAAGAAACACCCAATCACAAACTTAAAATATTGTTGTTTGTGCCAGTAACAGTGAGTCAAAACTAAACCGAAACACTCAGCTGTTCAGTTAATCAAATGCAGGTCAGATTCAGGGTCAGTTTTGAATTTTGCAGCTATTGTGCATTTTTCCTATTGGAAAGTGAAGTATCCTGAATTTACAGCTCTGATTTTTGGCTTCATCACAGTATTTAGAGTATAAACTGTATATAAGAAGTGGATGCAGTCACCGGGACATCACCCATTGATTTGTGGACTGCTGTTTTGAAGCCTTGGGTTTGGCATTTTGGGTTTCGGCTGTCACCATCTTGGTTTTTTGTAGCCAGAAGTGACACGAGAGTGTGGAGGTAAGTCCAACCGAATGCTGAATAAGAAATTATTAGGCAACCAAAATGTAAAAATTAACTTTCATGAACTGAAAACACACTGTGAAAGGGTTAAAGTCCTATAACAAAAACACCAGATCCCAGAGGACAGACACCATGGTAACGACCTGTCAATCACAAGGTAGCCACACCCCAAAGCATCCCCTGCTTCATGGTCTGTTTGACTCTACATGGGACCATAATTTACTAAATGAACAACATGTTGTATTGAAGAAGTCTTGAAATTAGCGACTGAGACCATATACTCATGTTTACTAAGGTAATAAATCAATTGAGAAGTAGGATCATTTTCTCATAGACTTCTATACAATCAGACTACTTTTTGCAACCACAGGAGTCACCCCCTGCTGGCTGTTAGACCTTTTCTTTTCAGACCTGAAAGTTGCCCACTGCTTTAAAGCAACCTGCTATATCAACAAACATGATTTCTAATGAAACCATGAACATAAACTTAAAATATCATTAAGTTATCCAAGAGAGTAAATCATTTCCATGTTGCCATTTTAAGGATTTTATGATGGTGAATATTACTTGCAGAGCCGGCAGCTCAACTCTATAGATTAACAAGGATTTAACTCCTTAGCTGTGACTGCTGTCAGCCATCACTCCCATGGATATACTGCGCCCACATGCAGCAGCTGGAAGCCACTCACATCAAGTGTTTCCACATAATCCTCAGTGTAACCTGGTGTAACTCTCCTACACACAGACACTCCAGCAAGAAGCAGCTGCAAAAGTATGGGAGCCACCATAATTGGCTGGTGGGAAAAATAAAAAGTTTAATAACGGTCACACTCAGGATGTGTGGAATCCAGCAGACAAACCTCAAACACACTTCAGTGGAGCTTTATGAGAGGAGATGATTGAATACATGTGTTATATAGTTGGCCGAAGCACCTTACAGTGCTATTAGTGAGCAATCATGGGACGATCCAGTTGGAATCCACAACCTCTGGCAGCATCGGTGCCAAAATGTCACACAAGGGGAGGTGGCCGAGGCCATGAAGCAATATCATCAGATAAATTGATGACACAGGCTCCTGCAGCACCACCTAATTGATATTATGCATTCCACATCTGCAACACAATGCCTGACACTTGACGCTGGCCTGCAGTCTCTCGAGAGCTCATAAATAAAACAGAGGTGGACGTCATCATTGGAAGCAGCGGAGCCCCATATGTATGTAAGAATGTGCGGTGTGGGTGTGGTGGCGTGGTGACCGGCCAGGGTTCATAAACATCACGACCAGTTCAGGAAGAGGTCAGAGGAAAGGCTGTTGGCTGGGCGCACTGGAAGACTCACGAGATTCGTCCAAATGTCGCTGAACTTCCCCCCGCCCAAACTCTCCGGGGAAAACAAAAGCAGAAACGTGCAGACGTTCCCCGATGACGAGGAATCGAGCACGGATATGGCGAGGTCACGCAGAGGGAGCGGAGGTTACGGAGGGCCAGAGGGGGAGGCGGAGAACGGAGGATGCAGATGTGCAGTGCGGCGGAGAAGGGAGGAACGATGGGAGGAAATACAACAAGCTATTGTTTGGAGAGAGAGGACAGGAGCGGACCCACGAGAGAGGCAGCTGAGGACTATTCACCAGAGTTTACTCTCTCTCTCTCTCTCTCTCTCACACACACACACACACACACACACACACACACACACACACACAAAGACATGGCAGTCTAAGCACCAGTCAGGTGGTCACCTGATCGTGATGGGTAAAGGTCACCATACTTTTGAGGAAATTATGTTTTTTTGGCGAGCTCTGGATGAGTTTATGTGGCACTACCTGCAAACATGGAGGAGGATGGATACCCATCATCCTCCCTCTGTAAAGGCCCTCGCTACAACATCAGATTCAACAGATATTTGTCCGTGAATAAATGTTACGAGGATACAACTAAGCTTCGCTCAAGCGAGCTCAAGACGGGAGCCAAGTTTCTCTATCCTGCAACTCCGACTTAGACTATCTTAAGGTGGGCTGTTAAGGTGGACCAACGTTTCTCTTTACAGTTAATTAACATCCCTATGTCATATATTGTGATACTGTAAGCAAGGCAATAAACATTTAAAGCTAATTTTAGGAAAACTGTCATAGTATATGCATAAAAATCTTGAGTTTACTTTCCTGCATTTGCATTGTGACATCAAAACGCAACACAAAATGAGCTACTGTCTGCCACAAATCTTTGCAGGTAAACTAGCAATTAAAACACTGAAATATTGTTTTTGAAAACATAATATTGCAATATTTGGTGTTTTGGATATTTTCTTACACCCCTACCATACAGAGCTATCATTGGTCAGGTTTTGCACAAGCAATACTTTAAGGACCAGTGTGTAGCAGTTAGGGGGATCTATTGGGAGTAATGGAATATAATATTAATTATGTCATTTGTATGCATGTATAATCATCTGAAAATAAGAATTGTTGTGTTTTCGTTACCTAATAATGAGCCGTTTATATCTACATACGAAGTGGGTCCTCTTCATGGAGCCGGCCACCATGTTTCTACAGTAGCCCAGAACGGACAAACCAAACACTGCTCTATGCAGAAACATTCATGTTTTCACAATTTGGCATCGGTCACCATAATTCTCCTACACGGTTGGCACACGGGGGAAGTTCAGTTGGTTTCAATCTGCAATCTCGCTGCAAGATGCCGCCAAATCCGACACACTGCACGTTTGTTGACACTGTTCACTGATGAAAGGGTCAGAAGAAGACATGATATTACATGAATATTATATTTTGTAATCGTTAATAAGGAGTTATATGTTAAACTGTGAGTTTCGGGGGATTATATCCTTATATTATATCCTCCTCAAACACTGTCTGTGGCTGCTGTTTGTTAATCATAATTACTGTACTCTGTGAGGGTGACACTACTGCTACCCCTCAGCTGTGCAAATAGGCCCAGTCTGTTAATCTCATGTAAAAGCACGCTATTTTATCTTTGCAAAAGATAGACTGATCTAACTACAGGAATGCAGTGTTGTGCAGGCATGACTGGCACTCACAGTCACTGCTGTTTAGCTGGATACGCGACCGTATATACAATCGTCAGTCTTGTGAGGCAGCCTGAAGACTTGAAGTAAAGCCATTTAACCATATGCTGGAGTGTTCTCTGGATCTGCGGGCAGGGTTGAGTAGTAACAGACTTGACAGAGCTTGTTAATTACAGTTTCACAATCAAAACAATACAAACTCTGTATTCTGATGTGTTACTTAGAGACTCCAAATACTTCTGAAAAAAATGCATTCTTGGAAAATGTTTTAAACTAGAAACAAGGAATTTTAATTGAGGCAACAGTTGTGGTGTTCCACATTTTCAAGTGATGCCTTGATCAAATAAATGACATCTGGGTAAAGTCGGGACTAACTTCAAAGTATCAGATATTTTTTTCTTTTTTTTCTTCAAAAATACTCAAACCGATTAATCAATTATAAAACTAGTTGATGATTGATTTATTACTTGACAACCAATCGATTAATCACTGCATCTCCACTAATGAGTCTGTATGTGACATAGAATGGGGAGCCAAATCTGAACGGCTTGTTGAACCATGTGTTTTCTGATCGAAGCAGCAGAAGTTGTCTTATTTCACAGTTTGTGGGTCGGTAGGCTACTCAAGATACCCGCATGCATGTGCACAAGCACTGAAAAAGTGAGTTCTTCATGACAAAAGTCTCAACGCAGCAGCATTGCAGAGCATACCGTAGGATAATGAGTTACACATGCAAAAAAAAATGACAGAGTGCAGTGAAGCAGACTGTTAAGCAAATGTTTTTGTCATAGTCTCTCAGTAAAGTGCTTTTACAATCCTGATGTGCGGACAGCTGGTGAGCCAACACTGGCAGTCTGCCCTGAGAAACCAGAGATGCCGCCTCGACCAAACCAGCAGGGAAAAGTGTCTTACACCACACTTCCACAGCATTCCCCCTATAGCGAACATAAGCTGCACAGAAAAACCTCTGGCAAGATGTGTGACATCAGCCAGATGATATGGGGAACACAAACATTTGGGATTCCTCTGCAAACCACCGATCCCACAACTATGAGTCTGTTAGCTGTCATTCAGCTCTGGGGAAACTGCACGGTTTAGTGATAATCTTACAAATTCATTCCTTTTCAGTGCTATTGTGTGTTAATGCCGAGGGATACATCCACCTGGGGTGGCAGTCTCCCACAGCGCTCAGTCATTTTTTTGTCTCCCAGAGAGAAAATGAGTTCAGGTTTCATTATGCGCTGACTTCTCGTAGCCGTCTACACCCACACACTGTCCCAAATGCCAAGGGATCCCTTTCTGATTCCCTCTGCACAGAGTGGGAACAAGAGGAAAAGCGAGAGCCGTACACTGGCAGATAGCGGGAGGGAAACGGGGAGAGAACAGTTTTTTTTGGCTAATGCACTCCCCATTCTCTCCAGCTGGCCTGATTGTGTAAACAGAGAAATCAAATGCTCTCAGGCTTGATGCATCACACCCCAAAACAGGTGCTTTTACTCCCTCAATCATCATCTTCCTCCCACCCACTCACTCTCAACTTTGACCTCACGGTCCAGGTGGCAGGTGCTCCAGTATTAGTGCAGTCCTACAGTAGACAGTGCAAAACACTGAGCCATATCTCATACTAATGAACAGCGGGACCTTCTCCAGCAGCCATAATTCATATAGAGAAGAAATGCATAAACAGGAGGCGCGGAGACGAAAGAAGTCTGGTACTGCAAACACTGAAGGGCGTTTCCTTAACGTCATAATACAAGCTCTGCATTTTTGTGTTGAGCTTCTGCAGCCGATTTCAAAAATGATTCTAAGGTTGGTGGTAAAAGTTCATGTGTGTGGCTGCTAACTACAGAGCAGTTAGCAGACTTCTGGGCCGACATACTGAGATGATAATTTCTTTAATGCCTTAATGCAATCGATCTTTCAGTGGTTGCTGCTAGTTTCAAAGGTATAGTGATGGTACCGGCATAATAAGAAAACCTAAGGAATCCATTACTACCAACCACGAAATAATAGCTGGTTGTGAAGGAGGTTAAATAACACATAAATTTTGGTGAGGAAAAACTGTCATAGCCATTTTCAAAGGTACCCTTTGACCTCTGACCTCAAGATATGTGAATGAAAATGGGTTCTATGGGTACCCACGAGTCTCCCCTTTACAGACATCCCCACTTTATGATAATCACACTCAGTTTGGGGCAAGTCATAGTCAAGTCAACACACAACACACTGACAGTTGTTGTTGCCTGTTGGGCTGCAGTTTGCCATGTTATGATCCAAGCAATTTTATGCTAAATGCAGTAACTGTGAGGGTTTCTGGACAATATTTGTCATTGTTTTGTGTTGTTAATTGATTTCCAGTAATAAATATACACATACATTTGCATAACGCAGGCATATTTGAGTATTAAGTACTTGACAAAATCTCCCTTTATTGTACATTTTGAACACATAATTTGTGATTAACTATTTTATTTGATGACAGCGACAGCCGTAATGAATTCAACCATCATTTAAATCAAAGCCCTATTTATTGAAGAGTGGTGCATCCATTCCCAACCGAAGACTGACATGAATTTAAAGGGTTTATACATGTATGTGTGCATATATCCTTCTGTGTATTTGTCTCTTACCTGCAGCAGCATGAATGAGGACGCTCTGGTTGGGCCGCAGGTTGCCGAAGTCAAACAGCATCATATAGGCGGTGATGTAGTTCACAGGGAGGGCCGCTGCCTCCTCGAAGCTCATGCCCTCTGGGATGAGGAAGGTGTGGGTCGCCGGCACCACCGCCACCTCCTGCCACAGCCCGAAGCGGTTCAGCACCATCACTTTATCGCCAACCTGGAGCAGGAGGCACAGGAAGATAGCACGATGAGAAGACTGTGGGTACTTGTACAACATTAACACTGATTTGATTAAAAAATGTCCACATATTGAGTCACTTACACCACTTGAACACCACAAGTTGCGACTAAGATGGCTGCAAAAATATTGAGCAGTTGGAGTTTCTTTGGCGCAGCGGGAATAGTAAGAGTGTGGTTTACAACAATAGCAGACATGCAAACATGCAGCCACCATGTCCACCAAACCTCCAAGTGTTTGCCCTTAAAAAGTGCAAGCAAACAAGGAAAGCGATAAACCACAGCACAGTATTGACTTTATGGAGGGAAATAATGAAGTGACAAAAGAATCAGGGTAAAAAAACTAAAAAGGGAAGTGGATCTGTTTTTGCTTTTTGGTTAACATGTTTGATGCTTCAGGATTGGAGCCAAAGTACAATAGCTGCTCTTTATACGGGGGTATCATTTAGCAGTTTCTATCTTCAACCACTATCCTGACAGAGAGGAAGCCACAGACATCTTTCAGCAATCTGCACGACACAATCCTCATTTTGTCATTTTCTGCTTCCAAACTAGCCTTATCAAAGCAGGATCCTCTGATTCACAATTGTCTCTTTCCAGAAGAACGAGTCTCGATGTAAACTCACCCCCTGGCGCCCTCGTGAACCAATCAGGAGAGCCCGCTCGAGGGACACAGGAAACAGCGACGACTGCAGCATTATAACTCTCTTCCTGTTTTCTTCCTCCCCCTTATTCGCCGCTCTCGACGAAGCTCTCACTCCCACCCCGTTTCCATTCTCCTCACTTTTTCTCTTCCCTTCTTTCTCTTTCACTTCCTGACTCCTTTTCCCCTCACAACTTTAGAACGTCTTCCTTCCCCTTCTCCAGTCCCATGTCTCGTCCTGTCTGCGTCTCGGTCTTTGACGCTCTCTCTTTCCTCACTATTTCTTCATCCTTCGCTGTCTCGTTCTGTCTTTACCATCCTCTTTCTTTTCTCTTGTGAGGAGTATCCCCTCTTTCTCATCAGCGAGACAGGACAATGGAGCCCATCTTCCCCCCTGGCCTCCCTCCACTCATCAGAGTCCCTGCCAGATTCTTCCCCATGGCTGAACATAAGACAAGCTATCTCCTCCTGGGAACAAACCCTCTCCGCCCAGGCCTCTCTAATGGTCTGGAGGGAGCCATGCACCTCACTGTCTATCCACTCCAATTAGAGAGATCTCCCTCTCTCTCTTTGCCTTTTCATACCCGCATCTTTCTGTCCGAGGCCGAGTCATTTGGTTTAGTTTCAAACTATACTCTCACTTTTTCACCGTGGGCTACTTCTTTGTTCTCCCCTTTATTAATCACGCTGACTCTCATTGCCGTATCCGTTTTTTCCTCCCCTTTTTGAGACTTCAAACTCCTCAGCCTCACAGGTTTAATTGGGGGTACAGCGTGGCACAAATCGATAGACGTGGGAGTTACAGGAAACACACACACAACCATGACTCACACGTCACATTCAAATGCATCTACAGCTATTCTTCAGCGCCCACGTGAACCATGTGAGTTACTGTCAGTCACACCGAATCTGGGTAGAAACAGTCAAGGCCAAGCAAGCGAACCTTGTGACAGTTCTGTTACAACATCTTCACAATGTGACACACACACACACACACACACACACACACACACACACACACACACATCTTGAATTTCCTTTCTCAGCCTTCATGCCACTGCATCAAATGCAGTCACAGTTGGGGTCAGGAGAGCGGGGGCGCTCAAACAAAGACACTTCCAGTTAACTGTACATGAATGGACTTAATCAGATGGTGATTCAATTTCGGGGTATGCAGGGCCTCCATGTCAGCTGCTTGGTGGCTTTGAGTTTTGATGATCTCAGCAAAAAATTATCAGGGGAAAAAAAAAAAGGATGAACTAAATTTCTGCTACAGTGTTCCTGAGTCAGGCTGAGGCCATAGATGAAGGTGAACTTGCTCACTCAGCCTGCACGGCTCCTGTAAATGTAATTAAAAGGAAACGTGATATCTCCTTGGTGTCAGTGTAGGTGTTACTGCACTTTGACATGATGTTGGGATAAAGGCCACGCCCTGCTCTGTTAAATCTGTGACAAGGAGGGTCTTCATGCTGTGTTTTGCACTTGACTGCACCTCTGATTATGCAAATCAGCATGTCATGCTAACGGAACAATAACCACTCACCTTCATCTTGTTTTCCATTGATGCAACTCTCTTTCAATAATGTGAGATTCAAAAAGTATGTGGGGAAACCACACTGGACAAGCGCGAGGGGAAAAAGACAAAAAAATGTTTTTTTAACCCAGCAATTTATGGCAAATAGGCCATGTAGAGAGTGAAAGGAAGTGCTCAATGCTGTCATCGTGGTGAAAGGAACATGTAGGGTGAAAGAGGAATATGTCCTGAAAGGAGAGAAGGATGGCACCATAAAGGGAGGCCAGCATGATAGAGGGATTCACTGACAGCGCATTCGACAGAGGAAGAATCAAGAGATTATAGGAAAGACGGAGAGATAGTTAGAGGGAGGGAAGGAGGGATGGAGGAAATACCAGACTGACAATGTGGGCCAGAGGGAGGTAATTGAGAACATATGGGTCAGATCCGACCAAAACTCACCGAGGGAGAAAAATGAAAAAAAAAAAGAGAGAGAGAGAAGCGGGTCAGGAGGAAAAAAAGTGCTGATGTTTGGTGTCAGGGGAGCTCTCGGTGTGATTTGTGATATTTCCCTTCGCTTACTCACTGTTACACTTTCCTCCGTACTCCTTCTTAGGTCATCTCGGGTGAGGGCACTGTGGCATTAACTCATTCAACTTCATTGTCCCCCTGAAGGGATCCTTGTTTTGCAGATGTTATGGAATTATACTGCAAGATATGCAGTAGACGACATATAAAAACAGCAAGCTGCAAAACAATAAACAAGACGAAGTGCCGTTTTTATCAACTCTGAAAATCACATTATAGCCAAGGATATTGTTTAAATTGTTTCTGATACCAAATTTATATTTTCGCTGGTACATCTGACAAATATAAACAGGTTTTTGTCAATTAATGAAAAGTTGGAAGTCCTCAAATGCCTCTTCTATCTGTGTGGGAGAGCAGGCACTCACATTAGAGAATCAAATAAAAATCAATCACACTTTACTTAATAGCCAGAGATGTTTATGTTGCATTATCTAATTAAATGGCATGAAGCTTTGTGTACACCGTATGTTGAGCAATCTATCAGACACACCCATTATCGTTTGTCTTTGTGTGTGTGTGTGTGTGTGTGTGTGTGTGAAACAGAGACAGATAGGCAGACAGATAGGAGAGCTGCAGTGAGTGATGAGCCACCCAAAAATCCTGTCCCATCAGGGTCAGCACATTCCCTCCGAGTTAGCTGCCAAAAGATCTCAGAGATCTCCATCCATTAGGAAGATTGGCTCTTAAGTCTATAAGCTATAAGGGCTGCGAGGGGATGTGGGAGGCCTCGATGACAAGACGTGTGCATGTGTGCCTGACCTTTAAATCCAATCTGCAACACTGACAACATGGAAAGAAATGCAGAAACACACAGGTCTTAGCCTTCTATTGGCTGACCTGTCGCCAATCATATTCCTATTACTCTGCACCCATAAGGACTTAGCATATGTGCCACTCCCAGCCAGATGCACTGATTCTGCATCCCCACATCTGATCAGCACGGTGTTATCCACAGAAAAGATCCTGATGTGAGAATATGTGGTGCTCCTACAACAAACGGTGTGAGTCATCGCTGGTTGATGTGTAACATTTTGGCTTTGTGCATTAATTGCCTTACAAAGGCGTTACCGTGGTGATGCCAGGCAGCCAGGAGACAGACATATAAGCCTGTGACTCATCATGCAATGCAAGAAAGCGACTAATAATAAATCTCTTGTGGCTGATCATTAAAAAAGGTTTTTTTTTCATTGTCGTTGTTTTATTGTACGTCTGAACTTTAACTGTGATATAATATATTCATGAGTGTAAATAGCAGAGGAGGCGATGGGATCTCTGTTGACAAAGAGGGCGAGTGATCCCATTTCTCACCATGCTGTCTGTGGCGTCGCGCCTCGCCCTTTCCGCTCAGTGCGTCTGTGCGCCACCGTCGCTCCCGGTAACAAAAGGCGGCGGTGACTCCGGTCCCCGCCGCCGGTGTCAAGTCAGCCATATTAATAACAGTGGCATCTGGCCATCGTTTCCACAATAAAGTCCCTTATCAGTTGACGCGCTGCGAGGAAATTAGGAGTAGCAGCTTGGAACCGAGGTGGCCTTTTTTAATGTTTTCACCCAAGATGTTGGGCCATTAAAGCCTAATAATGCGGAACTCCAGACCTAATAGCCTACACGTGCTCTGTAAATATTGCACTTCCACTAGGCTACACGTTTTTGCTTCTTTCCTTATTTTGCGCGTTTTCATTTTGCTTCTTTTACCACAGTAAAACAGCAAAGAAAACTCGTAGGTGGCTTTGATTTTGAAGGCAGGGCAGCCTCGTTTCCGGTCGTATTGTGGCTACCTTGACGCAGCTCTCCGCGCCTTGGTTGGCACACATCACAGCGCAGCACAGTGTAGGTGCTGCAAAGGCGCAAAGCATCCCGCAGATTTACACGTGTTTCTTTAGACTTAAGTAGACTTAAGTCTAAAGAAACACAGTCTGCGTATTGAATAACGAATCCATCTCGGTAACTATTTTGGACTTTCAGTTGCTTCATCTACGTGCGCACAATTTGAAAAGCGTGGGGACGAGAGGGGCGACGCCTGCTGCTGACTTCATTGTACTTAACTCCCTGTCATCTACACACTCTGTGCTTCTTCTACAGAGATAATACAACATGAACACACTAGCAGGCTTCATCCACTTTCAGATGGCAAAGCACCACTCTTTACGCACGAGTGGATGAATGGATGAGCACCAATAACAGCTCAAACAAACTAGAGACCAGTCATTATTATAAATAACTATCACTGTGTTAATCACCTGACCCTATTTGTATTAAATCATCATGAAACAGCACAGCAGTATCCTACCACCACCACCACCACCGCCGCCGCCTGAGCAGCCTGACACGCCCATATCCAGATGTAGCAGCTCAGCACCAAAAAGCGAAGCATCACTTCAACAATAAGACGCACACATTAAAAAGAGGCTTTAAGTGGCGATAATAAATGTGAGAGGGTGGTGTGCTTACTTTTCTGTCCGTCACTTCTTCACCAACAGCCTCCACCACCCCGGAGCACTCCATCCCCGGGGTGACCGGCGGGGACGGCAGCCGGTCGTACAGCCCCTGCCGAGCCATCAGGTCCGCGAAGTTCAGCCCGCAAGCCTTAACTCGAACCAGCACCTCTCCGGCCTTGAGCGCCGGCTTGCCCTTCTTCACCTGCAGCTTCACTTTATCATAGCCCCCGTAGCCGGTGAGCACCAGAGCGCGGTAAGTGAACGCCTCCTCCTCGGGGACCTTCTCGGTGGTCGCCTCGGCGGCGGCGGCAGCGGGCGCGGGCTCCGTCTTGGGCGCCTCGGCTTTGGGCTCCTCGGCGGGTTTGGTCTCCTGCTTCTGGTCCACGGCGTTTTGCTGCTCGGCAGGTGCGTCCTCTCCAGACATCGTGCAGGGATCTGTGAGACAGTGATGCGTCTAGAAAATCACTTAAAGGCTTTTTATTTCACTTGCTGTGCTTTCGCTGCCGTGGACGGCCTCGTTGTTTTGTCTTGCGAATGAAAAGAAAATGCGAGAGTCAGAGCGTCTTTTTCAGCAGTCTTGCATGGAGACACAAACCCCGACAAAGTGGGCTGATCAGTGGCCAGTGGCTGTCAACGCCGCGCTCTGACAGAGAGTGAGTGGGACGAGACGGAGGCAGGCTGGAAAACACGGAGAGCTAATAAAACCCAGGGACTGGCGTCTGTGATTGGATGGATTTGGCACTCTGGGTAGGGCTATAACATAAGCCTCTATATTGCATCAAGCAGAGAGGTGATTTGCAAAAATGTCCATTATTGCTAAAGGCCAGTAAAGTTGAAGCCAACCCTAGCAAATCCTCCAAAATGTGCTGATCTCCACAGAAACAGAGATTATAGGTTTAATCACTGAGACACAAAAGAAGTCACTATAAACTCAACACTGTATATTGATTTTTTTTTAATTTTTGAGCTGATATTCAAAAGAAATGCAACAAAAGTGCCCTCTTTTATGCCCCTATGTTATATAAAACATGATAAAGTGCCCTATAGGGTGTCCTTCCAGTGGAGAAAAGGACATGCAGTTTACCAATGGGTGCCCTTAAAGCTTCGGTAGTGTTTTTGGCATTTCGCAAAAATTCCATAATAACGTTTCAGCATATTGTAATTTAAGTATTCTGAGAGACTTCTGCACCTCCTCATGGCTCTGTTTTTAGGCTTTAAAAGATCTAGCCAGATGGGAGACTTTAGCCAATCACAGGTCAGTTCAGAGATAGTGTTCCTAACAAGCATTCCTATTGGATGTGCTCCAGCTAGTGGGCGGGGCTTGGTATTTCCTCAACTGATCTCAACATGGCTGGAGGTCACGAACTGTCTCATTTTACAGCGAAACAGTAGAAATAGTCATTACAATAACAGAATATTGATTCATATTTCATCAGCGCTGCCTAGTTTGACCGTTTAATCAGAGGCTCTAGCTTGGCTCTGATTGGTTGTTTTCCTCTGGTCTGTGAAATCGTGTAGATACCTTTTTTTTTTTTTTTTTTAAATGACCTGTGTCATGTACTACTGTCAGGATATAGTCACCATTTTATAAAAATAACTTTTTAAAATCATATTTCCTCCATATCTACCCACTGCTGCTTTAAATGCCAGAAAACTTTCTTTGTACTGATGCATTTTTTTTTAATACTATTTTTCCCCCCTGTGCCCCTCATGTATGATGAAATAAAAGGCACAATTAATGAATTTCTTCAAGCAAGTATTTTCTTATTTCTGTCTATTTACTGCTGCTTGTTTAACACGGACTGAGGTGTGCGGTGCTGGAACAGTAGGAACCGGAGGAAATGTCTGTTTATGCCGCCTATTCTGCAGTAGGACTTGCAGGAACTTTGGGCCTGCGTATGGCTCATTGTTGTAACTTCCCTGCGCAGGCAGCTCAAAAAAATATGAGTTTGTGTTGAGGTCATGCCAGTTTTTGATTAAACGATAATTGTATTAATCAGCTTCAGTACAGGCAGCCAGAAAGTGGGATGACCTCTCTGTTAAAATCTAGTCCACATGGGACAGGGTGGTTCATGAAATATAAGATAAGATGAACCTTTATTAATCCCCGGAGGGAAATTAAAATAATAAATTAAAAAAAATATAGAGTATTTTGAAGAAAGTCTTGGTGGCTGGTGTGACAGAAACAAATAGTTTTGTGATCACAGATGTAATGTCAGTGTCTCTTATATTTGGCTCAAAAAGAAAGTCCCATTTATTCCCATTTTCCAGCTCTGTGCCTTCAGGTCTGAAAGACCAGCCCAGCCTCCATTCAGAGAGAGGCGACCACAAGAGACACCTTGTGGCCGTAAAGTGCCACTCAGCACTTCTGGGGCCAAAGTCAGCAGTGTCCCGATCAATATCCCACAGGGGCTTAATGATGTAGGATGCAGGCGTTATTGATCTGCCGCTTTGACACAGGCGAAATGTTACAAGGCAGATTGTCTGCTCTTCCCAACCAACCGCACTGAGCCACTCTGAATACACATCAGTATGCTGTGGGCGCTCGCAGAGTGGCTCTTTTCCTCATTAGCTCCGACAGGGCCGGTATGGTAATGCACCAGCAAAGCACAGTCAGGAAAATGACTTGGACTGCACGCTGGAGTCTGAAAAAAGGATTAGAACAGAAGCATGATGCGAAAGCTTTCTATAATAGTTTCGCAGTGAGGCCAAGGAGGAAATTTCAGAACGTGTTCCAGCAGCTAAACAGGGTTTGAAGATGTATCCATTACAGGAAATGGCTGCGCTTAAAGGAACACAGGAATAGGATGCAGGAACAGAGATGTACTGCCTCGGACACCTGGTGTAGTTTGGAGACTTCCTCTATTGTCTAAGTAGGTTACTGAATGCATAATGGTTCAGTGGTGTAATTTGGCCTGGATACTGTGTCACCGCTCTGCCAGGCAAACAGTCTGCAGGGAGTCTAGACGCTCTCTGAGGATGTGGGTCTGAAATACAAACACACTGACATTTTCATTTATATAAAAACTGGGCAAATACTGGGATTTAGAACAAATCATGGAAATCCCACACGTTGTCTGCATGAATGCAAAAGTCCCTTAATCTCGCGAGACAGCCGGCCCCCTTCCAAAGCCACTCCCCCAAAATTAGCATTATGAATGTAAACATATACTAATGCATGTAAACAACAAACATAACTGTTGTTAGTACTCAGCTGTCAAGCAGGCAGCTTGTGGAAGACTCTGGTGATGCAAAATGAGTGCACACACACAGGTAGGCTGATTACAGTCCTGCGACACCTACAGAGACCAAATTTTGTTCTTTTTTTTTTGAGCATTTATTGATTGCTGCAGATTGTAAAGATAATTTCAACAAATACTTTAAGGCACCTAAATACGTTATTGGTCTATTTAGCTTGGTTACCTTCTTAACGCACACAGGTAAATGTTATTCTTTCATGCATCATTACAATATATAATATACTTGAGCAAGATTCTGAATCACTTTCAGTGCTGCTGTTAAGTCTCACTTAACAAGCTGCAGCAGGGCAACATGCAATACAATAGCCCATTTTAACAAGCTGTGGTATGGTGATGTGCAACATAAGGTCAGGAGGATGTTATGTTAACTCACAGACTGGGGATGCACGCAATTCATAGGCATATGCAAAGTATGTCTTATTTATTGATAGATCGTGACCATGGGCTTTTGTTGTTGTCTCTATTCTATGTTTTAATTGCGTCTATATTATGTTTATTGTTTATTATGCTGTACCACAAATTACCCCACTGGGGACATTAAAGTTTTTAAGTCTAAATCCTGCTAACCACTGGTTCCCAATCCTTTTATGACCTTCTTAAGTCATGTCTATTTGAGACCCCCGTTTGTCTGTGGATTCAGAAAAGCTCAAACCAAACAACAAAAATGTGCCGTTGCCTTCACAGATTGTTTCATGTGGACAGCTTTTAGAAGCTTGAAAAATTAAAACAGTCCAGTACTTTGCGTTAAAATAGACTGGATAAAAGTCAGAGAAGAAGAGCAGTAGAGATGCATATTTTTAAAATTTGATCACATTGCGATGCCTACGATTTTTATTACAATCACTTTGGAAGTCCAGATGCTGGGTTAGGATATATATATATATATATATATATATATATATATATATATATATATATATATATATATATATATATATATACATATACATATATACATATATACACATACATATATACATATATACATACACATATACATATATACACATATACATATATATACACATATATATATATATACATATACACATATATATATACACACATATATATATATATATATATATATATACACATATATATATATATATATATATATATACATATATATATATATATATATATATATATATATATACATATATATATATATATATATATATATATATATATATATATATACACACACATACATATATAATATTGTATTGACTGAGTTATGTTTGCATATAAACTATTAATAAAAAATTGAGTGTTTTTAAGACTCGATACAGCATCACAAAAAATATTGTTATACTCAATATTTCCAATATTTTCTTACACCTAATGTATACTGACATACAGTAGATACAGCCGTAATATACATGTAGTTGAGTAAAAAGTACAATATTTCTCTCTAAAGATCTTAGTGAATTTAAGTATAAAGTGACTACATGGAAATGATCAAGTACCTCAAAAACATACTTGCAGTACATTCAGCTTGACATGTACTTGTACTTACATGCAGACCATAGGTGCCTTACCACATTCAGTTTCTCTTCTCATGTCACCAAACTTATACCACATGGGAGTAATAAACAAAACCAGTGGTCCGGGTTGCAGAAAACAGATGAGGCTAAAGTGTACAGTATATGGATTACATATGCTAGCGTCATTTGTTAAATTAAAATGCTGCGTAGAAGAACTTTTGTTTGTTTCTCAGTCTTCTTGGCAAGTTTACAGAAGCGGAGAGCTCTGAAGCCAGAAGTCACTGCATACTGGCTCCTTACCAACTCAACCTCTGGCCATTTATATATATTTTCATTTTTGAATTATTGTTTTTTCGTTTTTCTTGTTGAGTGATCTGGTGCTGGCATCTCTGCTTTATTCACGCATGAGTTTAATGAGATTACTGGTTGAATAGCATATCCATCACAGCATCTCATAACACATACTAATATACAGCCTGCAGAACTCACACAGCACACACAGCAGCAGCAGCAAACCGTGTTGAATAATCAGTAATCCACCTACCATTTATGCCTACTGGAAGTATTTATCCATTTATGTACACGAGTGCATTTATAAATATGGAAAGTGTGATTGTGAGTGATTGGCCTACACCAACGCTGTTTTCTTATACTATACATGGCATCTTTTCCCCTCACATTCAGCTATTAAAACAGTTCAATGGGACAAGAAAACCAACTGACCAGAGGTATGAGATGCAAGCAGTAAAGGTTCTTGTGGAAATAAAATTAATTTAAGTTATGTGAAATGTTTAATGTTTTTAAGATCAAAATGATGAGCTCTGGCAGTTTCTAATAGACTGGAGTGCTCACTTAACTTATGACAGAAACAATAATACAGTTTAGTCTGTGTCCAGCAAGGTCTGGGAGGTCAAGGGAAAAAATACACCAAAGCCTGTTTTAGATATGAATATATGCTGCCACCTGCTGTACTGACTCAAAGAGGGATTTTCTCCCTTATCCCAAATGTCTGCCCAGGTTTTGAGATATCTGCCTCTAAAACTTGTACCACTCTTCAAACATAGCTGACGGAGCTGAAAGATGCTTACATGTGCCATTGAAATATTCAAAACATCATATTTGAAAAACGCTACAGCAACAATCTCTCCTGAAATAAGCAGGGATGGAGAGAGTACTAGAATGCTATAGTCATGAAGGGCTGCAACTAAGGATTGTTTCTCGAGTTCTTTAGTCTATAAAATGTCAGAAAATGGTGAAAAATGCCAATCAAGTCAAAGATATTCAGTTTACTGTCATAGAGGAGTGAAGAAACACTCAGCCTCTCTGTCTCACTATAACCAGTCCACTCATCCTCTCTCTCCCACTATAACTAGTCCACTCAGCCTCTCTGTCCCACTATAACCAGTTCACTCAGCCTCTCTGTCCCACTATAACCAGTTCACTCAGCCTCTCTGTCCCACTATAACCAGTTCACTCAGCCTCTCTCTCCCACTATAACTAGTTCACTCAGCCTCTCTGTCCCACTATAACTAGTCCACTTAGTCTCTCTGTCCCACTATAACCACTTCACTCAGCCTCTCTGTCCCACTATAACCAGTTCACTCAGCCTCTCTCTCCCACTATAACTAGTCCACTCAGCCTCTCTGTCCCACTATAACTAGTCCACTTAGTCTCTCTGTCCCACTATAACTAGTCCACTCAGCCTCTCTCTCCCACTATAACTAGTCCACATAGTCTCTCTTTCCCACTATAACCAGTCCACTCAGCCTCTCTGTCCCACTATAACCAGTCCACTCAGCCTCTCTGTCCCACTATAACCAGTCCACTCAGCCTCTCTGTCCCACTATAACTAGTCCACTAGTCCTCTGTCCCATATAACCAGTCACTACTCTCTGTCCCACTATAACTAGTCCACTTAGTCTCTCTGTCCCACTATAACCAGTTCACTCAGCCTCTCTGTCCCACTATAACTAGTCCACTCAGCCTCTCTGTCCCACTATAACCAGTCCACTCAGCCTCTCTGTCCCACTATAACTAGTCCACTCAGCCTCTCTGTCCCACTATAACCAGTCCACTCAGCCTCTCTGTCCCACTATAACTAGTCCACTCAGCCTCTCTGTCCCACTATAACCAGTTCACTCAGCCTCTCTGTCCCACTATAACTAGTCCACTCAGCCTCTCTGTCCCACTATAACCAGTTCACTCAGCCTCTCTGTCCCACTATAACTAGTCCACTCAGCCTCTCTGTCCCACTATAACCAGTTCACTCAGCCTCTCTGTCCCACTATAACCAGTTCACTCAGCCTCTCTGTCCCACTATAACCAGTCCACTCAGCCCTTCTACCACCACTGGAAGAGGGACACCAATAATCCAATACCACAAACTATTATTACATAAATCACAGCTACACAAGTAACGAGAAAACAACAAGTAACTTAACAGTTTTGCAGGGATGTTGCATTGTATTGTAGTCCTGCAATTGTTTCATCAATAACATCTTATTTTGCTTGTAAATTGAATATGATGTAATACCATTTTTTGTCCAGAAGGCAGCAGTATCGGCCTTCGCGGGGGAAAACATGACTCAACAGTGCTGAGCTGTCCTGGCACATGGAGTAGGTCATTTAATCATTCTCATTCACAAAACCAGTAACTCCTCAGCAGGGCACTTTACAAGGAACATCAACTAAATGCAAGGCGATGAGACCGCAAAGGCAGCCCAATCACCTCTAACTACTTAATTTGATGGACTATTTTATCTCTGTACGCTGCGCTTTTATTGTATTGCCATTAAGAGGCCATGCTGGCACTAAATCAAGGCATAATGTGCAGAGTATTTATGGTACTTTCCCAACAGTGATGAGGAAAAATAGGTCTTTAGCTGGTGATCATCATAGGACAAACAGACACCACTATTACCTATTAAATAATGAGGAAAACACTGTCTTCTAATTCATATTACAACTACATAAATATCAAAAGATTTTCTTGGGAGACACACTGTATTTAAATGTTTGTCTTTCCATCATATTTTTAAATATCATCCCTCATGCCGAACAATTTATCACACTGCAGTGAAGACATTATCAACTTACAACCTGGTTGCTAAGAGAGGTGTGACTATGTGAATAAATTATCAAGCAGAAGCCACTAATTTGAAGAAGAAATCTACCCAGTATACTGCAGTAACTGGTTTCACTCCTTATGAAACGACTCCACCAGAGTGCTTTGCTGATTTGCTTGTTTTTGTGGTCTACAGAACAAATACAAATGTTACAGCAATCATACACAAAATCTGTGCAGGCAGAAACACCCAATTAGTGTTGGCCAACGAGTCGGCTAATTATGAAATATCAGTTTAAAAATATCTCCCTGCTCAGTGCAACCACCGAGAAGCTGCTTATAGGAATACAATGGGGTCTGCTGAGATACTTATATATTTATATAGATAGTTATATTATGAACTTGACATTAACATAAGAGGTCAAATATGTTCTTATAATGTCATGTTCTTATATATGAAGTTCCATTAGTAGACCTAATAGGCTAATATCTGCAGGGATATAATACATGTATGGACTGGTTCTGTCCCACAAATGTAATTTGGATGTTATCAGATATGAAGTTACTAAGGCGAGGGTTGGTTATCATACCATGTACATTTGCTGATCTATCATATTTTAAAAAAAAAACTGACATAAATGAGTGTGTGGAAATGTTAATATTCATAAGACATTATTTTAAAGACTCAAAGCTTATGTTATTTTTAATTTGGCAATTAGTTGCTGCTATGTGATGCTAACAGGTAAACTAACTAACTTTAGTCATATAATACATCATAATTTCATGCTTTTTTTTTACCAGGTTTGTAAGTCTGTTTAATACAATTCTGTTCTCACTCCTTTAAAGGCACAGTGTGCACGATCTGGTGGTATCTAGTGGTGAGGTTGCAGATTAAAACTTTTCCCATGTGCTAAGCATTTAGGATTGCTGAGGCGAAAGTGTAAACGGCGTGTGTTGGGTGTGTATGTAGGAAGTGAATGGTGAAGCAAGAGAAAGAGAGAGCGAGCAGGCAGCGACGGCAGCAGCAGCAGCGAGTAATTTCATCAACTCCGGCCCAAGCTGGAAAAGTTAACAGAGTTCAGTTTGTCTCTTCTGGGCTACTGTAGAAACAAGGCAGACTCCATGAAGAGCACCCGCTCCCTATGTAGATATCAACGGCTCATTCTACAGTAACGAAAACACAACGATTCTTATTATCATGTTATTACTAAAGAAAACATGGTTATAAATATCAAATTCCATTTCTACCAATAGATCTCCCTAATTGTTACACACTGGCCCTTTAAGGGCCATTGTAACTGATAATAACAATACTAATACTACTACTACTACTACTACTATTACTACTACTACAACTGATACCTGTGATAGCCTGGCGACCTGTAACAAGTAGGGGTGTAAAAAAATATTGAAAATATTAAGTATCATGATATTACATTTTCTGATACTGTACCAATCCTGAAAACCACTGTATTGATTTTTAATTAATAGTTTACATACAAAGATGAACTTGCATTTCATTTGCAGAGAGATGTGCCCTCTCACAGTAGTGCTATGATGCTGGATGTTACAGTTACTGTGATAAATGCTAATGTCCATCCCACTGTTCTGCTTGCATTAAAAAACTTGAAAGAAATCAACTTTTTTTACTCAGATTTTATGCATATGGCTGAGTTTACCTAAATTAGATTTTGAGAAAATCCCAATATATCGCCTTGCTTACAGTAATATATTGAATCAGAACCTCTGTATCATGATATGTACTGTATTGTGTACACAGCCCTAGTTACAGCCCTAAAAGGCAATATATTATAGGGACAGATAGGAGGCAGAACTTCCACTGATAGTCACTACTTCAGTATTATCATTGGGATGTTAGAAGGATACCATGGGAGGCAAAAACAAACATGATGAGGTCACTATAAACTATTTGTCCCACCGACCCTTGGCTTTATTTCCCATAAGAGCAGCCTCTTACAGCTGAGTGATGGGATTCAGACGTGAATATTAGGAAGGCGTGGCCAGGAATCAAACCAGTTTCCAGGGAGGGCTGTGCGCGTGTTTCCTGTGGTTTCGGTAGCCGACCAGTCAGCTCACCAGTCAGACAGTCTCACGGAGAGTCTATCAGCGGGACCTTGGAGCTGCGCGCAGGACAGAGGCAGCAGCTGGATAAAGCGCACCGGCTCGGCGCATGTATCTGCTCGTCTTTCCTCCCCGTCTCCTGTTCCGCTGCGTCTCCTATGCTGGATGCTGGATGCAAATCCATCCCCGCGGCAGCAACACACCTCTGACGGACGAACCATGGACAGTCTAGGCAGCCGCTGTAAAATTGTGGTGGTCGGGGACACGCAATGTGGGAAAACGGCACTCCTGCACGTTTTTGCCAAGGACTGCTATCCGGAGGTAAGTCTACCCAAAAGTCTCGACTCAAGTGGGTTTAATTTGAAGATCAAGAGTTTGTGAATGAGTGACGAGCATTGAAATGCAATAGTGAACAACTTCAGCACTTGTTCAGCAGGTTACATCCACCTGCCTACAGACAGAGGAAGCGCAGCTGGAGGGCGAACTGTAATGAACGGCTGTAAAATAGTCCAGTAACGTCTAAATGGACTTTTATTGTGTCTGCAGCATTGACCAAAAAAACTTTAAGGCATTGTCTTCTTCTGCTATATTTCTAAAACACCCCCAAAGGGATTATAGTATAGCTTTGCTGTGAAATATGTCTGCCATTATTTTTATTTATCTACTGCATCATTTCAAATATGATTTTTCCCACTGAAGCCTGTGGCAATCCCTTATTTTCAGAACTACGTGCCCACTGTGTTTGAAAACTACACAGCCAGTTTTGAGATAGACAAGCACCGGATTGAGCTGAATATGTGGGACACGTCAGGTAAGACTATTTCATATCTCTGTCTCTTCACGGCTGACATCAAATCAATCCCCTCCCAGCCCTGCCACGGTGCCTGTCCCCTGGCTGCCACCGTGGGAGGACTGCCTCCAACTCCCCTCGCCAACTTCTCCAGCAGCAGTCATCGCTTTGACAAATTGCTTTGACCTTGCCAACTTCAGATGGATGTCTTTTGTTTTGAGAATCTATATATTTTTTAAGCTTGATGCATCTGCTATTTATGATTGTTGTCTTTAGAGAGCTCGGTGCCAGTCGTGTCTGCTGGTGTCTTGCGTTTGCATTCCTTCCTGTGCTGCCCACTGTGTGTGGCCGGCTCTTCCCATGCTCTGATCCGGGTCAGGCCTCTGCTGGGGGAGACAGGATAATTGAGACAGGATGGGCCTGAGGGGACCAGTAACTGCCAGAAGTTTTCCTCAGAGTGAGACTGATGTAATGGATATGATAGATGAAGGTTTTCCTCCACCAAAGAAATTCGTAACCACTCGCTTAACACTTTATTTTGTTAACTAATCGATTATTTGATTTAATAGACAGATCTGTAAAATTGAGTTCATCCACAAAGAATCCCATAGGAGCACCATTTGTGCTTACCAGACGTGCCTATAAGTTTCTTGGAAATAAATCATTCAACATGAAAAAAGCATAAATGAATGACTAATCGACCGAGAGCTAAACCATGATTAGCTGACTCATCACCTAAGGGGGGCTGTCCTACGATAAATATTGTCAGCTGGTTTAACTGAGTGTCCTCCTTTGCCACATTTTCAGAAGTACTATACAAACAGTCTGCTCCGATATGAAGTTTTATTTCCTTTAAAAAGTTGTTAAAGGATCATTAAAGAGAGTAGTGTTTCCACACCTTACCCTCCTTAAGCGTGAAATGAATTCATCAAGGTTTCCACTTAAAGTTTTAGTGATTTTGTAAATGTTTCAGGAGCTTTTTCCACCCTGAATACAATTCTCGGGGCATTAAAAATGTCAAATTCAAACACATTGATATGCTCAGAATAACTACTGGTGCAACATATCCTCATACAACGGTTTGTATGATAGCTTATAGGGATGTTAATTTTGTATTTTTTTTTTTTTAACTGATAACCGACCCTCGTTAACCAATTATTCACCGTTAACCGACAAGATTAGTACGTCATGCAGCAGTGCGCCAGCTGTGGCGTACGTACAAAACAGACAACTGAGTCCCCAGTTCACCCGTCTGGGGGCGTTACTGTAGCAACCTGTGCGTCTGCTCGCCGTAACTTTAGCAAGTGTCTGACAGACTGTGTGTGTTAGTGCTACGTTAGCAGCTGATGCATTGCTGGAGGCTTAATGCCCGCTGTAGTCACACACATACAGTCTGCCAGCACGGCGTAAATGTAGCGAGTTTCCGACAGACTGCGTGTGTGTGTGGCAGTGGTGAGTGTGGGTTTGTCTGTGGCATTATAGCTGTGAATGTAGGCGTAGCAGTGTATTTGCAGTTTATTTGTCGGTGAATAAAAGCTACTACTCAGCTCAAGTGAACTCAGAGCCAACTTCCTGTATCCTGCAACACCATCTCAGACTCTCTTAAGGTGGACTGTTAAGTTGGACCATCTTTTCTCCTTTAAGTGACTAATTAAGCCACTAATCCCAGTTTTGCTCTGCAAAAAAGCTGAGCAAAACTTAAGTTAAAAAAAAAAACATTAAAAATTAATTTAAATTCATTTTTTTAACCATTTAACTGATAGCATTAATCAGTTAAATTTTTAATGTCAGTTAACGGTTAAATGGTTAATTATTAACAACCTTAATGGCTTACCAAAATTCTCCTTTTTCGTGCGTTTTCCTGTCCAGTAACGTGTCTTCCGCTCCTGTCTTTTCTAAATAAACTTCCGTTTTCACAGGAAACTACTTGGTTAGTTTTAAGAAAAGATCGACTTAGTTAGGTTGGTTCCGTATTTAAGTGGCACAAGTTCGGGACTTAAGTGACAAATAAATTAATGCTGCTTCTGGTTTCACACAGGGTATGAACACTTGTCACCTGGGTGAGAGTCCGGTGTTTTTTAGACCACCCATCCACCCCGACTTCCTCTCTACACGCCGTTTGTCACTCTTTATACTTCCTGTTTCATAATTACGTGGATACATGAAAATTGATTTTGTGTGATACACTGTATGAATTACAGTGCATAACTTTCCGTAGGCATAGCTACCAACGGTGTATGAGAACAGTGCTGATATCAGGGTCAAAAATTGTGCCATCAGAGCGGGACTTTACTTTGTCACGTCATTTGTGATTGGGCTTCAGTGTATGAACGTGCGTCTTGGAAGTAGTTTTGGCTATCAGGCAGCTAGTAGCATCAGTGAGACTCCTGGACAAAAAGCCATGGTCTACTTTCATCCCCGTCTTGTCAGCATGGATGGATTAAGTGCTCTAGGCGACCCTGAGATCTGCGTCCCATCAGGAAAGAATCGGCAATCTGACCTGCGACATGGCTGACCAGTCATAGGGCTGGATATGGGATCTTCCCAGGGGGAATTCCTTCTTTTACCATAAACATTCCCAAACCTAAAACTATCATCCGGGAGAGATGATAGGAGTATTTTTATGTGACATGGTCACTGAGTGAAAGAATGTTGTTTTTCCTTGGACCTCATGTCGACCCGGGGAGTAAATCTGCTTGAGCCTGTCAGTCAGGGGTTGAGGTCCTGTGGGGCCCCGGGGCCACAACTCAGAAGAGTTCCTTATCTCTGGAGCCTAATGATGTAGTGGGAATGTTGTGCTTCTGTCCATCTTTAAAACCCTAAACCACCTTTGGCACTCTTTAATCTTCAGCCAGGAGCCGCCCACTCCACAACAAACATGACGTCACCCAGCCCACAGGGCAAGAGTGTGTGCTTCTGTGTGAGCGTTCAGAGGTCCTTGAGTGATATGCCATTATTCACTGATTCACAGCAAACACATGCTCATATTTTCTCTCAACAAGAAAAATAATTGGCCCGTGTTTAGATGAAAAAGGCTTTCATCTGAAGAAAAAAGCATGTCTGCCATCGTTCCTCTTTTACACTCTGATTTTTGTGTTTCTTGCCCCTCTCCTCCTTCACCTCCCGTTTTACAAGCTTTGTTATTTCGCTCATGTACAGTAGCAGCAGCAGCACCAGTTCAGGCTCTTAGGCATGCTCACGCCATCATTTATAACAGAATGAAATCAGTTTATTTCAGTGCAATCGCTGCGATAAATGTGTGACATGCTTTGGCTTAGAGTTAAACTTTGGTAAACTTTGACCTGTGAATTTTACTTCATGGGCTGCTTGCAAACTGTCTTGACAGTGCTGACCTTTGAGGGAACTAAAGGGAGTCCAAAATGGAGGAGCCCATCATGGTAGTTGGGTGCCAATTGAGGAGTGATGCCAACAGAGCTTTCCCTCTTCGCACTCGCTTTGCCTTTAAAGGGTAACTTCGGTATGTTTTTGTATCTAATTGACTATTAGGGACAACAATATCTAAAACTGGTCCAGTATTGAGAGAGAGCGCTGTAGATGGCAGCAAGTTGCAATATGTTGCTATTGGGGCAAGCTGACACCGTCATTTATGTCCATTTATGTTGTTTTCACCATGACAGGCTGTGATTGTTATTATAGGTGTCTGGCATCATCGGAGAGAGTCTTGCTCAAGAAGAAGTCTTGTGAAATCTGGCGAAGTGACACGTTGCCAGAAGACAGTAGTGGAATAGTGGAACCCATCCATGGTGAAAACACGAGAGTTTGTTGTGCTGGAGTACAGGAAGCTTAACTTAATATATTTATTTGAGCCAAAGCATACTGATATTCAGATTTCACAATGAGACTTATCTTTGAGCGGGACTTGGACGCAATACCGGAGCAGATCAAGAGAAAGCAAACATTTTTTTTTCTCTGTAGGGTCATTTCCATAATGTTGTTAGACACTTATAGTAACGATCTGAGCCTGCCAGTGGCAAAAACAAGCACTTTTAATGA
The DNA here is from genome assembly GCA_947000775.1 of Pterois miles. Taxonomy (NCBI): domain Eukaryota; kingdom Metazoa; phylum Chordata; class Actinopteri; order Perciformes; family Scorpaenidae; genus Pterois; species Pterois miles. The sequence continues at coordinate 17,536,482 of CAMQGK010000567.1, read as the reverse complement.
ACGCAGCATCGCAGCTCGTTTCATGCCGGTTACAGTGTTCTCCCTCAATACTGGATCAGTTTAAAGAAATATTGTCCCTATTAGTCAGACACAAAAACATGGGAAAGAATGTTATCTTTGTCTATAAAAGTTCTAGTTGTTATATGTTGAGAGGAAATGACTGTACTGTGCCACTTACCGGTGGCTGCAGTCTTTAGTTCAATTTCCACCGGACATTTGCGTCAGTCATTCCTCCACTTGCTCTTCTGAAGCCACATCCCCACCAGATATACAGCTCCTCTTTTATACCACCAAGCTTTCAGCCTCCTCATATAAAGTATTGTCTCCCTTTTAATTGCTGGTGAAGTCGGCCTGCTGTGGTCTGACTCCCTTCACAAAGCATTATCGATTGCCATCTGAGGGCATGGCTGTTTAAACAGCTTGCGTCTCGCCCGGTTCACATTTCTCCGGCATGGTCAGATGTGCATTGCCATTAAAAACATGCTCGCAGCATTTGTTGTTGCACCATTGATTAGTTTGGTCTCATTAATTCCACAAGGTCTAGTCCTTGCAGGATGGGCGAGAGCAGCGGCGAGGTGTTTATCTAACTGAGGTCATTACTGAGTGTAAATCTGTAGGTTTGTGCGTGTGTGTGTTTCTGCTCTAAATGAATGGGTATTTTAAGACACATTAAACACAAGCGTTGAGGTCTTATGGCTTGTGGGAAGCAGAGGGCAACTTTCAGCTGAATTTTGTATTCTGCCCTCATTCAGCTCCAGACCATCTGGAGAATTAAGTCAATTAGAAAGTGACTGAGTGAAATTCCAATGAGAAAATATCTGTGTATGCTCTATGTTACATGCTCGGGATGGGACGATTCACCTATCTCCTGATTCAATACTATCATGATACCGATTTGATATGTATTGCGATTCTGCAAGTATTGCGATTCGATATTCTGATTTAATGTGATTTATGTTAACTTTTTTAACACTACACCATGGGGAAAAGGTGAATCATACACTTCTAGGGATTTTATTTTCAGCAAGTATGTATTCAGAGATGTCCTGAAGTCACATACTGCATATCAGTTATGTGCGGCATTATTTGTTGTATTTTAAGAAGCAACCCAAAAATGAAAAAGAAGGACATTTCCCTAATAAATTAGTGGTATTTTCTTTTTAATATTTAAGGAATGCGTAATGTTTTAAACTTCTGGTGAATATAACCCAATCAATCTTATTTCCATTTATGCATTTTGTATATATAGTTCTCTTTGTTAACACCTTATTTTGAGAACCAGATGTAGTCACATGTGTTTACTTCCGCTAACTTCACCAAGTCTGTCGCTAGCTCTTACCGTTAGCTCCATTCTCTTTGGGGCCATTTGAATGCATTTAACATAAATGGCAGCATATGGGTGCTCTATAGTTGTAGCGTCGGTTGATTTGACCACAGAGATGTGAGTGATGACGGGCTCGACCACACGTTACTGCAATACGATAACTGTTTCTGTACTTTACTGCATGTGTAGTGTGCAGACCCTTCACCGTTTTCTACTTCCTGTGGTTTGTTTTGGTTGACAGATAAGGACCAAATGTGATGGCACATTACTCAACTACAACAATAAAAGCTAACTCCACATAGAGTCAAAAGAAGCACAATTCTGGCATTAAAAAAAATTGATTTCAAAATGGTTATACGTAGGTGAATCGATTTTTTCCCCCACTCCTATTACATGCAGCCACATAGTGATTCATTATTGCATGTATCTGTATTTTAATGGACTTTTAAAGCAACCCAAGCTGTTAGATGATCAAAATGTGAATGTGGTTTGGTGATAACTTGTCTGAGGGCCATTAGTGATTACTGTCACTGCTCACGGGGCCCATTGGTAGTGAGCCAGTCAGGGTTTTTTTTTACAGAGCCTGAGGCATTAATGCACTCTTCCTCTCTACCCAATATGGTAAGGGTGCCTGGGAAAGATTCCCTCAAGCCTTGGCCTCAGACTAATTCCCCGCTAAGAGATGTGCGTGCTGTTTCTAACAAGTCCAAGTCATGACAGCCCGGGTTTCCCCAAACTTCCACCAGTACACTCACGTCTCTTTCTGTTTCCCTCTCTAATGCCTGACCTGATTCTCACATGAGAACTGGAACTCTTACTTTCTGTTTAGTCATGCCGGAGAGTTCTTTCAAGTGGCAATCCACGGGAATCTTGTTTTCTTTCTTCTTTTGCTGAAATCTTCGCTGCTAATCGCTCACATTGCGATTTTTTTTCCCACTGTACTTCCCAGAGATCACTTGTCATTCAAATCAGGTGTCCCTCACTAGTACCCTGAGAAGTTTTGTCGAAGAAATTTGAGCTTCTCTCAACTTTCTTTCTCTGATGGGCTATCGTTTCCCAGTTACCCAGTTTTACCCATTTTTTTCTCTATTTATTTCTAAACAAACTTCCGTTGCTGCTGCTGGGAACATGAAACACATCACTTGCTGTGCAGTGGAGGATTTTTCCTGCAGTAGACCTGCCTGACACGCTGCTGTTCACAACAAATATAAAAGCTTTTATGAATTGGCTACAGTTTGACGCACTACTGCTTTGTGCAGTCGGTGCAGAAAAACATCCATTTATCTGAAAATGTCACAAATTATAAGAGATCCTTAAAGGGTTAGGGTAAAAGAAATGTAACTAGATCACCATGAAACTTCCCCAGTTGATTACTTTCAGTAAGACAATTATATTTTGTATTTGTATCACGTGTTATTAAGTTTTCAAAAAAAATGCATGTTTGAATATGCAAATGAGGCATTGTCTTATTAAATATGTGCTAATTTGCTACATTCAACGTTCAAAATTCATTCTGTTTATAAATTAGAGTCAAAGGTTTGTACTGAGGGAAATTTGGATATCTCTTAAAAAAAAACAATTTTTTTGCCATGTTTTTAGGAATAAAATGTTCTCTAAATCAGGCCATGAATGATATATGAACAAACGCCTCTGTAAAAACCTTCAGAATATAGAGAGGAATGAAACTGGAAAGTGCTGTGAATGTAAGTGCTACTGAAGTGGAAATCTCTGACTCAGACTCTGAGAAAAAACTCATTTTGAGAAAACAGACTTTAAAGATATATATTGTAAAATTCAATACATTTTACAAGGCACTGCAGGTGAATTGAGTACAAGTGTTTAACTAACATATCACCATGAAACTTCCCTATATTACAAGTTTTCTGAAATGTTATGTTTAAATATGTAAATGAGGCATTATGTAATGCTAACTTTTGGTAAATTCAGGAAAAATCTACAGACGCAAATATAAAAGTGCAGCAAAATAAACACCTAAATGTGTATCTTGGACATTTTCTAGTCTGAAAGAAGACACGTTGCAACCAGTGCATAAGAACAATGATTTTGCCTGGGGTGTCTCCCCCTTAAATGAAATTACCACTCACGTGATTTCAGAGCCCTTTTTCTCTGTTAAGTCCTCTTTTGTTAAAGTCATGTTTTATGTCTTTTGTGACTCATTTCTCATTACAAAGCTGTCTTGACTTTTCAGAGGTGTGACTGTTTTGACTTGAGAGATGATAACAAGACACTGCAAGTGTGTAACACCACTCCCAGCGCCAGTTCTCGCTCAGTCCCAGTCTGGCTGTCTCCCTCCTCTCATACCGACTTTCCAGCATTCCTGGCGTCTTTATGCTCTTTAAACTCCACATTCTCGGCGCACTGGACCAGTCGGGCATCCAGAGGCCTGTAAAAACACGCAGAGTTCAGCGGGCTTTCTGTTCCTCAACGCTTTCTGCTTGATTAATCTTTAATAGAGAATGAGTGAACTACAACCACAACGCAGAGCAGAAATAAAGTCAACAGGCAACTCTTTTCCCTCAACCCTACAGCTCAATGGGGAGGATGCCCACAAAGTGCTGTCTGACCTGAGTAGCGAGCACGCTGATTACAGGAGATAACATCATTTGCTCTGGGCTCTTACAGTTGGTCTGGTTGTCCTCTCTGAATCACTACTGTAATGTTAGACTCAACGTTAAATCATTAAAAACAACACTCCTTCCTCTTTTCTCTGAATAAGTTGCAGTTGGAGAACAAGATTGTGGTTGGGTGCTTGCAAACTGCTGGAAAGTAAATATACCTTATGTTTATTTTTGTCAGCATCCTGAAGGGAGGATGACGACATCCTTTCAACTGCTGTTCACAAGAGTGAATGTATGCACCGAGCCTAAGCCCTGAAAGTTGTTCCCAGTCTTTGCCTAACCAGCCCAGGGCAATAACTGCCTAAACGAAACCTGTTTTGATGATACATAGCGGGCTGGAAGGCACTCCCGGCACTGGGGGAGAACGTCTGCATGACAGTTTTGGGTAATGAGTAAACACAAGCTAATGCAAGGCTGTTGAAATACTGTAATGTAAAATAACTCTTTCTGTCTTAAACAATCAAGACGTTCTCCTCACCCACCAGTTCATCCTTACATGTAATATAGTAATGATGCTTATTAGGGCTGAAACTATTGATTCTATTAATTACGACAGTCTGTATTTAAAGATGGACCATGTGACAGCTCCCCACATTGAAGCCAAGACATCTTGATCACCCCCTGGTGGCTGGCTGCAGTATAGGTCATAAAGCCTGCCCCCTCCATGTTAGTGGATGGGACGTGAGCCAAACTTAACAGTACAGTACCGGTGAAATAAATTTTTCCCAAAGATGGTTTCTGTCATTTTAGAGTGTTCTCATCCCAATGATGTTTGTTCATGTTAATTTTTCAAATAAGTTTGGTTTTAATTAGTTATTTTCACGCAATACAAAGGGAGTGAGACATGATCATTCACAGCTGAAGTGGTTGTCGCAAATGAAGTCTGTGTAATCATAAATGTAGACATAGAAATATTGTGGTTAGTTGTTGTGCCTCTAGCCAAACTGCTTCCACAGTGCAGTTAGGTGGCTAATACTAACAAGCTGCTGCTGCGATTGGCTCAGGCGGGTGTATGGGCGGGACCTTGATACGGTGGCCTCCAGCTCTGAAGTCACGATCTATCACCGAAGAAGGTAACACAACGGTAACTGAGCCTATGGCCCACTGATGAAAGTACTGCGATATTTATATATTTTTGGTATGACAAACTGAGTGTCTGTGGCTTTACTACATGACATTCCTGGAAAAATATGCTGTATTACATTTTTCCTCCATTGTATACACACAAAATGAAACTATGCACACAATTCAGAAAACCTAAAGCTCATTATTAGCTACTTATTACGCTAAAACAGTATGTGAGATGTTTTAGTACGGTATGTCTGAAACCTTAGTAGTATGTGAACTATTTCCACTAAAATATAAATATCCCACAAAGCAATGCAGTTGTGATGACAATGTTCATAATAGACGTTGACACTCTGTCGTCGTTCTGGTCACATGAGGTCGACACATTTTGCCTGAGGAGGCTCTTAGGAAGTGACGACATAAATCACGGCTCAGTACGTCCAAAAAGATTCATATTACTGTTAATACTGTTTAAGTACACAGCACACATAATGGGTATGTCGTGCATATTATGTGGTTTCAGACGCAGCCTACGCATAAACAAACAGACTCCAGACTACTAAACTCTAAGAACAAGTCAGTTGTTTTCACTCAGTAAACCAGAAATGAAATCTTACGGATCACCACTTTGTTGTAATTGTGAGCATGCTAGCACGTTAGCATTTAGCATTTAGTACAGCCTCATGGAGCCGCTAGCAAACTCTGACTCTTGTTGAAGCGTAAGAGGACACGTCTACATTATGTATTATGCTGTTTGTGAAAAGAAGCCATTGCACAAACTCAGTGGAAGTTTCCTTTTCAGCTTGGTAGCTGAGCAGAGTTCAGTGTGTAATAATGTTGTTTGACCCGTGACTGCCATGTTGGATGTGGAAGCGCTGGAAGTACGCTTGGGCTTTTGTTCCTGGTCTGATCGACAGACAGTTACTGGACTGACTGTGAAGGTATTTTTGGACAAAAGGACAAAACCACTGTGTCCTCTGGGGTCTTATGAGCTTGAAAGCAAAATTGCACCGAATATATTCGGGCTCCTCCATGACTCCATGACCATGTGTCAGGTTTGGGATGAGCCTGCAGCCTCTCTGGCAGGCTGCACCTGTGAATCCCAGAGATTACAGTTAATGGTGGGAGCCCACAAAGACATTTTGCATATTACAAATCAAGCGGCAAGTGCAGTGTCTACTGTAAATTGTACCTCACATTTTCTATAATGTTTTAGTGACTTCTGAACTCATCAGTCACATCATCAGGAATAATGGGTCTCATTCATTTCAACTTCAACTAAGAAGAAAATGTAAATGTAGTGATGGCCACGCAGAGGCTGAGAGGCTTAAATGTCCAGGTTTTCCATTAGACAATAACTAAAATGTATTTTACAGCTCTTGAAACATAATTGCTCCATATCACATGAAAGCATATAATTAATGGCTCAAGGATACAGATGCAAGCATAACTCATATTGTAAATTACTCAAATTATTTTAGCATTACAAGAACAAATCTTCTCTGTATTCCAGGCATTCCCGTCTTCCTCTTTTCCTCTTTCTAAATGGTCTCCAGCTCTAACCTTGTTGAATAATGATGGCCTCATGCACAGCGCTGCACTTCATTGCACTCTGACTCTGTGAGTGGGTTTGTGACTTTATGGAAACTCAGCCCAGCAGTCTTGGCTGCCGGGCTGCATGTCCTGGTTCTTGAGCGGGCATGCAGCTGTGCTCCATCCCCGGAGCTCAGCACTCGGTGAATCATATTCTTAGACAATTACATGAAGGGGTCAAAAAGGTGAGGAGGAAATGGCCACCCGTATGTTGCAGTAGCGAAGAGAAGATGAAGAAACAAAAAGAAGCTGGTGTGCAGGCGAGCGTGAAGTAACTTCATCTTTTCCTCTGTGTTATTTTATTTACCCTCCCTCTTCCCTCATCGACGTTCTCCATCTGTGATAGCCCATTAGTCAAGGCGGCTTCTGAAGCGCCGTGTTGAGGTCACCGGCAGTCAGGGGCCGTGTTAAGCAGGAGGTGGGCAGAAGTGCTGCATGAAAGCCAGCCAGCTGCACTGACGGGAACACACAGGCTGTAATTACCACACTCAGTATCTCCTCTCCTGTGACACAGTGAAACACACACACACTGACAGAGACACCTACACTCACACACAGAAGTGTAGCCCGCCACCTGCACCACACAGGCGTGTGACCTCCGTTCTGCCCATTTTTACATATATGTCCTGAGCGTCCCACATGTCCACCCACCCATAAACAATAAAACAAGCGAGGCCCCAGAGGAGACAGCCCCTCATCCCGTCTGATCTCTCATCTCTGCCAGAGGAGCCTGTAAATGTGACCACGGATGCAGCTATGAGCCAAGAGCCACCACACATTCCTTCGCCACACCCCCCCCCCCCATGCACTGTCAGCTTAATGCTGAGCACCAGGCAAAAGTGCATAATCTGCTTAAGTAGCATGTCCACTGCTGAACTACACTTCCTCTGCACACTTCTGATAGGCTCCATATGGCTTTTACTTAGTTAATGTGGCAACGGAATAATCAAAGTGATGCGCTATTAGGGAACGGACATTAACTGGGAAGAGTCTTTTACGCAGTGAGGAAAAAGTGCACTTGATGAGCTCACACAGACTCAGATAACAAACAAGCATTTAAGATGACAGAAATACAAAGCGTCAGATATGACAATAAATTGTAATTAATAGTACGGGTACACAGTACTGACATTTTTACCATTATTCAGTATTACTGGATATCATTTTCTGGGTCATTTTAGCCAGTACTAGTTTCCAGTGGTTATTTAAACTATACCCATGACTCATTTTTCATCCCATTTGCAGGAAAAGGCATCTGAATGACAGGATAATGCCTTAGATATTTAGCATGGAATAAGAACGCCTTTCTTGCTTTTGGCGCGTCATTTGTACTCAATGGAAATGCATCTGCGTAAATGTGCAACGCTCAGAGCTAGTGACGTAGAATAATAATATGTGGGCGGCAGTAGCTCAGTCTGTAGGGAGTTGGCTTGGGAACCGGAGGGTCACCGGTTCAAGTCCCAACATGGACCAAGAACTGAGTGTGAACTGGTAGCTGGAGAGGTGCCAGTTTACCTCTTGGGCACTGCCGAGGTGCCCCTGAGCAAGGCACCAAACCCCCAACTGCTCGGGGCGCTTGTCAGGAGCAGCCCCCTCACTCTGACATCTCTCCAATTGTTGCATGTATATGGGTCCTGTATGTGTATGTGTGTTAACAACAGAGTGTAAATTGAATTTCCCCTAGTGGGACTAATAAAGGTTGTTCTTCTTCTTCTTCTAAAAAGTGAGAAAAACTGCTAATGGATGAGTGGATAGGTCCACAAAATTTGATTCAAATATTTAATCACGATTAATTACAAAATAATCACAATTTTTATCTGTTAAAAATGTACCTTAAAGGGAGATGTGTCAGGTATTTAACACTCTTATCAACATGGGAGTGGGCAAATATGCTTTTTTTATGCAAATGTATATATTGATTTATTATTGAAAATCAATTAACAAGACAAAACAATTACAAATATTGTCCATAAACACTCACAGGTACTTTCTGGCAAAAAATTGAATCGAAGGCAACTGGACTTAGATTTGTCCCTGAAGACGTTTCACCCCTTATCCAAGTGGCTTCATCAGTTCGAACGCTGCAGTCTGACTAGAGGGGACTAGTGGGGACTAGTGGGGACAAATTTGAAAATTTGTGGCATTATTTAACCTTTTTCATGACAAGCTAGCATGACAGTGGCTTTGTTGTCGAAACCTAACTGTGGACCTTACAGTAGTTTTGTCTAAAGCGTAAAATGCGTCCACGTTAATTATTATTTATTCTATTTATAGAACTTCCCATGAGACCGGGTTGCATTTTCGTAAAGCTAATATAAAATATAAAGACGTCACATTCATACTATGAAAGAATGACAAATGTGTATGTTGTGGTGGAGACATGTGAGTGCATGTGTACATGTGTGTAGGCATGTGTGTGTGTGAATGGCTTTGTGTGTGGGAATTCCAGCAGCCTTGACCCGGCGACCTCTCCTATTGTTTCTCAGCTGACCAGAGGCGTAATGGGGGCTGATAAGAGGCGCTGGGCTGGCAGCGGGGACACAATGAGGCTGGAAAGTGCAGCAGCTGCTTCAAACCAATAGGCAAAGAGATTGGGGGAGTGAGAGGTTGAAGTGAGTAAAAGCATGGGAGGTGTGGGGGTGCTGCCCTTAGAGCATGTTGTAAGACCAGCAAGTGTTCACTAGATTGAAAACGGGGAAAGAGGACAGAAGGAGTAGACAGACGGAGAAGTGTACATCTGTGATTTTCCCACCCCCCAGCCTTCCAGGCTTTTTGTTGTGAGTAAGGCTTGTTGGTGGCACCCTTGGGACCTGACCCACTGTGGTCCTCGGGGATGCAGACACACAAACGCCAACTGTGTCGCACATTGAAGCCACTGCAGTGCTCTTTTGACATGCTAAACACACAGCTACATATGGTGATATAAATAGTCCTGTAGGGGATTTAATGCAGTGCTTTTGTCTATTGTATTAAGGAAGGAAGTGAGCTTTAATCGTGCGACCTCCGTCTTCATTGACCTGAAGTAACATGATCTATGGCACGAGGAATCCATTGACACAGCAGGAAGTTATTGATCCTAAATGTTGTCATTCAAGGGCACATGGACATGATCGGACAAAATGGGAGCTTCTCAAGTTTTTGTTTTATAATGAATAACGGACTAAACACTAGAAACCACCAGTTTGATACTGCCAAATTCTCAAGTCGAGTCCTTTGACGGCTCTGACCTGGACACAGCTCACATTACTGTGATATAAGTCACAAGAATATCCAGCATCCTCTCTACCATTTCAACGTACCCTTGTACAACAGTTTGTATGATATCTGAGGAAAAGCCATTCCTCATTTTTCGTGCGTTGTCCTACGAATGTCCAGCGAAGTGTCAATTTCTGCTCATTACTTGCATACAGTCTTTTCAAAATAAACGTCCGTCAACACAGGAAACAACTTGGTTAGGTTTACGAAAAGATCCTGGGTTGGGTTACAATAATTACAGAGGTGGCGTTACTTAAGTACGGAATTATGTGACAAATAAATCAGCGTTGACTTCTGGTTTTACACAAACAGTAGTCTCCATGAGGTGTTTTCACCCACTTTCCCATATTTGTCATCCTTGAGACCTTAAAAATAGTGAGGATTTCAAAAAAAGTGACAAAAAATGTTTCCTGCATTCTGGTGACTGTAATAGAATTCATTCATTCATTCATTCTTTTTGTCCCTGTTTGAGTCTGTCTTTCTCTTGGTAGGCTCCATCTCTCTCACTGACGGCCCTTTCAGACACAACCCAACAACAGAACCACTGCGCTCTGAAACACCATATTTCCAATCACTTGCGACACAACATAACAGCTTTTCCCTGCGCCGAGCAAAGCCCAACTTCGAGCGGCGTGCTGTGTGGAGAGCGCAGCTCAAACCGAGTTGTGCCGCAAGCAGCTCTCCTCTGCCAGTAAACATTAGATGTAGTTGTATTGTTGTCCGGGTGGAAACAGTAGGGCTTATACACACTGTGCAGTTCCAGAACACAAGAGAACGAAAAGGAAAACAAAGTGAAAATTTATCATAAATTGGGAGAAATATAGGAGACTTGCGGCCCTGGGAGAAAACTGGGAGAGGGAAATGAAAGATGGGATTCTCCCAGGAAAATCGGGAGGGTTGGCAAGTATGCACCCGCCTTCTCCCTACGCAGCGTGGATTTAATATGCATTGATTTTGTGAGATATACTTTACTCTTCACAAGTATAGCAACACAGTATGAGAACAGCCTGACTATTTAGTGCTTTATTTAAGTTAAACAGTGAAGATTCGTCAAATCGTCTTCATCAGACATGCAAAAAGATGTAAACTTGATTTAGATCACACAATTGTCAGCAGGCCAGTAACTGTAATGCAATCACTAAAAACCAAACTTGTGTGTTACCCGGCAAAGTGATGCGATTACAGTAACACATTGTGTTGCTCCAGCCTTGTTCATGTGTTGACTTTAACAAGAGAAGAGACACAAACACCCATAATGCACCCTGGTACTTAAGGAGGCTACAGCAGCAGCAGTGAATGCCTCAGTCATCCAGGCAGACAGGAAACCCACCCAGAGAACTGTAGCTCTGTGTGTTTTCTCCCGGTCCACTCCCACCACTGAGTGCAACAGAACCCGATGCAGCGCCAGCTTTGATCAGCCCACTTCAAACAGCCACACTGACTGGTTCTGCTGCTCCCAAAGCTAGCGCTCAGTCCCTCTGCCCCCCCTCCACCTTCACGGGAGAAAAACCCTCTCAGCATCCGTCTGCAACCCATCCGAGCGCAAGGGGATACAGGGAGGGAGGCCATCTTTCACCTCCATCCTTCACCCCCCACCTGCACCCCGCTCACACACACTCGACAGATCCCATCATTTATGGATGACTTTATTTATAAACAAGATCCAGTGCGCTCTCTTTCTCGCTGCTGCTGCTTTTGTGGAAGTGAAATTACACTTGAAGTAGAGCCATGTCTGCCCGGCAGCCTCCCTGGGGGGTTTCAGAGTGGGCTGAGGGATAGATAGCACCATGATAGGGATGTGTTTGGATGGTCATGCACTGGAGGAAGTGGAGTCGATGGAGCAGAGGATGTCCTTTTCGACTCACAAGTTATTCTTTCATACACCCTGTGTGTAGGTTCTGCCTGAAAATTATCACGTCTTCTTTCATATCAGACAGACAGCTGTGGACAGAGAAGCTGCAGTCTGCATTATTATACGTTTTAATGAAAATCCTGAGATTGAAAGATGAGTAGGAGTGGAAATAAAAGATGTGATCTCTGCTGTTTTACAGGTGAAATGGAATAGAAAAAGATGTGGAGTGATGGTCTTTGAAGAGGGCCGGGAGCTTTTCAGAGCAGAAATCATGGTGCTGTGGCAAACACCAATACTAGGTCAAAGAATAAGAGTGGGTGTCTAATGTTGGCAGTAAACTCTGAAAATGGTGCTCTAAAACAAATATGATACTCGATGCAGCATGTTTTTTTCAATTACTGAAATCCTTGCCAAATGGAGGCAATGTTAATAAGCCCAGGCTCAGAGAACCACCGCCATTACACAACACTGTAGAAACACTGTAACATACATCAGTTTTAAACTGACTAGTGCGCTGCCCGCTCATCCGATTCCTTGGCCTTTGGTATTGCTGCTTGCAGCTTTTTCAAGAACCGCTAATTCAGACAACTTCACACTTCTTGCACTTCTTGGGTCCTCAGCAATATGCCCAAAGTGTGAAATGGATTGGGTGAACAGTTGTCGAGAAACTCTAAGGACAGACAAGCATGCAGAGACTCTTTCCATTTTAGTTAGATTATGGCAACTATATGTAGGATTTGAAAATTCTTTACTGTGGCGTCACCTGGTGGTACCCAGTTTTAATCAGATACAGTAAGAAAAGAAAAGTGAAGCCAATCCTGAAGTGTCTTAAAAATAATCGAGAAATTCGAACACAAATGGCGACTCCTCTGGTTGCAAAATGAAGTCTGATTTTATAGAAGTCTATGAGAAAATGATCCTACTTCTCACTTGATTTATTAACTCAGTAAACATTGCAATCATGAGTTCCTGAATTTCCTTCCGGGGATTAATAAAGGTTCATCTTATGGTCTCAATCACTAGTTTCCAGTCTTCGTCAATACATCATGATGTTCATTTAGTAAATTATGGTCCCATTTAGAGTCAAATAGACGTGGCTACCTTGTGATCGACAAGTCGCTACCACGGCGTTGTCCGGTGTGGGAAATGTCTGCATTTTCATCTTAGAACTTGATCCGTTTCCAGTGTTTTCAGTTCATAAGAGGTAATGGTAACATTTTGGTCATTTAAAAATGTCTTGGTAGCTCCAATCTCTCATGTCACTTCTGGTTGCAAAAAACAAAACAAAACAAAAACAAGATGGCAACAGCCAAAAACCAAAATGGCGACAGCCAAAATGTCAAACTCCAGGCTTCAAAACGGCAGTCCACAAACCAAGGAGTGACGTCACAGTTAGGGCTGTCGCAGTATCCACAATATTGCAAATCACACTATTGTCAAGCCAGTTGCACGAGAGGGTAAGCAACCACTGCAACCGCTATGTTCACATTTTTCTTTTTAAATTCTTTGCAATGGTTGCACCGCATATTTTGCATATATCCAGAGGAAGTACTTTCCCTTCTGCGGACATTTTTTCTTCTGCAGATATTCTCTATTATAGCATCCAGATGCAACCAAAGTATCTCAGCTGAAAAAAAAACCCCCACTGCCCCTCATTGCCCTTCTGTCGTCTGCATTTAACAATAAATATTTACCAAGTTATAAAATGGTCACTTTTGTCATTTAAAAAGCAACAGTATACCTAATAATAGCCTAACAATAAAGTGTATTCAATAATAATAAATGAAGTAATTTGCAACAAAAAAATGAAAATGAAAAACTTAATTGGCAATAGTACCACATATCCCATTGTTGAGCCAGTCATTATCGCAGCAGGGGAAATTCCTTCACCACAACATCCTAGTAGCTGCATCCACCTCAGATATACAGTCTATGATCAGGTGTGATCTGCCATCTGATGAGATCTGATTATCTACCAGTCATGTGTGCTTGCCTGCATATGATTGTCCAAACAGTATTTTGCAGTGCTTTCAAAAAAGTTGAGCCAGGTCCAAGCATGCACACTGCAGCAATCGAAGCTATATGATGTTTTATTTTGGTCACTAAATCAACATTCTTCAATAGTCAATTAATTTCAAGTTTGACTAGAATTATTTTGGGTATACTGTCAGTGACCAAGGCCTCCATAATGTGGATGTCCCTGTAGAGCAGTGGTTACCCCAGGGTGGCTGATCTAATCAGCTTTTAAGGAATAAAACAGGATATTCCAACTAGCCTCCTGTCTTTAAAATTACTTCCTCCTACTCTACATAATCTGCTTTCAAATGTTGAAGTTGAGCAACCATGCAAAAACAAATACAGTGTTGGGGAACCAGAACCAGCTGGGGTTCAACACCGAACGGTGAAAGAGGTTGTGTAAAGAACAAATAATCCTCTGGTCAGCATCTCGTGTGCTTTAACTGGCTCTTGTCTGTTATTTTTTAAACTGTTGTGGATCTTGTCCAAACAGTCTGCTGTTGCTGCTTTGACGAGACTCAATGGTTGTGGCGTGAGAGGCGCAGAGCTTGAGGAAACACAGAAACAGATAAAGACAGACTCTGCGTGATCTCCCTATACACAGCCAGCAGTTGTTCACAACTGCTCGACTTCCTCACACAAACAAAAACTTGTGTTTGTATTGTGACATCTAAAACGCATGCACGTCTCCAAGGAATTGCGTGTCACCGAGGGGGTGCGCCGACGTACACTGCCACACCGAATCTGAAGTTGTGTCTCAAATAGTTCGAAGGGGAAATCAAAGTAGAGACATGACTGGTGTTTTTTTTTTTTTTTTTTAAGCGAGGCAGGGAATATATAAAGCGACAAAAGACGCATAGCGATCTTAAAAAGCAAAGCACAGCATGAACCAGAGTCTTAGACAAGACACACAGATCAAACAACAGGACATGAAATTCAAAGCTGTTTCTCCGGCGGAAAGGGAGTGTGTGCATGTCTGTGATTATGAAAGAGGGGCTGGGGTTGAGGAGAAACTGAAAGCGGACACACCACTCCATCTCCATACCCCCGGGGCGAGCAGCAGACTGACAGTAATGCTGCTCTGTCCCCTCGCCTATGCTGTCAGCGCTGTGGCCGACCCCGCTTTTCAACCTGCGTTTTGGACGACAGACACAGGCATTAACTCCTCGGCAGCAGAGCTCAGAGCGGATCCAGGGAAGATGCTTCGCGCCCTTCAAAGGCTGCGCTTCCTCCGCAGGGAAAGCGCAGGGAGCTTTGATCAATATCCCCCGTGTGAAGGCTGCAGACATGGAAGGTTAATGGCCATTTAACCCAGTGTCACCTCCACTGTCCCAGCTGTGTGCTAATGCCTTTGAAAACTTGACACAGCCATCTCTATTACAGATCAACAGCTTTATCTGTGTGTGTGTGTGTGTGCGGTATGTACACTTGTGCAGCCTATATGTCAGACAGCATGAGCAACCAAAGATAAAAGGCCCAGACTAGAGAGCAGGCCAGCTGAGGTTGCTTCATTACAGGCTTTTTAATGGTTTGCTTCACTGGATTGAGTTGATTTTTTTTGCTCACAGATCCACTGCCCCGAGCTCCTTATATAAGGCCGTGGCACAGAGCGATGTCTGTGTTGCCTCTACGTATTGCACAGAATCCGTCCAACATTTCATGTGATGGTGTAATCTGAAAATTGCAATATTACCTCCCTGGTTGAATATTTCAGACAGACCTTATATCGTTGCATTTGGGAGTTACATCACAGGGGGCAGTGCCTGATTTTTGTCCACATTAGGCTTGTCACGGTAGTCAGTGTTACATGTTATTCAGGCATACACGATTATACTACTTGTCCACTGCCGTTTCACATTTTTTTTAAGCCCATTTAGTTGATTTTCGCGCATCAGCGCCGTCTTATCAATAGATAGTCAGACAGCAGACGCTACAAACTGAAAGTGAAAGAGTCTGCTCCATACGGAGTCTCAGCTCAGAGTAGTTGGAGTCAGATTTCACACAAGGGATGAGAGAGAGCTTACAGACAAGACAATAGTGGAACATTTGGTTTGAAAGGGAAAGCAAAAGCGCACATTTGGCAATATTTCAGATTTAAACCCAATGCTGAGAGGGAACGAGGCAATCGCCGTGTGGACGTAGGAGCAGTCACAGCTGGTGTGCGATACCAGGCGGAAACCTACGGCCCTGTAGCCAAAGTTGGACCGGAGAGGCCAGATTCACAGACGTTAATGGTCAACGTAAGCGCTCTACAGATTTTGAGCATCATCTTTTCTTGTAAAATGTCCAGTGGAACACAGATGATGTTTCTTAACTGGTGGGATAGTTTGTTCACCATGACATCCCCAGTTAACGCGAGTAACCTTACTTCTTATTGCGTACGGCCATGTTCTAGTGAGTCTTGGTACACAGCGTTAAGTGCTAAGCGTAGGAAATAAACACTTCAGTGTCAAGTTCATGCCCATGAGATACAGCTAAGACGTGAGAAGAGCAGACAGCTGCATAGATAAAAATGAGGTTTCTGAATACTGCTGCTCTAAGGCGCCGCTCACCTGTAGCGTCTAAAAGCGTGTGGAAAACACCAGCCGTGCCGCTTTCGTCCTTTTATCCAAGGTGCTTGGGAGGTTGCACTCCTGTCACACCTGCTGTTACTAAGCAACCAAAACCTGTGTGCTGTGATGATGATGAAGTTTCGGTAATTTAGCGGTGAACTTCACTGACTCCATCACTGTAAATCCCTCACTGTAGTTTCACTGCTCGATTTCCGTGTCAGTGTGGCTCACCTTTCAACCGGATGTTGTGACGGAAAGCGTGAAGAAAGTAGAATAGTCCGTATCATAAAGCTCTGGGTAGTCCTGCACTAATATATTCAACCTAACGTAGACTGATATTTATGGAAGAAGGGAAAGATATCTGCTGGCTGTGATTGGTTGATCCTCATGAGGATGAGGAACAGACACGACACATATCCGGCAGATATCTTTCCTTTCTTCTGTAAATATCACATCACGTTGCTCCCACATTTGATCGTGCCTGCTGCGCATCTATATTGGCAACAATGGATTTGAGGGCTCAAAAAAGCAGCATGTGAACGGCCCCTAACTGCACCATTAGTAGCTAGCTGCAGTACAAATGACTCAGAAGCTACCAGTCGCAGGCAGTGCCAACACCGAGCCTCCCTCATCAGCTGCCAACTACTGTGGCGGCATCACACCATGGGCACAGTACACTTGACTGCTGCACCACTGGGTGCATATCCTTCAATTATAGGTCTTATATGGCATTCATCTGCTTTTATATAATTTTGAATGTCAAAAGAACTAATAAAGCACTGAAGGTCTGCATGTAAATAAGTTAAGTAGTGTTCTCATGCTTTCTCTTTTCCTGTTCTCCTTCCTGTCATGCTGTGTGTATGCCATTATTGCAAGGAGGAAATGTGAAATAATAAGTTTTCAGTTATACTCAAGTATATCACTGTCACGTCACTGGTAGAAGGACAGCTTTTGCAGCTGGAGAACGCAGCTTTTTCAGTCAATATAGCAGACACTGAGGAATTTATTACTTCAATGGACTACTACCATCAACACTAACTGGAGATCCATATAACAGGTGGCAAAACTGTCTTTTAAACTGCATTTATCAAGCAGTGATGGATTCCACAGCTCACAACTAGACACAAGAGTCTTGTTATTGATTTTCATATCATACACAAAAGAATGGAAACCAATGGTTGACTGGAACAGTATCTCAGTAACTCGCTAATGTAATTTAGAATGTTTTTCTTCATTCGTTCTTATATTTGAAGCACTAGTTTAATGCCAATCTGAGGTAAATATTTTCCAGCTGAAGTGAGTTCACACATTCTGCCATGTGAATAAGGTCAGTGGCACCATATGCCGTGGACAGACTATTGAATTCTGGATGTGGGACTGTAAAGAAAGTTTTGTGCAGGAAAAACATGCTGTCTTGTACAGCAGATTGGTACACTGGGTCAAACTAATGCCATCTCCTCTGGAAGGGTGTCTCTGTTCATCTCTTGTTTGAGTAAGAACCCTGATTCTGGAGAAACCATAACAGTTCACAACACAGACCGCACCTTTAGCAATGAAAAAGTCTGCTCGACCTCTTAAAGGATGGAGTGCCAACCCTCTTCTTCTCCTCCTTTTAGTCACCTCTAATGATCAATGCGCCGGAGTCATTAGCCTCCGCGATCCCCTCCGCTCTCCTGCTCTCTTCCTCCTCACTTCCTTTCAGGGTCTCACAATGAAGCCATTTGCATCCCTTCGGGTTGCTACGATACTCGGCCACCCCAACTTGAAATGTTTTGCCTTTGCTTTGAAGGTGAATTTCAAGAGGAAAACAGCTGCAGGAGAAGAAGAAAGGACGCGGGGTACGTGGTGCTGAATGCGTTGTGCTCCTGAGGTTGCCGCTAACTCAGTCACATTAACTGTTTTCGTTTATTTGGCGACATTTGAGAGGGTGTTTGTTTCCTTATACCCTGCCTTTGTCTGTGTGTATGGCTGTTTTTCAAAGTGTCTATGTGGCCTAATGAGGCTGTTAGTTGCTGTTGACTCCCTGCCATATGTGCATGAACACATCAGAGAGCCTCGAGGTAAAGACTATTCTCCCCCCCTCACTCATAATGGTTCGCTTTTTAGCTGCGTCTGCAATGAGCGTGCAACAAACAGAGAGAGAGAAAGAGAAAGTTTCCTGCTGTGACGGTACAGATTAACACTGAAGACTGGAAGGCTTTGTTAGATGTTGACGCACACTCAATTTCACAGGATTCCTGGAGAATCTCCATCAAAACTGCATTATTTGGGTTGAGTTTATTTCATTGTTTGTCCTCATGAAGTGGAATATGAATGAGCAGATAAAGAGCTGACAGATTGTCCCTATGGGAGACTTGGTGTGTGTCGGGGACAGGAGGCATAAATGAAGTCATACCACAAACCTCTCAAGGCTTATTACTGTACATTAGCGCTCCACTAAGTTCCCGTCCGCCTCAGCATCCTCTGGGATATTTCTGGCCTTTGATGAAGCCCGACTGACGGCTGGTGAGGAACGGTCTCCTCCCACCTCTGTCACCTATGCTCGGCGGAGCCTCCTGCGCAGCGCTGCCAGCGTGGCTTAGCGCTAATTAGCTCGGCGGACATAAAGACAGGAATCCACTCTCCACTGTGGGTGCTAAATCAGGCTAATGCTAATGCTCGAGGAGGTTTTGAGAGGGGTGTTTTATGCTTGTCCTTGGCACAACATGGCAGGGCCCCACTCCTTGTCAGGCGTGATGGTTTTTAGCGGTTCCTGCCAGGCGGTGCTCCCCTCCCTCGCCCTCCTGCTCCATCCATCTCATCCTGCTCTGTCTGAAATTCAATTGACCTTTTGTTCCACCTCACAGTGAATGGGCACAGGCCAGCTCCACCAATAGCCAACGTAGAGCTCTCATACCTCTTTATTTGATCTGTCCTGCTGCCGAGTCCAGTGCTTTCATTACCTACCCAAACACCCGCCGCACACCGCCTCTCCTCCACTCCTCCACTCCTCCACAGCTTCGTCCTCTTTTATCTCTGGTCATGTCTCTGTGCTGGAAAGGGTACAAGTGTCTTTCAGACACTGGTGGAGGTGATATATTTTACAATCAGGAGAAAACTCCTTTTTTTTTTCTTCCTTCTCCTTCTCCTTCTTGGCCTCCTCCTCATTTTCTTGATCGTTATGGTGATTGGCTTTTATTTGTGCCCACTCTGCTTGTTTTAAACACAGTACTTTCTCCTCTCCCTCAGAGGACTTTTTTTCTGACTTTGTAAAAGTGCTGAGGTAGCCTCCCTGTCGCTCAGGGCAGAGAAGCTCTGAATTGCTGCGCTGTGACGAGAAGCCTGTCGTGACCGTGATCTGCCAATCATTTTGATCCTGGGGATTGACATATTGATCCCAACGGCATCGTTCCAGCCTCTAATTACATCTTTAAGTCAAACAAGTACCATTGTCTCAGCTTTTCTTCACCTGACATGTCTTCCCCTTCATCTGGATTCTGCTTTAATTCCCCCGTTGCCTCGCTCATCGGCTCATGCTTCTGCACCTTGCCCTCGCGCCACCGTCAAAGTCATTAAATCTCTTCTGTCCCCTCTCCACCCCCTCATGCTCTTTTCTTCTCTGGCTCTAACCTCAGTACAGGTCTGCTGCTCTGTGATACATACTAAAGACCAACTTCAGCAGCCACAGCACCTCATGTGTGACCACTACCAATCAGAGCTCGCTGTCTTACAATGTGTGCTTTGCTGACTGTTGGACTTGGCACCTGTGCTTTTTGTGTCTGTGTGTGTGTGTGTGTGTGTGTGTGTGTGTGTGTGTGTGTGTGTGTGCACATCCTGCTCTCTCAGCATTACAAAACAGTAGCAATCTTGTGTTAATAAGACGAGGAGGGGACTGTGAATTCCTGATAATGTCCTGTAAGGTGTGGGCTAAAACTGACGTTTATTTTTCATTTCTTTCTTCCGTATTACACTGGAAATGTGACTACAGTGTATATTTTTAAAGGTGGAGAAACACGATTGTCAAACATTCTGCAAAACTGTCTTTAGGCTCTTTGCTGTCTTAAAGGGCACCAGATTGTAGGATTTTTCACCACCGGAGGTGCTGGGGTCCCTGTATTGTTTTTTATGTGAATTAACATGCACCGAGCCCCCGTGGGACAGTGCCAGGTTGTGCAGCAATTTAGCAATGGATGTTACAGCTGACATTGCAAGTCATGTGACACACTGGGGCCCAGAAACACTAATACACTACCAATCATTACAAAAAGGGTCCGCTGTAAATGATTCCAATGATGCAAATAATTGTATCATGAATGCCGTCACCACAATTTGAGCCATTCAGGCTAATAAAAGCCAGAAAGTTGTTCAGAGTTATATCACGATAATATTTTCCTGCTCTTAATGTATGCAATTAGCCATAGCTCTATACTGCCCAAAAATACCTGAAGAACTGAGCTACATATCCTCCTCATACAATGGTTCATGCAGACTTGTAATATTCATGTCTTGGCGACACAAAATCTGACACTGACACGCCATCCTCTGGTGGGCAGGTGGGTCTATTATGGTAAATAGACTTGCATTTATATAGCGATTTTCTGGTCTTCCAACCACTCAAAGCGCTTTACACTACATGTCAGCATTCACTCATTCACACACTGATGGTACAGGCTGCCATCCAAGGTGCCATCCTGCCATCAGGATCTAATCTAAATACTCATTCACACATAGATGGCATAGCTTGCGGGGTTAGTGTCTTGTTCAAGGACAAGTCGATATGTGGACTTGAGGGTCCAGGGGTTCAAACCACCAACCCTCTGATTGGTGGCCATAGCCGTCCCTATTACGCACTTTACCGTGAGACCGGGCTGCGTTGTCCAGTCTGGGAGCTGTCCATGTTTTCATCTTGGAACTTTAACCCTTTAACTTTAACCCACAGTTTGTTTTCAGTTCTTGAAAGTTAATTGGAACCTTTTTGGATGCCTAAAAATGTCTTATTCACGCCGTACTTCAGGCCAAACTTGAGGCTTCAAAACTGTGGTCCACAAGCCATTAGGTGACGTCACGGGGACTATGTTCACTCCTTATATACAGTCTATGGTTTCTACAAAGCATTTTTTTAAGTCATAAAATTGGATATTTATTCAGGATATTTGTTATCCCTGGATGGTAAAGTGCATTTTGGTGAGAAACAGAATGTAAACAAAACTGTTTCTCTCCCTCGGAGGCACAAAATCATCAATCTTTAATGTGCAGGCTGTTGCATTGTTCTCAGTGGGGAGGGAGCGGCTCACCATGGAACGGACAGCTGAATAACTAGGGCTACAGGCCGCGTGCAGCTATTGTCATTCCATCATTAACAAAGAGAACATAGCGATGCTAAAACAGGCTGTAGTGCCTTTGTGCAGACTCCATTTACCCTGCCAGACAAAGGCACGCCGCTCTTTAACAAGCTGACTGTCTATTGTGTCGGGTCTGGTATGAAGCACATTAACAGCAACTATAAAGATAATCTATAATTATAATCAGCTTGGGTGCCCTTAAGGGATTATATGTAATATTGGAGTAAGTGTGCAGCATTCATCTATGATTCACAAATTAACGCACATTTCTAGCTGTTGTAAGGATAAAAAGTGGTGATATGTCCCCAAACCTGTGAGTTTTCATGACACAAAATTTATGCAGCCAGGGCGCTGCTGTTGCTATCAAAATGTAAGAGTTCAGTTCCCAGGGGAGGCAGGAGGAAGGGTGCCCACAGCCACGGCCACATTTCCAGAGAGAGAGCCCAGATATTTTTACAAGCCTTCTAATGAGAGCTGTAAGGGAGCAGAACCGTGTAACTGAGCGGCTTGTGAAAGTACAGAGGCATGCCTTCAAATTTGATCAAGGTAGAGAAATGAAAAGCAAGAGTGGGCAGAGGCGTGCGAGTGCATGTGAATCTCATATGGTCAGAAAGAAATGGAAGGTTTTAAAACAAGGACCATTTGCAAGAGAGATGGGAAGAGGGATGAGTCGACAGAATTAAGGGGCTCAACCTTTAGTTTGGCCTTTGTGCTGGCATTCGCTGTTGTTTCAAGATGATTATGGATTGTGTGCACAAGTCCTCCGGTCCTCCACCCACTATAATTCACTCTTGAATGTGTGTGTGTGCACTTCTCCAAGTAACCCCTCGACATTCCTGCGATAAAGGCAGGCCACAGCTGTGTGGAAGCCCAAGAGACAAAGACACTCAAATATGTGCACACAACTGTTAAGATCAAAACTCATTTGCATCTACAGAGCGCAGTCAAGCTGCAGCATGTCCAAGTTTATGTCACAGGCTCTGCTTTAATAGGCTATTCATGTATTATTGACCTTGAGGTCACCTTCCAGGGATGTACAGTGTGTTTCTAATTGACAGAATGAGCCATATGGTTGAGATGAAGTACCTCATGGGGTTAATTCAGGTTAAAAACAAGTGCACACGGGAATTTCACAGAAGACACCATGACCTTATGCCATATGTTATTGTGTTCACAGGTTCCTCTTATTACGACAACGTGAGGCCGCTGGCGTATCCCGACTCAGACGCGGTTCTCGTCTGTTTTGACATCAGCCGCCCAGAGACTTTGGACAGTGTCATAAAGAAGGTCAGTGGGTTTATTTTCATTTCATCTCCTCCTCTGGATCAGCATTTAATATCTGCTGTGACACTGGAGAACTAACCGGAAAAAATCCAGTTTCTCCCGATCAGCATCTTGTACCCGCTCAGCTGCAGCAGCTGCATTTTCATGGCTCAACAATAGAGCAAATCAGCACAGAGGTTAGAGCCTCCCGTTCCTTTATCTCATCAAAATGTCCATGGATACTTGACCCTCATCCCTCTGAGAAATGGAAGGTCACAGCAAAGAATGAGAGGAGAGGCTCTGCACCCGGGTGGGTTCGAGAGGAATATTGCATACATGAATTAGCCATATCAGCCATATCAAAGACGAGCTGTTGCAGAGCCTGTTCAAGAGCACTAAAATTGTCCTTCTGTAGACGTTTAAAATTTAAAATCAAAGCAGTTGGCCAGATGGCAGCACTTAGCATTTCTAAGGTGGCCTATGGTTCTGATATTGTGATACTTTAGGTGAGATTGAGGCGGTGGTTAAAGTGTGATAGTGACTGGGCGGGGTTGTGGCCATGGATGTGTTTTTACAGCCGGTGGTGATACCTATTGTATATGTAGAGACACCCAGTTTAATGGGTTTGTTTGCGTGCCTGAGTGTCATGTAAAACAGGCCTGTGCCTTTTAGTGGTTTCTCATCTTGAAGCCATGTGTGTGCGGTTGCCTTTGAACTGCGCTCCTTGTGGGCCGAAGACGGTTCCCACGGCTGGCCCGTTGACGTGTTTAGTGGTCTGAGGGGAGCTGCTAAAATGCTCCTGCAGACTTTGTAGATCTAACCCAAGACACCTTTTTTCACGTCTCACAAGCCTCAGTGCTCTCTGTCAACAGGGGGAAGCAGAGCTGCTGTCATGCTTTTGGTTTTCCCAGGAATCCCCTGGCAGGGGGTTGCCATGACCCCTGACCCCTAGCTGTCGCCCGGGTAATCTCTGAAACTCAGAGGGCACATGGAAAACCTGTTGCACAATCACCATCCCAAATTAGACTCTTGACCTCCAGAAACAAGCAGGTCACCAAGGTTTCTGGATGACAGCTGGGGGAGGAGAGAGGGTTAAATAATCAAAGCTTTTGATTGGGTGTTATTGGCAGAATAGGGGTGGGCTCGAAAGGTCAAAGGTTGTTTTCAACGTGAAGGCTGAATGGACAGCCTGACATTCTGCACACGGCATGAGGGATATTTCAGGGCTGTCGGCTGCTGTCGTGCATTAACTCGCAGCGAGGACGGACTTTGTTGGTTCAGCTGAGTTTCAGAAGTGACATTTAATCTGAGGGTGATTTTAGAACAAGGACGGCTCAACCTTTTCTGTGCAGAACCTGAAATACATTTGTTGTTGGGGGCTGAGTGAGGAAAGTAGAGCACACAGCAGGTACTGCAGAAACCTGAACCAAGATGGCATGAATCAAGTTGCCATATTTGAGCTACTGGAGTGTGACGACATTTTAATGTTACAGCGTAACAGCGCATAGACGAGCCTTTATTAATGCTTTTACTGTGAGCTGAAATCATCGTCCCATTAATGGACTGGTTGTTTTGACAGAAAATGAAACCATACAGGCTCTTGTTCAAGCAGTTTTTTAGTTGTGAGGAGATTTACGGTGAGCTGTGGCTGGCCAGGTGAAGCCAAACTAAAAGTTGGTGATAGTTCATACTGGATGAAGTTTTTAATAATTTTATATAATTATATTTATTTAATTTCATTCTTTCCACCATGAGGCTTTGCTTCCGATATATGTCTGTCTCCAGTTCACCATGTTGGAGCGTTAGCAGCCACGATGCTGCGTGTAGTGTGGCAGACATGCAGCCACTTTCCCAGTAAAAGTCTCCACCACACATGTAGTTTAGTTTAGCAGGTTGTCAGCTGTGTTTCTAACAATACTGTCTGCCTAGATCAACGATAGTGATTACTCGCCACCGCCACAGACATATTCTCTGTCATTTAACTTCAGCGAGTTTCCGACAGACCGTGTGTGTGTGGTGGCGGTGAGTGTGTGCTTGTCGGTGGCGTTATAGCTGTGAACGCAGCTGTAACAGACAGTGTGTGCGCAGTTTATTCGTCGGTGAATAAATGCTACGAGGCTACAAGCTACAACTTCTCAGCTGAAAGTCCAGAGCCAACTTCCTGTATCTGCGCCGGCTCTCTCTTAAGGTGGACCAGCTTTTCTCCTGAAAGTTCTAAGCCGCTCCTCTGAGCTTTTCTCAGCTTTTAATTAATCATTAATATTTCTTTTAACCATTTAACCGATAGCGTTAATTGGTTAAATGCTTTTACGCATTCACATACGCAAGACACGTGAGCATTACAAAGAATTTCTTTACACCTGAAACACATGAACACGTTTCTCAGCAGCACAAAAACTATTTTGCGGGCCGCACTTATTCAGGTTAACTGGTTAATCAAGACAATAATTGTCATATTAATTGACAATGAAAATAATCATCAGTTGAAGCCCTATAGATGAATTTATGTTTTTTATAGGACTGCAACAAACCAGTTCTTTCAATTCATCTCTTGATTATTTTTTTTCCAATTAATTGATTGATTTGTTGTCTATAAAATAATAGAACATAGTGAATCAGATTTTTCCAGAGCTTAAATCAATCCGATCAACAGTCAATTTACAGAGATATAAAACAGAGAAATACAGCAAATCTTCCTCTATTTTCTGCTTGGTAATTGTGTTTAATGTCTTTAACTACTATATTATCAAACATGTTGTTTTCTGTTGGTTGAGAAGTGTCTGATATTCTGATATAGGAGTTGGTCTCATCTACTCCTTTAATCTCAGGAATGTTGATGTTGAAGTAGGTTAAAAAGACATTTTAATTTCGCTTTGACTCCTCAGCTGAGCACTTTTCTTTTATCAAGAGAGCATTACTCTCTCTGGATCCAGTGCCAGAGAAGCCACAGGTCATCACAAGCAGCTCTACTCATGTTTGGCTCAATCGCTGTATTTCTGTGTCTCTCTGTCGTTTCATGTCTCTACAGTGGCAAGCTGAGACGCAGGAGTTTTGTCCCAATGCCAAAGTGGTGCTGGTGGGCTGTAAGCTGGACATGAGGACGGACGTCAGCACCCTGAGGGAGCTCTCCAAGCAGCGCCTCATCCCTGTCACCCACGAGCAGGTGAGAACAAGCAGGTGATGGATATGTAAGGCGAAAGGGGTGACGATGAGTGATGAGAGAGGGACTTAGAAGGTGCCTGGGGGAAAAAAAGGACAGACTTGAAAACAACAACGGTTGCGGGAAAAGAAATTAGAAAGCAATCCAGCGATTATATACGATTTTTCCATCTTGGATCAGCAGTGGTGTTGACTCTTTGGTGAAGTCCCACAGGACGGGAGCGTGAAAGGGGGCTCACACAACACAATCAACCACCACAGAATAAGAGCAGCGCGAAACCCCTCCGGGATGGCTTGCTGGGGTCGGCGTTTTGACCAAAATTTGCTGACAGGCGATGTAAGGTTGCGTATGCCGAGGGCCGCGGAGGAGGCACGGGTGGTTAGTGGAGTTCATGTCTAGGGACCCATTTTTTTTTCCCTGAAATGAAATATTCATGCAGATTTAGGGATTCTCAAAATGCAGGATGAATAGAAAAAGGGACGTTGATAAATGAGTGAGCCCTTTCATTGCACGCCGCCATGACCTCCAAGCCAAGGGGATGGGGAGAAGCGGGGAGGGGATGATGAACTGTTCTGTAAATCTGTGAATTTTAATCAGCTTTCAGCGTGTTCATTTTGTGCTCTCTCGTGTTGGACATACAAAAAGTGGAGGGGCTTTTTCACCGCCACACAAAAGCCCTCAGAACAAAGGAGCCTTTTTTTCCGCTGCTGTCTGAGAGCTCGCCAGAGGCTAAAAGCATGCAGCCTCCAAAAAAATCAATAAACAGACAGTTCATGTAAATAAGATACATAAACAAAAGACGAAGTGGCAAACCTCAGAGCTAATGTAAAATAGATGGGGACCATTTGTGGCCAGGCCTACATTAAGCTATTGTTTTGCTCCTTCTTAGTCCCTATTTACATCTGAGGTCACTACTGTTGGTCCCTCCAACATGCCCAGAAAATGCGTATCACACAGCAGATGCCAAAGCTGAGCACAATAAACATTTTAGTGCTCCTGTGTTTCTTTCCTGTTGTTGATCTTAAATTGAATTCCAACACAGCTGAGGAGTCGCCGGCGAGAGTGACCACTGTTTGAACTCCAGACATTTCTGCGCTAATCTTTCCGAGATCCGATCGAGCTTTTCCGCTTGTCACAGCAATCTCTACCTCGGCCCCCTCCCCTCCCCGCCGCCGCCGCCGCCCCTGAATCTAAATCTGCTGTTCCACCTAATGAGGACTTCATTGCTTCTTATATGCGGCTCAGAGCACAGCTGTGATAAAAATCTAACCACGTCCATGGGGATGAAAAGCTCTCTGTGTTTGGAGAGCGAGCCATTTTAGGGTCATGGGAAATGCAGTCCTGTCTTATCTGTTACAAGCTTTACCTATGTGAACGTAGGTTGAAAGTCTTCATCGTGTAACAAGAGATGAGGCTTTACTGTAGCAGAGAAAGAGGCCAGGGGACTCTAAAATTAAATTTGTCCCTGATTTGATCTCAAGCAAACAATTTACAGTCTCAATTAACTGGGTATATTGTAACATTACTCAGGGGTGAGCTCCCGCGCTGGAGGAGCTCTGCTAGAGTTTAGTCTCTTCTCTCTAAGTAGCTGCATAGACCATGTCAACAGCGGCCCAGCGGCTCTGTACCACAGACCGAGGAGTCAAAGCATCTACATTATTCATGCCTCAGATGGAGGAGCTTCATTTGTCTCCAGACATGTTTAGATCATTGACGCTCAATCCGCAGTTTAAAATTAACATCTTTGTCTCACTCTTTCAGGGACATTTAGTCTTCCGCCGATGAGATTTATAGCACCAAGGTACAATGACGGATGGGGTGCATGTTGTAAAATTTCATTTTCTTTGTGAAGCGTTCGCACAGCACCTTCATGTGGAGTAAACTTGTGTCTAGCACAATGAAACCTCACGGTCAGGAGTAAGAGTAAAGAGGCAGAATATAAAACCATTCAAAAGAGAGAAAAAGTGCAGCAGAAATGTATTGTGAAGATGTCAAATTATAAAAGCTGATGTTTTCTGTGGCACTGCAAGTAAAATGTTGCGTTTAGTCTGCCATGGCTCAACAATAAGGACTGCCTGCTTGCCCAGGGGCTAGTAAAATGCCACTGTGTATCTAGCAACTCACTCAACTAAACACATTTTTTATCTGACCTGATGTTGGAAACTAATGGAAGCAGCTCAGGAGTGAGCCACCTCACCTCTGTGGAGAGTTGCACATGTGTAGTAGGCTACCGATCGGGCACTCACGAGAACACAGAGGTGGGCAAAGACAAAGTTTATGAGCTGAAGTGCAAGCGAGAATTTCAGTTATCCTTTTGACAGTAATGTGGAGTGGCGTTAGTGGATGTAGGTGAAACTCCAGATTCATTTACTTAGATAAAGATTAAGCCACAGACTGTATATAAGAAGTGGATGTAGTCACTGTGACGTCGCTCATTGGTTTGTGGACTGCTGTTTTGAAGCCTCAAGTTCAGTATTTTGGAGAGGGTGGAGCAAAGTACACCTGAATGCTGAATAAGACTATTTTAGGTAACAAAAAATGATATAATTAACTATCATGAGCTGAAAACATGCTGCGACAGGGTTCCTCTCAGACCAGCAAATGCTGTGGTAGCAACCTGTCAATCACAAGGTAACCACATCCTAAAGCATACCCTGCTTTATGGTCAATACGACTCTAAATGGGACCATAATTTACTGAATAAACATGCTGTATTGAAGAAGACTTGAAACTAGAGTCAATCAGACTTCTGTTTGCAACCAGAGGAGTCGCCCCCTGCTGGCTATTAGAGAGTATGCAAATTTAAGGCACTTCAGCATTGGCTTCTCAAACCTGGAGTCGATCACTGGACTCAACATGACAATTAATTTTAGCATAAACCAACATTACCATTGAACCCTGTCTCCATACTGTGAAAACATAAATTACATTTGCTTGCTTGCTAATAGCCCATGTGTCCATGTGTTCCAGGGAAGCACAATAGCTCGACAGATGGGGGCAGTGGCCTACGTAGAGTGCACCTCCAAGGTTTCGGAGAACAGCGTTCGGGACGTGTTCCACGTCACCACGGTGGCGTCGGTGCGGCGGCCGCACAAGCCGCAGCTGAAACGCAGCAGTTCCCGCAGAGGCCTGAAGCGAGTGTCACAGCTCCCGCTGCCACCCCTGCCAGGTCGGACTGAGCAAATGGACGAGGCCCCGGCCATGAGGAAGGACCGGGCCAAGAGCTGTGTGCTCATGTAGAGACCCTCACTATAAATATATATATGTATATACATAAACACAGAAATATATAACAGAGGAAGTCTATTTATTGTTTTTTTTTTGTTGTTTTTTTTTCTCGTATTTTGATTTTTTGCACTGCAGAGGAGTGAGGAAAAAAGAAACACTGCGCTGTGGAAAGAAATGCTTTGGATTTTTTTTATTTGTGTGCATATTTTCTAAGCTGTTTACATATTTGTGTTGTTTTGAAATGATGGCAAATTGGACTAACCCTCTGGACATGAGGGAGCTGTGATAGTGGAAATGCCGTCTAGTCCCGGGTATTAAAGAGGAATTAATTTGGTGAAACCGCTCTAATAGGAGGATTGCACCGCGGCGGAGCGACAGCGAGGAGGGCGAAGTGCGTGCAAGGAGGACCATGTTGAAACAGGACGTCTGGGGATGAAGCTTGTTTTCAGAGGCAGTGTTGCTCAGCGAACATGAGGACTAAACCTCTCGCTGCACTATCTGAAGTTGCCATATTTAAGAGGACATGTACAGTAATGCTGAAAAGGGATTCTAGTGATTAGATGAATGATGGCTCAAACCAAACTTTAAGAGCTGGAAATGAGATTTTGTAACACTGAAATATTGTGAAGGTGTGTGTGTGAGCGTTACTACCACAAGTGCATTTTTAGAAGTCACGACATATCTTATTTTGCTCACTTAACACTATTTTTCTCATCAACTCCCAACTGTGTCAGTTTGATTCACTGAAGTTTATGCTGTTGTATCTATTTTAAAGATGTTTCTTTGTGGAAAATAAAGTGGTAAAATGTTGGGGCTATTTTATTTCCCTTTCACTAAAAATAAAGCAACAGCTTGACTGTATAGAGACAGGATGATTTCTGGCTAAAGTTTCTTTCCTATTTTTTTCTCCAATACATGGCATCAGAGATGCAAATCATGTGATTATAACAGACTGTAACCAACTGTCCTATTATGCTCAGCAATCATGCTTTCTCTACAACTTCCCATCCATGTGCATTCCTTCAAAAGCCATATCTGTAAATAACAACTGCCCATTTCCTGTTTTACTGTCTCTGTGCTCTCATGCTGCCCTGCAAGTCAAAAAGCACTGCAGCCCCAGGAATGAGTCAGTCTTTCAAGATAATGCTGGCAAAAAGCAAAATTGAACTGCAGTGCAGCAGCACCGGAGCAGTAACATAGTGTTTTTAAAATGACAGACTCATACTGTTGCAGGAGCTTCAAGCCTATTCAGTACAACAGATGACATGACACGAGCTCTTTCATCCGCAGAGAACAGTTTTGCCGTCCAGTTGATCCTGGGACTCCAAACCTTTCCAAGTTTTTGTTTTTTTTACCCCCTGAGGTGTTTGTGTAAAATAGTCCATTGGTCAGTCTCAATGTGGACAGTTTCTCTGAAGCAGCAGGACTTTCTGTCTGGAGTGTTTTTGAAGTTGGCAAGCTGCTGTATCCTGACGCCATTTAGGGGGAGGTGAGAGCGAACAGGCCCATCTACTGTAAGCCAGCAGCTGAAAGCTTTACCTTTACAACTGTCGGTGTTGTCTGGCAATTTAGCTGTCATTACATCCCTGCTCGACATTAAACCACTGACAAGATGAGCACAAATGGACGAAATGTCAGAGAAAAATCGAGACAAAGATGAAAAACAAAGGGGGAAGTGATAGAGGGTGGTAGGAGGTATTAAAGGAATATTACACCAACATCTTTGAGTGTCAAATACTGTAAGTCTTCCAGCTTGTCCCTTTGCAGAGGACAGAAGTTGTAGCTTGGGATTCACAGCACCCGGATTGGCAATGGACAATTGTATTAAAACATCCAAAGGAATTTCTCAAGCCACTCCTGCAGCATAACCGTATGGTCAGTATGCTCTAGGCGCCATTCCCAACACGCTAAGGGGTCCGTCAGTGGCGAGTAGGCTGCCCTCTCTTAGTCAATTAGTCTACTAATCAGTCGTTTTGGTCTTAATCGACCAAGATTTGTTGTTTTTTTATGCTTTTTATGCTGAACGACTTATTTCAAAGAAACTTATGAGCACACCTCTGGTAAACACAAGATTTAAAGTGGCGCTTTTGTGTAATTCTTTGCGGAGAAACTCAGTTTTGCAGATTTGTCGATTAAATCAACTAATCAATTAGTATGAGTGTTAGTCGACTAAGAAATTCTTTGGTTGAGGACAGCCCTATGGCAAGACAGACCATATTTTTGTAATATACCGGAGAGGTTTACTTCATACATTGGATTAATTGCTCACAGTTCATGCACCCTGCAGTGAGGATCCATGGGTAGACAGTGCTTAGCTATGTGTTCTAGACGATCGTTGCATTGCCAACAAAACGATGAATTACTACTATTCTTGGAGCTAGGTAGAGGTAATAATAAAGGATAATGTACAGTGAGCTGGTCATTGTTGTGAAAGAAACCCTGACAGGGTGATGCAGCACCCTGATGCGAAGCGGAGAGCTGAAGTGTTCAAATGTAATCTTGTAAAATTTTGTTTTAGGTGACAAATTTGACACGGCTCATCAGGGATTAATAATAAATTAGCAAAAAACAGTATGCAAACAGTAATAAAAGGAGCATATGTTGAAGAACATGGGATTTATTGTGTATTTTTTGTTTTTTACCCTGGTATCGAATGGAGAATCGTGGAATTTCACTGGTACTGGTATTGATTTCTACATTTCTGGTATTTTGAGACATCCCTAACTGTAACTGCTGTGAATCCAAGCTACTACACTACTCTGCAACAGAGAAAGCTACAGACTTTGAGAGCCAGCTTTTAAGCCTACAAGAGGTAAATATTTAATACTCAAAAGATTTTCAGTGGTGTATTCCTTAAAGCAGGAAGGAGTTGGGATATTTTTTTGGATGGACACATGAATCAGAGAGGAGAGGTAGGAAGATGCTGCCCAGGGCAGGAAATGAGCAGTGGAAATGAGGCCAGCACCCACAGCAGGGGCACAAGACCTGCTGTGCCCCCACAGCTCGGACTCAGACTTAAGAGGATTAGTGTTGTTGTGCCAGTGTGTGTGTATATGTGTGTTTAACAGTGTGGGCATTGGGCATCATCAACTCTGTTTCACTGGCCTGCATTTCCCCATCAGCCTCCATATCCATCAAATGAAGCAGTCACCCAAACGCTGACGCAGACGTGCACATCTTGCCAAGATGAAGACAAATCAGCTGCTGCTTTGTTTGTAAAATTAGGCTGGCATCGGAGTTTATCTTGACAATCTACTCCTGCTCGCAGGCAGGTTTATTAATGCAGGATGTCTCGCCTCGATTTCAGCAATCTGATCAGCCATTTGCCCTTTACCGCTGAGACGGCAGGAGGATTAGAAGTACCTTTGTGTGAGTTCACGCTCTGATTCTGCATTCTTGAGTTTCCCTGCTATTCCGAGTGGCTCCGACGAGCACAGAGAACCCAGTCATCTTACCCCCGAACGGCCAGGGCTGACGTCATGTGCACAGGAAGCGCGCGATCGCAGACGTTCTCGGCTAATTGCTACAATTTGCAGATGGGGTTGTGTCCCCAGAAATGGAGGAGAAAGAGAGAGAGAGAGACAGAGCGATTCACAGAGACACATTGAGGAGGAGTGATGGACAGAGGCAGAGACAGTACTTGGCTTGCCTGCTGACAAGAGGCTACAGAGCACAGCCACAAATTGCATACAGTCATGAGAGGATTTGTAATGAGCGGCAGTATGTGACCAAGCCAAACTCACAAACACACACACAGGAAGCCGGCAGACATTGTTGGCATTCCACATTCACAGTGCAGGAATTGACCATCAGTGTTCTGCAAGTAAACGCCTTCAACAGCATATTAATCTGCCGACCTTTCCCCCGTTGCCCCTTAAGATTTCCAACTTGATTGTTTCCTGTTTCCCAGCAGATGAACTCCACAAAGTAGATAGAAACCTGGCCCCTCCCCGAGGAGGTTTAACAGTGAAAACACAGACTGTGGAGATTAATTATCCCATGGTTTACTGCTTTCTGCACTAAAGTGCTGCTAATTAAAATGTGTGTGTGCTTTCATATAGTTTATCAGTGCGTGCATATGTGTGTGTCTTTATCTCAATTTGTCTGTGTCTGAATTCACATCTGGGACCAGCATCTTATTGCAGAGAAAATGTGTTTTTTCATGTCTTTTAACATCAAAAGCAGAGCAGGGAGGGATTGACTGATGGGAGGAGTTATTGATGTTTTCGAAGCCAGTGTTTTTTTTCTATCGTGTTTTCAGGTGGATGCACGCATACGGTATTTCCCTGAGGGATGACAGGTTGTGTATTGTGTCGCTGAGCTTGTGTGAATGGAGGTCTGGTAAGACGGGAGGGATGGAGTGGTTTGGCAACGATATTCATCCAGCTCCTGAGTTTTTAAATTGGCTCCACAGACTGTTCGACGTCTTGGAGGGCATCCATGGAAAAATAAAACAGCTTTATCTGTGATTGTGAGGGACAAATTCTGAATATTTATCAAGTAGAGATGCAAAAATGAACCGTAAAAAAAACAAACCCTTCAGTGACTGTACAAACTGAACCGTGGGCTTGTTGAAACCACTATTAAATACAGGCCCTTATTATTTGATAAGATAAGATATTCCTTTATTAGTCCCACAGTGGAGAAATTCACAAGGTGCCAGAAACAAAGAGGAGACAATTAACTGAACATAGGCTACTTGACCATTAGGTAGACAGCCATATTTCATGAATAAAATCAGTGTTATGGCTTCATGTAATAGAGAAATATGATTCATTACTATCAATCACGCACAGCTGTAATCCACCAGAAAACAGAGCATAAGAGGTAGAGGTTACTAACCTGAAACAAAACAAGTCGGCTTGGCCATCTAACCATGTACAAGACAAAAATGAGAGAGAGGTCTTCAGGAATTTGTTTCAGCTGAGGAAGTTTTACTAGTTCATTCATGTCAGCTAGTATCGGCCATGTTTCATGCTGTCTGGAGAAGACAAGCATTCGCACATTATGGAAATACTGTATCTGAGAGGATGTCGACAGCAGAAACACCTGATCTGTAAGCTGAGTTAAATGTTCGCCACGTCAGAATCTTTTCGTCAAAGGCGTTTCCATAACCCATTTAGTGCATCGAGTCATTTTTGATAAAAGCAAAATCCACCTCAAGCGAGCGTAAAAGACTTTTTCGCAATGGAGGAAGTTTTGATCAAATTTTGCCGTTATTATGCAGTTTTT
Source organism: Pterois miles (assembly GCA_947000775.1). Taxonomy (NCBI): domain Eukaryota; kingdom Metazoa; phylum Chordata; class Actinopteri; order Perciformes; family Scorpaenidae; genus Pterois; species Pterois miles. Next base: position 17,501,979 of record CAMQGK010000567.1, on the reverse strand, counting down.
CTATTGCGATACTTCAACATGTGCATAAAATATATGAATAGAAACACGGCTACTGAGGAGTACCATTACTATCCTCCACTACCACCAGCAGGTGAAGGTTCTCACCTTCCTTGTGAAATATTTCAACATCCACAAGATGGATCGGCGCCAAATTCTGCACCGACATCCATGTCATTTCTATCAGCCTCAACTGTACTTGTGATTGCTAACTGGCAAAGGGTACCATGATAACATGCAATACTATGATTGTCATTGTGAGCATGTTAGCATGCTAATGTTAGTATTTAGTACAGCTTCACAAAGCCACTTGCACGGCTGCAGACTTCAGTCTTGTTAGCTTGTACCAGCTACAGACTCACATGATATGCATTTTCTGCTCCACTAACTGGCTCAATCTGATGGATATTTGTTTTCCGCCCATATGATCAAGCCTGCAAACTAACCACCTGTCAGCAGCTAATTATGTGGTGAATAACTACAGCAGCAAGTCGCAGCTGAAATACTTTGTCACCTTGCAAGCTGCTGTTCTGTATTTTAGGGCAATCCAGCAGACTGCTTGAGTTTTCGTGTTCACTCATATACGAGGACAAGGGGTCATCAATCTGCTATACCACCTGGTGTATAATGTCACCATGGAAACTGATATTACTGCTGTGTGTATGTGGCTCCTCATAGTCTGACAATTAAATAATACTAAAAAAACTGTTCTGCTTTAAGCCCGGGATTCTACAAGTGTCAAATCTACTACAGTGAATGGTTTATTGAAACTCATCTTTTTGTGTTGCTTGGTGCAGGTCAATAAATATCAACATCACCCTCCCACCCCCTCAGACACTTGGGTCGGGATTCTCATATTTGCTGCAGGGCGTCACCCATTTACATAGTGACACATTAGGGAGATGCCCTTTCAGTTGTTCCCTGTTTGGCCACCGAGCAGCTCGACTGGAGCAGTCGGGGGTTTAGTGCCTTAATAAAGGTCACGTCACTGTCAGCCACTGAGGGAGGGGAGAGCATTATCTATTCACTGCTGCCAACACTGTAAGATAATCTCACCTGTCCCTGTTACAGTCTGTGAGAAAAAATGAGTGTTCAAGAAAATTCATATCTTGAAATAAGTCAGGGAACTACGGTAAATGTCATATGCTTAAAAAAGAAAGATAAAGTTCATTTCCATTAGAAACATGATATGAAAAAAAAAACCGAGTTCATATTTATTTTCACCTTCTGGTTGTGAAAGGAGGAACTTTAAAGGATGGGTCTATTATTTTATATTACTTTTTAAGTTTTTACATCATTCCTTATGTATTCATATCCAAAGATTCAAAGTATGTTTTAGCATCAAACTGCTATTTTCTCAAGCCCTTTTCCCACATGCCCTGATGTAGACAGTCATGTAAACATCCAGTACATCCTGATAGTCAGTGTGTTCGTGATACATAAAGTGACTTGGCGGTCGGCATGTGGGAAGTGAGTGGTGAAGCAAGAGAGCGAAAGTGGTGGCGTCAGGAGCGAGTACTGTTATCGAAACCGGCCCACGCAGGAAAAGTTAATAGTGTTTGGTTTGTCCATTCTGGGCTACTGTAGAAACATGGCGGTGCAACATGGCGGTCTCCGTGGAGAGGGAACCCCCTTCCTTTGTAGATACAGTATAAACAGCTCATTCTAAGTTAACAAAAACATAATTCTCATTTTCAGCTGATTACACACTAAAGAAAACACACTTAGTATTATATTCCATTTCTGCCAATAGATCCCCCAAAATGTTATACACTCATCCTTTAAATATAAAATATTAAAAATGTTCAATGTTTTCAATGTTTATATTGCAAGTGTCTGTGCAAAGTAACCCAGGTATGCAAGTGCACAGTGGGAATGGCATTGTCATGATTGGATAAGTACCCTGTCAAGAAAGCGCATTGCTACCTGATGGCCTTTAGATCAGATCATCATCATGATGCCTGTGCCAAGAGACATCACTTTCAGATTCAGGAGTTTCACATGTGAAGGAAAAAGGCAAACGACTCAATGCTCATCAAAGATTTGACAGCCAAACTACAACATCTACCTTTGTTTGTCATTAACGTCAGTGTTAGCTCAATACAATCCTCACACAACTCCGTCACTAGTTAACGTTAGCCGGATAATGACTGATATCATTAATCCAATCTGCAGAATAAAACTAAGTAAAAGCCAGTTTAGATATATGGCCAATCTTAGACAGACACTAGTACCTGGTGTTTCTCTTTATAGGGCTGGATTTGACCAAGAAAAAAATACTTGGGACTTGCTTGACACTTGGACCAAATGACTTGAGTCACATGTCGGCAACACATCCCTGCATCTCTGCCACGAAGGTGGCTGATAAAATGTAATTATGTTGGAAAGCAGCAATCATGTTAGAGGGTGAATAGTATGTGAAGAAAAGTTGAAAATATTATTACTATTATTAAGTACAGCTAAAGTTGTCAGAACATTCAAAGTCATGCTAATGACATCTCAATTTTGACTTTAACTTTATTGTTCTCCAGTGAAAAGTGGTCTTGCAGCCAGGTGAAACACGTAGACTGTATTTGAAACTGCTCACCACATACTACTGATGAACGCAGTATGCTCTATGCAGAATATAGTCCTTCCTCAGTAATATGCAGTATTAAACCGTAAAATGGATTTATTTTCCAGTATGCGAGGCCAAGCTTTAGCCTTTAAACAAGCTCTGAAAGCACTGGACATAAAAAACAAACTCTTACCACTATTGCAATATTATCAAAAAATACAACTTAATGACCTTTTTTTTATGTTTGTTTACTCCATAAGAAACAGCATGGTTTAACTCCACCGCCTCTTAAACAACTTATTGTAACAGCTCATGGTGAAACAGGATCATCAACGAGGGGAGATGGTAAACATAAAACACTGTGGATTGATATCCCTACAAATATTAGAGTGATATTGAAAAGTGTCATCTTGTCTCAGTATCTTTCTGCTCTGTCTTTCCCTCACCTCTTCCCTCGCCACTCTGTAGCCGGTCTGTGAGCTTCACTGGCCGGCTCTCGAGCGAGCTTCGCCCACATGCGATCGCGGAGCTCCAAAAAGGCAGATAATCGCAGGTTCCTGTTAATTTTATAATGAACATTTGTGTTGTGACATTTAAACACACCATCCGTCAACAGGGAAATAAAAGCCTGCTGTCTGTTATGATTTGATGCTATATAAAAATAAATTGAACTGAACTGTCTCAGAGACTGGTGTCTAGAGAGAGCTCCAGCCAGCTCATAGAGGACTGTGAGCGTGACTGCCCGGCTGGCGAGGTAGCGACCCTAACAGATGCTAGCTAGCAGTCACAGCAGATCGCGGAGCTTCTAAACTCAAAAACATTGGAGAAAATGTTCAATTCGCCATCTAATAATACAAAATTGCTAATATTGAAAATCTACACAGTTGATTTCTCACCTAAAGAAGTAAATTTAGTGATGAAATAGTTATGAAAAACTGTAAAAAAAACAAGCAATTTTTGGCTGCTGTTGTGACCATAGCCTGTACCTTTCCAGCGCTTTGCATTGTGGGATACAGTAGGCTAGATAGACTGGTCTGATGCATACTGGCTTCTGTTGGCATACTGCATACTACATGCTATATTTTGGCCAAATCAATGCATAAGACATAATAGTATTGTAATGGTATGGTATAAAACATAGGTTGAAACCCACAAAAGCTCATATAAAACAAAGTACATTAAGTGACATTAAGTACATTAAGTAAAACATGGAATGGATAAAACATCATCACCACCCATCAATTGTTATGTTATATAGAGTTATTTAGTTAAATAAAGATGTCTACAACCAAACAGACAACATCCTCAATTATTTCTTTGCGATGGCGATCAAATTATACACTGATTTGTGTTTGTGATACAAATGTAAGCTCCCCAGATCTTTTACAACACTTCCTGAGGTTTGAACAAATATTACTGGCATTGTCAGCAAGAAGAGCAATGAGCCGCTATGCAGAGTGATATGAGGCTGTACAGACAGCAGTGCCAACCACAGTAAATGCTGTAAACGTGCCAGATTTAACACCCAACTATGGAGATTACAAAAAAAATTACCATATTTTTTTACCCAAAACTGTCACAGATTTCAGGTTCAAGAAATTGTAGTTGACATAACTGGGGCTTTTAAACAATAAACAACTAATCACATTGCCTTGTATAATGCAGTCACTCAGCTTGATGTTGAAAACGTGTAATTGCTTGTGTGTAATACCATGTACCACGCGCATGAGGAGAGCACTTTAGATAATTATAATCAGGCTGTACCTTTAGATATGAGAATAAGCAGCCCAGGCTGTCCAAACATAATATCAGTGAGGCGACAGGCTCATCATCCGTCATCTCTCTGGGGAAAAAGTGTCTCAGCCTCTCGCCAACTCAGTCGAGGTGATTATAGAGTAATAACACCCATGTCCACTTGTGTATCTCAGAACAGGTTTGTCAGGCGGGCTAATCTGATGCTGAAATCCCTCCTCCTGCTTATGAGCTAGCAGGCTCGGGCTTCTGATACAATATGAGTCTGGTTTGGACAATTAAACACACATTAGAGAGCCACTCAGGTGTTTTGTCACTTCTCACCGCTTCTGTATTTTTCTATCCAAGTGTGCGCCCTGCAGGCATTTCAGCCTGGTGGACGATTCATCATCCACAGCTCAGAATAACAATGTCGGTTGTAAATTACAACTATTATGAGAACAGAAAGCGGACAAGAAATACAAAACAAATTATTAAAAGTGTTCTCTGACAACCTGACGGGATGAATAGTAATATGGCAGAATGTGAATCTGAACCTGATCCCCGAATGAGCTTCCACAGAGACACTGACGTCATGGCAACCGTGGCGGTGATGCTTCAGAATGTTAATGAGCTCGCCGATGTCCAGGACACGTTGTCAGTTACCTGGTGGAGGTGAGTCACTGGGAGCTCAGAGAGCCAAAACAAAAAGCAAAGAAGTCGGAGAAAACAACGGCGAGAAAGAGAGAGAGTGAAATGTGGACATTGTGGTATATCTGTGGGGGAAAAGCCACTGAGCCGTTCCTAATCAGACCTGTGTAGCCCTGAGCACACACACCGACATGACGCACAGGCTGGAGTGTGTTTTGCTGGCTGTCCACCTCCTTTCCCCTCATCCTGCTTTGTCTGCCTCTGCATTATGAAGGGTCACTAATAGGGACGATGACAATTAACAGTTTAACCGACATTAAGCACTTTAACCGATTAATGCTATCGGTTAAACAGTTAAAAGAAATGTAAATAATTAACTGAAAAGCTGAAACACAGAGGAGCGGCTCATCAGGAGAAAAGCTGGTTCCCCTTAAGAGAGAGCCGGCACAGATACTGATGGACATCCAGCTGAGGAGTTGTAGCTTGTAGCATTTATTCACTGACAAAATAACTGTAAACACACTGTCTGCTACAGCTACGTTCACAGCTATAACGCCACCAGCTTACCCACACTCACCCTGTCGGAAACTCGCTGAAGCGAGCACGAAGCCACCTGTAAACACTAGCAGCCGCTAACGTAGCACAAACACACAAAGTGTTTGTCAAGACAATCACTATCATTAATCCAGGCAGACACACAGCTGCCAACCTGCTCAACTAAACTAAATATGTGGTAGAAACTTTTACTGGGAAAGTGGTTGCATGTCCACAAATGCAGCACCGTGGCTGCCAACGCTCCCAGACGGTGAACGGGGGGCAGTGAACGCAGCACCGTGGCTGCCAACGCTCCCAGACGGTGAACGGGGGGCAGTGAATGCAGCATCGTGGCTGCTACAGTAACTCTCCTGACAGTAAACTGGGGACTCAATTTGTTGAGCTCATATTCTGCTGCTGGCACACCGCTGCATGCGAGGCACAAATCTTAACGGTTAATGTTTAAGAAAATTTTTCAAAATTAGCATCCCTAGTCAATAATTTGGTCCTGACCGGCTTCTCAGGACACTGTTGCCAGGAGTGTATTCTCCAAAACTCCTCAAGCTTAGAAAACTGGGGACAGAGATGGAGATAGAAAGAGATGTTGCAGTTATATGACATGCGCTGTAACCATTCAGCTACCAAGAAACTCTTTAGAAAACGCATTTACTTTACTTGCCAAGTAATTCACGTCAATATCTTTTTTCAAGCTGGTGATTTTGTCATGAGGTCTTTCACACAGAACCCCAATGTTACGTGGTGAAAATCCAAAAGGGTTGATTTCGCACCACGAATAAAGGCATCAACCAGTAACGGGTTGAGTTGCCCCGATATTTACGAAACAACACCACACAGACAAAGAGCATATATTGATAAGCACTTGTATTGTACTGTATTGTATTGTCATTTTGGACTAAAAGTGACTATCGAAAGCCAGTAAAACGTCGGCCTACAAAGTGCCGTACAAAAGTTAAACTAAAGTATTTCTATTCTATCGTCATAAATTTAATGTCTCTACCAAAATGGCCTGTGTTGAAGAATGAAAATATGATAAATGCACACACTTGTATAACTATTTATTTATTCATTAAACTTTTTTGCCTGGCCATTTCCCAGAGGAGCATAAAGTCCCTGATGGACATAAATAGAAGTCAGAAAAATCCAGCACACAGATTTTGAGAGCAACGACAAACTTTTTCATGTCAAGGATCCAAAATCGATGTCCAACAGACCATAGAGCAGGGATGTATAAGAGGTTGTGCCCTGTGCTTTTGCCCTGTCTGTTAGTAAATAGCCTACAACTACATTAACTTCTGTGCTACTGGCACTACTACTACTCTAAGAAAGAAATCTATAGAAAAACAAACAATGTCCTGGCAGAAAATTACCAATAAATTTTCCATTAACTTTACAGACATTTTCTTCAAACATTAAAATGGACATTTCTGTTGATTTAAATGACATCCTCTGTACCATTCAAGGACACGTCTATTGATTGTAAATGGATGATTCTGTAGATTTACAGTATATCCTCCCTACCTAACCAAATAGCAGGTCCAACCTTTACATGTTGGGGGGAAAACAGAACCTAACGCTATCATTTGTACAGTCTTTGCAGACCGCCTGAGGCTAAACCTGGGGCTAAACCTACCTGACGTCCACTGAAGTCTAAAATATAAATACTGGTAAAATGTAAATTACAATACCAACGTTGCATTAGTCTCAAAATGAGTCAGCAAAATACACCATACTGAGCAAACATTAAGTCCTTAACATAAATCATTTTGGTTAAACATTAATTGTTGATTTTTTACCACAGAAATGTGAGAAACATTTCTCCAAATCTGAATTTGCACTAATCTTTGCTGTGCAATGTACCAGTGGAAGTTCAATACAGAAACTTTCTTCATATTAACACAGTTTATTAGCCCTTATTTTTACAGGCTTTCTTCCAGTGTAGCTACTGGCCGATAGCCAGCTGTTTGGGAACAGAGATGTTCATATATCCACTGCGGCACAGGCTTACAGCATGCAGGATGGATGTGGGTGCATTAGAAGATAACAAAAGGGATGAATTACAGCCAATATATCCATTATTACAGCCACATACAGCTAGGAGGACGCTGGCAGAATTGGATATGTCATATGAGCGTGCAGGGCAGTGCAGTCCGATGGGTCTGATACACGTTCATTATGCCGAGGAAAATAACTCTGGATTCAGCAGTTAGTCAATTTTATATCTTAGTACGTAATGATTTAAATGAGGGATACTGGAAAGTTAATTCACTTAAAAATAATAATAAAAAAGGGCTGCACGGTGGTGTAGTGGTTAGCGCTGTCGCCTCACAGCAAGAGGGTCGCAGGTTCGATTCTTCTGTGTGGAGTTTGCATGTTCTCCCCGTGTAAGCGTGGGTTTTCTCCGGGTACTCCGGCTTCCTCCCACAGTCCAAAAACATGCAATTTAGGTTAATTGACGACTCTAAATTGCCCGTAGGTGTGGATGTGAGCATGAATGGTTGTCTGTCTATATGTTGTCTGTCTCTATGTTGTCTGTCTCTATGTTGTCTGTCTCTATGTGCCCTGCGATGGACTGGCGACCTGTCCAGGGTGAACCCCGCCTTCGCCCAATGCCAGCTGGGATCGGCTCCAGCCCCCCCGCGACCCCTAACGGGATAAGCGGTTGAAGATGAATGAATGAATGAATAATAATAAAAAATCCTGATTTACAGAGGTCTAATTACATCCATGGCCACAGACTCATTGGCAATTTCAGTCCAAAATGGCGGCAACGCTACCACAGAAAAAGTAGAGTTTCGTCTCTTTGCTTCTATACTCTTTAACAGAGACTAAGTAGTTCGAAACAAGCCCGCAAACTTTATTACAATGCGGCGCAGACCAGACCCTTTCCATCTGGTCTTACATTTCACAATAAAAACCCTACACATATATTACTATACTCAAGGGAGTATTTCACATTTTTGTGTTGTTTATTCGTCACATTCCCGGTCTGTAAAGACCTTTAACGTTGCTAACAGTGAGAACAACAGCAACAATGCTGACAGAGCCGACAGTGTGAACCAGAGGGGGACCGGAGGGTTGGCGATACGCTTCCACGACACCACCATGGATCAGGACGGCGTTAGCAGTAGTAACCGCCGTATGAGCGCAGTGCAGAGCAGCTGCCATGAGCTAGCCAGTGGGGCCCACAAACATGCACTATCATGCACATGCAACCAGACCAGCTACGTAAATAAAGCACAGAGGAACTCTGATTACAACAAACACAGAGTGAGTGACTTCATTCTCTGCTGAGGTAGACATTACTCCTCTATCTACATAGCAAAGAGTTTGCTGCTATATTAGTGCTCTGAATTTCAAATTTAGCACTTTGAAGATGAGATGCATCGAGGCTATGAGACCGGCTTCAATAGTTTGCTGTTGTCTTTGTGGATTTCCGAGTGTGTGCCTCTGGCTGCATGCATATACCTACAGTATACACATACTAGTTTCTGTATATTATACTGAACTTAACATTGGCTTTGCAAGTACAGCTGTGTATTATTCTCTGAGCATGTGTCGTAAGAGAGGTGGGGTATATTGGCTGCAGTCCAGCCCCAGCTAAGCCACCGTTGCCAGTTTTGGATGGCGTATCACCAAGTTGGCAGCGACTGCTTTCAGACTCAGAGGCCAGAGCAAGAAACAGAGTGGCAACTTTGTTAAGTGGACTGCTGCTGCAGAGTTAGTTGTTATGTTGCCTCTGTGGTTAAACTGCAGCAGTGTAAAGCTGGCTACTGGCTCTGACTTGTGAAGCGAGGGAGAGATTGACACATCAAGACCATGAACACATATTCATGCATGTTATTAATGCATGTTATCGTGCATTTACATACATAAAGACAACACTGTTATTTTGAGTTCTGCTCCGCTCTGTTATGAACAACAATTGCATCCATCAGTCTGCGTGTTTCCGATAAGATAAGCAATATAGGCCTCATTAAGTCAAAAGCAACATATTGTTGAGAAACAATTTGCTAATAAATAAAAACTAATGAGCATGTTTCCTTCAGGCATACTGCACATACAGTAGGTTTAGTGCTGATTTTTATAGACTGGGAGGGCATCTCTGTTTGCTTGTGTGAGTATGTTTAAATATGGTTATTTACAGTGTGATCTGGTTTGTTTGGTCTGCATTGCAAATGTATGTGTGCACCTTTGCTTGTGTGCATATGTGTGTCATGTTTATTTATGCTCTGTGGCAATGCATACATTTCTTGCTGGGCAAAGATGAACAGATGAACAAATAGAGAGAGGAGGAGGGCCGGCCTGGAGGCTTTTGTGTGTATGTGTGTACAGGAGAGTGAGAGGTAATAACCAGAGCTTACTTTATGTCCTGTTTTGGTCCACCTTCAGACTTTGCTTTGTGTTTTTGGGTGGACATAACTCCTGAGTTGTGTCAGTAAGACGTGTAGCCTCCCTCCTACACGACACATAAATCACCGCCTCCCGCGCTGAGTGACTTAACATCACACAAACCCAGAAATAATGCTGGCCACAGCAAGAAACATCAAACACTTTCCTCACCCAAACTTTCGCATACTTCTTTGGTAGAAAAACAAAATAAATATTCACAAAACACAGTGTCTACTGTAGGTAGTGTCTAACTGAGTGGGTGCTGTGAAATAGCAATCATCCCAGAGACAAATAATGGCCCTATACTACTGATTACAGACTTTATAGGGGACATATCGTGCTAGTTTTCAGGTTCATAATTGTATTATGGGTTTCTACTAAAACATGTTTACATGCATTAATGTTGAAACATTATTTTTCTCATACTGTCTGAATACGTCTCCTCTCTCTCCCACTCTGAAATGCTCCATTTTAGGGTCTGTCTCTTTGAGCCCTGCCCCTTAAAAAGCCCATTATGCTCTAATTGGCTGGTGAGAAAAATATGAAAATTGAATAGTCTGTTGAATCCTGTTGTCTGACAGCCGACAAGAAACTCACTGGGTTGTCTTATTCCATAGCTTGTGGGCCGGTAGCATAGACTGTATATAAGACATGGACGTAGTCACCGTGCCCACTCGTTTGTGGCCTGTTGTTTTGAAGCCTTGAGTTTGGCATTTTGGCCATCACCATTTTGTTTTCTTGCCATCAGAAGTGACACGAGAGGTGGAGCTAAGTACAACTCAACACTGAGTAAGACGATTACAGGCAACTAAAGAGGTTATAATTAACTTTCATGAACTGAAAAAGCACTGTGAAAGGGTTAAGGTCCTAAGACGAAAACACAGACAACACCTGGACCAGACAACGCTGTGGTAGCGAAGCGTCAATCACAACGTAGCCACGAACTAAAGTATCGCCTGCTTTATGGTCTATTTGACTCTAAATGGGACCATAATTTACTAAATGAACATCATGCTGTATTGAAGAAGACTTGAAACTAGTGATTGAGATCATAAACTGAGGTATAAATCAAGTGAGAAGTAGGCTCATTTTCTCATAGACTTCTATACAATCAGACTTCTTTGTGAAACCAGAGGAGTCGCCTACTGCTGACTATTACAAAGAAAGTAAGTTTGAAGCACTTCTGCATTGGATTCACTTTTCAGACCCGGAGTTGCTCACTGGTTGGTAGGCACAGATACCCCAATGTATGAGCACAAGCGCTGAAAAGGTGAGTTTTTCATTATGTGTCCCCTTTAAAATCATATATATTTCTTTCCCTCACATGATTCTTTGCTCAGTTCTTTGATCTCCTCTCCTCTCCTCTCTCGAACCACACTGGGTATGTACTGTACACTCCTTTCTCCATTCACATTTCTGTAACATGTAATATGCAGCTGGTGGCTTTTCTAATGAAATTTTCAGACCAGTCAGAAACCAACCAAGCTGGTTATCAGGAGGCATCCAACACCAGAATGTCATCCTGGCATATAAATGAGTCCTACAGCCCCAGGGCAGGCCTAGAGCCAGGGTCAGAAGGCTCAGACTGGAGGAAAGTTAGCTCGGCAGAGTCAGAAGACCACGCCGAGCGCTCGGAGCTGGCCGCTGCAGCCACGCAAGCGTAAATGCATCTCACACTGGGGAGATTTCCTGCAGCAAAAACAAGCACGTGTTCAAGTTTCTTGACTTAGCTAAAGCAGCCAGCCACGAGGATGTGTCAAGGTACACAGCTGACAACCGGCTGGCTGAAAGAAATACTCATGATTTTTTTAACCTAGTGGTTTATTTCCCTTGATGCCCTTCTCTTCTCCATTTTCCACAATCCATTTCTGTGTATGGCTTTCTTGTACAGGCTATGGCTTTTTGTTAAATAATATTTAACAGTCCCTGAAAAGCTACTCTAAGCAGCTAAATGCTTTTCATTTGATATTCTCTTGGGGTGAAATGAAAGTGTGCAGTCATCACTTTTAATGCAAGCTGCATTTCTCTTCATTTTTATCAAATATTTGCGAACTAGCAGCTTCATCCGGGCTGCTTTTTTTTTTTTTTTTTTTAATAAATACAGCTGACACTTCATGTTGATGGATGGTGCTTATCTTTCAGAATTTGGAGTGATGTGACATCTGCATATGCTGAGATGTATCGTCTAACTGGATCTGAGGGAGAAGAAAAATGACAGAGAAACAAAGAATCAAAGTATAGTTTTAAATCAGGTTATTATTATGAACCTAAATCTGAGTCAAATTCACATTGAGCCACCCAGAAGCAGAGCAACACAAAACAACTTGTCTTTAGCTTGTTTTCAGTGTAACATGCTCAAGTGCAGGTGTGTCAATGACTGACAAAGCTTCACTGGGACATTACAGTAATGGCTTTAGTGCTTCCAGCTCTCCCAAATGTCTGAGCCAGACTGCAAATGGCTCTGAAGAAAGAGCCCTGTTCAACAATGGATTGCCTGTTTAAACAGCATGTAAAATTAAGCAGATTATAGATGTATACATCCAGCACTTGCATTCACAAAAGCCCTCTCTCTTTTTCTCCATTAGCCTTGCATCCACTCCGCCGCCTCTCTCTTTTTTCATCTTCTATTCTAATATAATTCAGTCTTTATCGCGCTCGCGCTGATTACTTCTTTTGCTAAGACAATGACAGAGACTCACTCTAAATGGCCAGTTATGAGGAGATGTGTTTACCGTGCCATCGCCAAGGAAATTAGCCTGTGTTTGTGATTTAATTTCAGATTTTCAGACTTGTGTGCTTGTTGATGTTTGTATGTGCTGCTCAGCACTTGTGCACATATGATCCATGTGGAAAAAAAGGATTATATGTGCATTGGCTGCAGTACAGTACATGCTTGATGAAGGTAATTACTGAAGACAGCTTGACTCAGGTCAGTCTCCTGGAAACAAGGAACAAGAGTGTTTGTGTTTCTAGAATAGATGTGTTATTTTCAGAGTTATGCATCTTTGAAATATGAAGCTGGGTGAAAAGTGAAAGAAAGGAAGGACCTGACTGACAGCTAATAGAAGAGAAGAAGAGCAGAGATTATAAATGCATAGATAATGAGAAGCTGAGATTCAGTGCAAGGGTAGACCAAGTCATTTTGAAACCCCAGGCAAGTGAAAGTACGAGGTCGCCAGAAGTCAAAAGTTGTCGGTCCATTCTTCCTGTACTTAAGCTACGCCTTAACCCTATCGTCAAATAACAATATCTACTTGGACAATGCGGCAACCTGACCCGCCTCATGGTTTGTTACATAGAACCATCTGAGAAGCTGTCATTCGAAACTGTTTGGAAAAGGGCAGGCACTTTCACAAAATATTTGGCAGGTGACTGGATGAACCATTTGTCAACCTAACTGTTGCTGAAGCCTGTCAAAAGAAAAGCGAAAACATCTTTTCTTTTGAGAAAAACCTTCAGGGCCGTTCTTTGCTCTTCTTTCAATGAAGAAATACTCTCCAGTTCTGATATAACCATAGAATAGAATATGTTTATGGCTATAACTGATGCTATTGCAGCATCCATGCTAACCTCTTACGAAGCTACAGCGAACACTCACTCCTCTACGTCACATCAAGAAGAAGAAGATATTCCTTTATTAGTCCCACAGTGGGGAAATTCAGTTTTTTACAGTCTGTTGTTCACACAGTACATATACATGCGTCAATGGAGAGAGTGAGGGGGCTGCTCCTGACAAGCACCCAGAGCAATTGGGGGTTTGGTGCCTTGCTCAGGGGCACCTCGGCAGTGCCCAAGAGGTAAACTGGCACCTCTCCAGCAACCAGTTGGTCTTGGTCCATGAGGGACTTGAATCGGCGTCCTCCGCGTCCTAACCCAAGTCCTTATGGACTGAGCTACTGCCGCCCCCCATCATACACACCTAAGCCATGCCCATAGCTGCCAGCAGCTCTTCACAGGATGCTGATTGTTCCGAGGTCTAGCTTGCCAGACACGAACGCATTACTTGAAGCCTAACAAGATGGATTTTCGTGTGATACCTGATCTTGTGACACTGCGATAATCCAGCTACCATGCATGGTAATTATACCATGCATGGGGCGGCAGTAGCTCAGTCTGTAGGGAGTTGGCTTGGGAACCGGAGGGTCACCGGTTCAATCCCGACATGGACCAAAAACTGAGTGTGAACTGGAGCTGGAGAGGTGCCAGTTCACCTCTTGGGCACTGCCGAGGTGCCCCTGAGCAAGGCACTAAACCCCCAACTGCTCGGGGCGCTTGTCAGGAGCAGCCCCCTCACTCTACGTCTCTCCATTACTGCATGTGTGTGTGTGTGTGTTTGTGTGCATGTACCATGTATAAGTAAACAGAGTGTAAATAATTCCACCTTGGGACAAAAAGCAGACTTCTTCTTCTTCTTCTTCTATACAATATCTGCACATGGCAGCTGTGGTTTGCTTAACAAGCAACTTACCATCCCCTGAAAACCTCCAGGGGTTCAACTTCACCTTGCTGCAGCAGTGTACAAGTGTACTTCAGGGTATGTCAGTACACCGCTACATCACATTAGGTATGATTACGAGTGCAACAGACTTGAAACCAACCAGAGACAAATTAAACAACTTTCTTAACCACTGATAGTGGTTGATAGTGGATAGTGGATAGTGGTGTGTTGCAGGTTTGAGACGGGATGCAAACTCTATTCTCCTGCATAAAAGTCATACAAGTTTGGAAATTAGTGTTTGGTGGATTATTTCTCTGTTGTTACAATGCTAATTGTCATTGTATTTTACATAGTTGGAAAGCCTGTTCATTTACCCTCACAATGATGTCCAGCTTGTAAGGATCATGCATTTGTGGGATGAGCAGCACAGCTGATTATGTGGGTAGCGCCCGAGTGAAATTTGCCAAAATTCTCTGCTAATGCTAAACAGTGTATTCTGTTGGTACTGACTCTTGTTTTGAGCTCCAGGTGCCAATCAGGCACCACAACACAAGACCACAGGATCACAAAGTGATCCGTTTCATACTATAAAGTCAGCTTTTTCAAAACCAGCATGGCTCAGTTCACAATTTTGTTTCAAAACAAAACTCCTCATCTCTTCTCTGACTTCTCTGATTTCAGGTGCCTGATTGGCAGCACCCTGACCTCAAAATAAGAGTCAGTACCTGCAGGAGAATACACTGTTGAGCACTGGCAGATTTCACACGGGCGCTACCCTCATAATCAGCTGTGCTGCTCATCCCACAAATGAATGATCCTTACAAGTTGGACATCACTATGAAGGGAAATAAAAAGGCTTTTCAATGATGTAAAACACAATGACAATCAGCACTGGAACAACAGAGAAATAATCCACCAAACACATATTTCCAAACTTATTTATCACAATATTTTTCGACACTGATATTGTGATGATATTGTATTGTTGACTATGCTTTTACAAAATATTTACACAATGGGATTTTTGATAAATAATTAATGTGGCTATAATGACTAGGTGGGTAACTATAAATAATAGAACAGCTAGAACAGTCAGAAAATTACATCACTTTACTGTAATGCAGCCTTTAAAAGAAAAAACAACACATGATCTTATGATATCCAAAATCTAAGACGATATCTAGTTTCATATGACAATATCGATATAGTATTGATATATTGCTCAGCCCTAGTGCTATATGCCCATTCAGCACCCTGACCATGACACCACCTTCACCATGCTGCAGAAAGGTACATTACTTCACACATTTTCACTGAACACTGGCACTGGACGGAAATCATGAGGTGGAGTCGTCCAATATGAACGTAATTCCTAGAGAAACTGGCCTTCTTTGGGGCTACGCAATGTGCGGGCAAGAGCTGGTGTCCCTAATTAAAGGGCTGTTTATACTGCCCCGAGCACAGGAGCTGCTTGGAGTGGTTTTACTTCGAGCACTAGGAGTTTCTAAGATCAGATTTTTTTTTATATACAGCACATCAGGGGTTTTAATGTTGGTTTGCTTAAAATTAATATTAAGTATATACTATATGGTGTTCACATTTTGGCATTTTAGCACACATTTTACAGAGATGAGATGGGTGACGGGCAGGTGACGGGCAGGTGACGGACAGGCGTCCTTCTGCCATCTGTTCAAGGGCTCACACACATAACTCACATAAATGCAGAGCAGATATTACCAAAAACACACACTACGAAAAACACACAGACGCATCACCACACACCTTCAAAATCACTATTCACAGAGAAGAGAGAGAAAGATGACAAAGCAACAACAATACAAGTGAGCCCTGAGCTCAACATCAATATCTCCTATTGATTTCCCTTTTGTCCTGACACAGAAAAAAAAGAATAATTTCACAACAGACCGTCCTATTCAGTCTTCTGTTCTCCCCCTGCTCTTATCTCTCTTCATTTTCCTCCACAGGCTTTTATTGCTGAGGCTGGAAATAATGACATAATCGCTGTCATTTTTCTTTGCGAGCTGCAGATGGGGGGCAGTTAGGGCGAGGGGGTTACTATATCCTCTGGGTAATTTCATCATCCCGGGTCACAGCCCTCACGAGTCAGAGGTCATTCAGGGTGAAACAGAAAAGACCAAGAGACGAGGACCATGGACTGAATCATTCTGCCCTGTTGATCTACTCAGTTCTCTCTGGTTGAAAACGTAAACATGAACTGCTATTAAATACGTAACAACATCATAACCCTTGGATACATATTAATGATATGTGACAGTGAGTAATCTCACTGTGAACCCATCTGATATCTAGAAGGAGCTGTGAGGTTTAACATGCTTTCCACAGAGGTCCACTATTAAATATAATAGTATATATAAAAAAATATTCACCTATGTATCAATTTTTATTTTTTTCTATTTATTTTCATCATTTTAAAATATAAATATATTTTTTTAAAGCCAGATTCAATATATTTTCTTCATTTGAGAATAGAGGTAGAACAAAGTTACAGCTTTTACTGATGTAGTGTGAGTAATGTGACGTCATATCCGTATCCATCAACCAAAACAAACCAGGGCCACCTGCAGCAAGCCGAAACAAAAAAGTACAAAACGACAGAGGGCCCACGTGGATACGACCTGCACCCATCCATCCATCGTCAACCGTTTATCCTGTTGGGGGTCGCAGGGGGGCTGGAGCCGATCATTGCCTCCTGGCATTGGGCAAAGGCGGGGTTCACCCTGGACAGGTCCATCGCAGGGCACATAGAGACAGACAGCATAAAGACAGACAACCATTTACGCTCACATTCACAGCTACGGGCTGTTTAGAGTTTAGAGTCATCAATTAACCTAAACAGTCTTTGGACTGTGGGAGGAAACATGGAATCGAACCTGTGACCCTCTTGCTGTGAGGCAACAGTGCTAACCACTGCACCACTGTGCAGCCACGACCTGCACCCTCACATTTCAAATCCAAAGTGGTAAACACTACACATCCAATAAAGTATGGAAACACTTTGGGTTTCACACATTACCAGGAAAAGTAGAGCTAGACATCACAGCTAAAGCTGTATGGTAGCGTGCGGTCAAGCCAGCCATCACTCGCAGCCATATACTGACATTTACGCTCAATGTGTTCAGACAGCCTTGATGGATGCATAAAGAGAACGGAGCTAACGGTAAGAGTGACAGGCTTGGTGAAGTTAGCAGAAGTATACATGTGTGACTACATCCAGTTTTCAAAGTAAGATGTTAACAAAGGGAACTGTATATACAAACTACATACATGGAAATAAGATTGACTAGATTATATCCACCTGTAGTTTAAAACATTACATCCCTTTTAAAGTAAAAAGAAACTACCACTAATTTGTGGTTTTTGGGTTGCTGGAAAAAAAAGAATAAATAATACCAGACAATGACTGATATATTTGATTCAGCACAACTCTATATAATATTTACATTACTGTATCAATTAAGATAAAAGTGAAAGTCCCTAGAAGTGTATATTCATCTTTTCCCATGGTCTAGTGTTAAAAAAGTTAACAAAAATTGCAATAATTCATAATATTGAATCACAATATTTAAAAATCACAATACACATTGAATCGGCACCCAAGTATCATGATAGGATGGAATCTGGAGATAGGTGTAACGTCCCCGGCCCTACAACTTATACATTTAGCTGTGCATTCCTCAGGCTTTTTCTTGACTAATGAGGCCAGCTCTGTTTTTTTGTCAACACTAGCTTTGCAGTGATATCCTAATCCTTTATTTACTTCTGCCAATGCTGTATAATATATGATATGAGTAGTAGTAGCAGCAGCAGCAGTAGTACTCTGTGTCCAGATGGCCTACAAGTGTACACTCCACAAGATGAGGAGGCAGACGCTCTTGGCTCGGGGTTTGACGAGTGTTTAGTCGGTGCTGGTGGGTGTCTGATTGGTATTCTAATAGCAATGGGGCTGAACACTGACCGGCCACCCCTGGAGAGATGAGAGAGGTGTGAGAATAAAATCAAATTAGCTGAAAAACAAAGAGGCGTCTGCTGAAAAGCAGTCACATCGATGACAGACAGAGCCACTCCCACAAGGTAGCTCTCCTGAGACGAAGAGCCGGGCCTCCTCTCGCCATGTGGTCACAACACAAGCAAGCCAGAACCAAGGACTTCAAAGCAGCCACACACAAAACGCCACACACAGGGTCTGTCTGAGACATCTCCGGTCATGTGACTGCAGGCCAGGTGCACTCAGACTGGGTCCTTGGCAAAGCAACGTGGCTTCTGCCCCTGTCTGTTCTGACCTGCAGCCAATCAGAGGCTCTCTCTCCTTTGAGGTGGCCGTTTTTGGGGGCTCGGGCCACCTCCCAGATTGGCTGAGCACCTGCTGCTCTCCAATATGCCCACCCGCTCCCCACAGTGTCACAACAGGCCTCTCATTCACACTCCTTCAAGCCCCCACTCCCTCTCTCCATCTCCTCCTGCCAGGTGGGACCAAACACATGCCCGCTGTCTCATAAACACCAAGACGTGCCAGCGTTGCCCGGTTAGCTGCGAGGAGTCCTGAGAGACGTCCAACTATCACATAGACTTGGTGTTGGAGCCAAACGGTTCAGGGAGGAACCAGACAGGCAATAAACAGGACAAAGCCAACGAATCTGTAAAACACAGCAGCACAAAAGGAGCTGACAGACAAGCAGTGCACACATTCAAAATTAATCAGACAATAGAGAAAATGACGAAACAAAAGAAAGTCGTCTACAAAGCAAAGGCCAAATAAAAGATTTTCAGCATGAATAAACACAATATAGCAAATCTTCACAGCGTATTAATAGGAGTGAGGATGGAAAGGGGGGCCAAATACGAAACTGCCTCTGTTTGTTCATTTCCTGCAAAGAGGCAATGATGACCAATACGTCTGACCATCAAAGCACAGCACCTTTCTGCAAATAGCCATGTAATATAGGCAGGAGCGGCATTAGGAGAGGCAGCCGAGCTCCTGGCCCGCTGATGGAGCCAGACCGGCTCCCCAATGATGACAGACACACAGGAGAACTCAAGCCAATCATTCCCTCCCCCCTCCTCACACCACCACATGATTCTCTCCTCCCTTTACCTCTAAATAACCACACTCCTGCTCTTTTCTCTTCTCTCTGCCCGTATCGCTCTCTCAGCCTCCTCAGCCGTTGATCCATTAACCCATCCCTCTCAGCAGAGGAGCCGGGGCAATCTCAGTCTGGCAAAACCAATTCAACAGACAGTGTAATGCTCGCCACTTCAGCTAAGCTCCAATTGGAGCTCTTGAACCAGAAATTACATTTTCACAGCTTGCTAACACTGAATTAATACCAATTATAATGAGTGTTTGAGATGAAGATGCAGTGAAAACAGCGGCCATATTTTAAGCCAAAGGAGCATATTTGTCTGAGCCAAATGTTAATAACACTTGGTTTGGTTTTTTGACAGCTGAAATTTGTATTCAGAGCAATGGACACAGCATTTTTCCCTCCTTTGTCTCTCTACCACTCTCTTTCTTTCTGTCTTCTCATCCCAGGGAAGTGGTGTTAGATTTAGAAAGACAGCCTGGAAAAATGAGAGTTCAGGGCAACAGCAACATTACCTCCATCCTGTAAAAATGAGAGCGTTTAAACAGCGAGGAGGGGAAAACAGAGGAGCAGTGAGACAGAATGCTCTTGTGTCTCGAAGAGAGAGAGAGAATAAATGGAGGGAAAATTATGGCACTTGAGAGGGAAGTTAATAGTGATAAAGTACTCTGCTGGAAGAAAGTCCCTTCAAATCCATATAGCTGTAGCTGCTCAACCGCCACTGAGAGATGGGAATCTAAACGGTTATTTTGCCAGAGTTGACAGACTTGCAGAGTTTCTGAAAACACCCCACAGCGAGCATTTGAAGACGTAAATGTACTGAGTCACACACACAAACTGTTTTTAAGGCAATATACCAACACCAAACTTAAAGTTTTAACCTCATCTTCATGTTTCCACCTGAGATTTTGGAAACATCCACACACTGTTTGTCAATAAAAGCACCCTGGGGTGATTAAGAGGAAAAACAGCATTCAAGGAAGTGAGAAATATTACACAAAGCACTGAAACTCCAATATTTTTATTCCAGTGTACCCAAAAGAATCATCATGAAAATCTAAAGCTGCCGCCACTATTAAAAATCATAGACTGTATAGGTATATATAGTGGACGTAGTCACCATGACGCCACCCACTGGTTTGCAGACTGCCAATATGAAGCCTCAAGTTCAGTATGTTAGCCATTGCCATTTTGAATTTTTGCAAGCAGAAGCGAACACGAGAGGGGGAGCTAAGTACAACCGAACACTGAATAAGACAGACTAAACTCATGTTTACAATATTTACACTTGTACACAATCAGACTCCTTTTCAACCAGAGGAAACGTCCCCTGCTGGCTATTAGAAAGAAAGCAGGTTTAAGGCACTTCATTCTTCAGACCCTGGAGGTGACTCACTGATTAAAATGAAATAATTTTAGCAAATTAAAATTACACTTTCTCTTTGTATCCACAAAATTGAAATATCTGATCTTTGTTTTCATGTTGATGTTTGAAGTAAAACTGCAGCCAAAATACATTTTCAGTTTTCTCCATAGTGTAACCCTGCCATCGTGATCAGGAAATTGAATGTAAAATGGACTTTTTCAAATTGACAATGTGCAGCCTACTATGAAATTGCAAACTGGGATTTTGGATTAGAATTATGTCCTCATTATAGCCAACTGTGAAAATGAAACATAACGTCATGGTCATTTACATGACGGCAGGAAGTCATCGATAATAACTTCCAATTGGCACAAATCAGACGACACCAGCGTTGGCATATCTGCCTAGCATGGCTTGTTTTTCTTTGCAAATTTCAAGCCCATTTCAAGTTCTGTTTGAAATTTTAATAATGATGGCCTTGTGCTTGAGTTTGCAGCAATTACTACATTTTCTTATTTTTTCTTAATTGTTAAATTGTTGTAAGAAAGTTAAAAGCATTTAATTCCTGGGTTAACACAAACAAATCTAAATACAATTTTACAAAATGAAACATGCAATCTTTCATATTTTGATTTAACAAGCTGGTTTAATGTTTTGGAAACTTCTTTCTATGCTTTCAGTCATATTATTTTCAGTCTACCTGCAGTACAAACGCTGGTTATTTTTGCTCCTGTCGATTTCAAAAGCCATTCATGTTCAAGGCGCTTTTCTTGTGGTGTGATGTGTAGCTGAAATTACAGCTGAATTATCGCACATTGTGCAGTCAGAGTATCACAAGTGCAGCGTAATTCCCAATGATAATCACACCTGTCACTGACACCATCTGGAGCTTCAACTACTGCTCTCAGATTCGCTTTCATTCCTTTCCCTGCTTGCATCTCTCTGCGTCCACAACCCTTACCTAGACTGGTTGTGTGCTTTTGATAAATCATTTATCAACAGAGTCAAGCAGGTCATGCATCATAGCCTTCTCTGATGATGGAGACGCTGCATATTTCGCCTGCAAAACATCCTGCCGGTGTGTGCTGATCGAATGGCAATGGAGCAGATATGGAGTGGCTATGCAGCTGACATTAATGATAAAAAAAGCAATCTGCAAATAGTGCCTGACAGAGTAACATTAATTGTCATGCCCCAAAGATAGCAGATTAACGACAAAAAATGTTGTTTTATTTAAACACATTAGCAGAGAATTATAAAATGCTGGAAAGAATCAGGCGTTGTGTGATGGCTCATCTCTGGAGGCTGTGCTGTGGATGTACACAGCTCATTAAAATGAGCAGCGATAATGGGAACAGGCTTGATTATCTAGCTAATGACATGTTGTCTCATAAAGAAACCAGGGAGCTACAGCACAGGGGTTAACTAGTGTACAACACTGCAAAGCCTAAAATATTTCAGATCCACTGTCTGATCATAAGTGTTGTACTGCAGGCAGATGACCGGTGCTGATAGGCTTTATGTTGTGTAAACAGGGTCAGCGCTGGGTTAAATCTCTGAGACTTCTGCCTCCAATCCAACATAACGGAGGTGAATATAATTCCATTAACAGAGCTCACAGCATTGAAAACAGCATTTAAAAAGATTGAGTCCACAGCCATGCTAGCAGCTCTGTGAGGCTGTACTACAATGCTAAACTAAATCCCACCCATTTGTTTGAGGACTACGGTTTTGAAACCTCAAGTTTGGGTGGTGTCTAGAAGGAAACCTGCAAATTGTGAAATCTGGTAAAAACGTACAAAAACGACCTCGCCTAATCTTAACCATTCGAGGTCAATGCATAACCTTGTCTGTCACAAGAGTTTCCTAACTCATGGGTCACCTTCTAAAACCACCCTTGAGTTCAGCATTTTTCCCTCATCATCTTGTTTTTTTGCAACCAGAAGTGACACAAAAGGGTGGCGCTACAATTCAATGCTGAACAAGACATTTGTAGGCAACCAAAATGCTACAATTAACTTTCATCAACTTAAAACACACTGAGAAAGGGTTAAAGCTGAAAGACAAAAACATGAACACCCCCCAGAGAGGACAATGCTGCGGTAGCGACCTGTCAATCACAAGGTAGCCACGCTGTAAAGCAGACCTGGGCATTATACGGCTCGCGGGCCAGAACCGGCCCTCATGATGGTTTTGCCCGGCCCGGGAGGTCTTAGACAAACCACGCAATTTTACTTACAAAGCTAAAAAACAGTAAAGAAAGTAGCTTTTGTAGCGTCACCTGCTGAGGCTTCACGTCTATAAAAGGTGATGGACTGATAAGTATTTATTTGTGGGGGTTGGTGGTAGACCTGTGTGCTTAGTTTGCAACCGACATGTAGCTGAATTCAAAGACTACAATTTGAACCACCACTTTGAGACAAAACATGCAGAAAAATAAAGAAACCTATCTGGAGATGAGAAGGAGAGGACAGCTGAGGGGCTGCTAGCTTAGATAGTAAAGCAGCAAGGACTTTTTACAAAGCTGCATGCAACCAAAGAAGGAAATGTAAGTGTTAATGTTAAGTTAAATGTTAAATGTAAGTGTTAACATTATGTTAACGTTGAGTTAAAGGTTAAGTTTAAGGTTTTGTTTTTCCAAGTTTTGTTAATGGAAACTTCACTACCCTAAACAGTCAGTCCTGAACGGTTCAAAGACTCCTGCATATAATGTAATTTTCTTAATAATATGCTGTTTGAAATGATTGTCAGTATGATAAATGATGAAAAATAAGTGCCCAATATGTTTCCTATTGTGATAAAATAGAGATTAATTCTGACAGTATTTCTTGGCCCGTGGCAACAATCTGAGTTTCTCATGTGGCCCCCCAGAAAAAATAATTGCCCGACCCCTGCCCACCCACTCTAAATGGGACCATAATTTACGAAACTAAAATTTATGTACATATACTAAAATTTTAGTCTATGGTGGAGCGAGATTATTACAATTCACCCTGTACCATATTTCATAGCAATCCATCCAATAGTTGCGATATTTCACGAAAAAACAAAGATGTCAGCATGATGGTAGTGTTGAAGAAAAATCAAGGAATCTTCCTTCAGCCTCTCTTCATCATCATGGCAAAAAACAGTGAGTCTTTCCTCAACAGTGTGCTAGTTACGCTAGATAATCTCCGTCCCTTTGAAAACTGCTGACTGTGTGTTGAATGTGCAAAAACTGCTGACTCAAAACGTGTTTCTTTTTTTTCAAGTGATGCCTAAAAAAAAAGAAAAACCCAGGGTTATATATCACGCAACCTTTGGCTAATTGTTAAATTTTGCTCTGGGCTGCACATGGCACAGTAACAGGTTTCTGCAGCAGGTTCCTGTTGGAGGAAGCACAATGCATGTCTATTGACTGAGAGGCTGCGCTGGGCCGGTGGCTATATGCCCAGGAGCAGAGGGATGTTTTTGTGTGTGCTTACCCATTTGCTCTTTCCTTCACACAGAACCTCTATTGTGATGTTTCTGGCGCTCTGCAGTAACATTTGACTGGGGGCCTCTGCCAGTTTCCCCAGCCTGGCTTTCTCTCGCTTTCTCTGGGGACTTAAAGAAGGAAGACAGGTGAAAAATCGCATCCTGAATTGTTTTTTTCCCATAAAGAGTGTGCACTGTCAGAGAGGTATTCTCAGGAGGGCAAAATATCAAATAAACTGTAAGGATTAACTTTAAATATATTTATGAGAAACCTGATTTTTCTCCACCTTTGCACAGCTTACAAGCCTTCTGCATTTAAGACATTCATTTCCGATGTGATTACAGATGGCACCTTATCTGAAAGTCTCCAAATGCCTTTTAAATGTCAGATTATTCTGCTTGCTTCTGAAGTGTAGCATCAGTAGAAGAAGTTTAAGGTCTCATCATCATCGTCATCACATCTCCGGCGTGATTGAGCTGTTGACATTTGGGATTTTTCAGCAGTTTTTTTTGGAGAGCACTGAGCAGTGGGTTCAAGTGTCGGCCCAGGTGACTGGCTCCCCTTTCCTCACAGCAGTTCACCCATCTCCTGCCCGACACAGTGCCCTCCTCACCTGTCAGTCATCCTCCTTCCCGCTGAGTGACAGCTCTGTCAGCTAGTGGGGAGTGAGGAGAGACTGAGAGAGTCCAGTCACATCTGTTGTTTTACTGGCAGCTTGCATTCAGCCCCAGGGATCTCATTATAACCCGGCCTGCCGAGAGAATCGCTCATGAAGCACTCAGCCACACAATGATACGTACACGCAAACAAGACTGCATGCTTTTAGATAAAAAGGCAGGCATATGTTGCTCATGTTTACCCAATACAGGTGAGTTTCACCAACACATACATATAGAGACAAATGAGCCAAAAGGATGACGATGCAAAGAAAAACACTGACACCTCAGTGGTGCACACGCCATGCAAAACAGCAAGTGACACCTCTCAGTATTCACCGCCTGTATTCTGGTGCGCAGCTGTCGATCTGGGTTTAACTTTGCCTGCAAACAGACACTAAAAGGTGAGCAAGCACAGCCTTCAAAGTCAAAAAGGCAGCAGTCAGGAGGCAGAGAGGTGCTGCTTTAGACTGCCCGCTAGCTCAGCGTCACTTCATGATGAGACAAAGTAGGCTGATTTGCTTCACAATGCTGATTCTCACTGGCATGTCAGGCACGGCGTTCCATGCAAATGTGTCTGTCTGAGTGTGTGAGCGGAGGGATAAGGAGCAAAAGAGGAGAGAGTGGGGAAGAGAGGTGGAGTGTGAGGGATACCATGGGTAAAAACAGCATGCACGCTGGGATATGTATGTTGATGCAAGCCATCGTGTCACTCTGGCTCTATGTTAAGGCAGGTTGCCCATTTACCCCCCTCTGTAACTTGCATCCTTGTACAAGCACACACATATTACATCCAAATACACTGTGCCATCAGCAGCTGTGTCCTCCATTCAAATAACTGCTATGGTGTTTTTCTATTTAACAAATTAAGAGATGTTTCCAGTTCTTACAATATGGATCTTATTTGCTTTGTTTGTTTTATCCATCATTTCTGTTGTTTAAGACAACACTGCACTCGCCAAAGTAACTGCAGGGAAAATGGCAGCTTTACTACACTTTATTTGGATGTATTGGATGAAACCAAAAGTAAGACTTACATACCGTAGACAGTACAGTAGGTCAATACACCAGAATAAGTTTGTCTAACCTGTATGAATGTCTGCTTGTGTTCTTTTTAGCAATCATGATGTGTTCCCAGATTTCTGTTATTAATCCGATGACTTCATCCTTACTATTTCAGCACTGATAGGCATAATGGCCAAAACGATGAATCTAAGACCTACATTTTTATAACCAGAACTGTTCTTGCAGTTAAGTGGAAGAAAATGTGAACCTTAGCTCTTATATGCTGCATTTTATCCAGCGGGCAACCTCTGGGTCTGAAAAGTGAAGCCGATGAGGAAGTGCCTTAAACCTGCATTCTTTCTAATATCCAGCAGGTGGCGACTCCTCTGGTTGCAAAAGGAAGTCTGATTGTATAGAAGTCTATGAGAAAATGAGCCTACTACATTTTTATTTATACCTCAGTAATCATTGTAAACATGAGTTTATGGTCTCAACCACTGGTTTCAAGTCTTCTTCAATACAGCATGATGTTCATTTAATAAATTATGGTCCCATTTAGACTCAAATAGACCATAAAGCAGGGGATGCTTTAGAGCAGGGGTGGGCAATTATTTTTCCTGGGGGATTGCAGGGGTATAAGTGAATTTGTCACTCCTTCCTGCTTTTTTTTTTTTTTCCCTCCTCCTTTTTTTTTTTTCTTTCCTCTCCTCTCCCCTTTCCCTTTCCTCCCCCCCCCCCCCCTCGTCCCTCCTCCCTCCTCGTTGGAGCTCCTCCTCCCCTCCTATTATCACCCCTCTCCCCCCGCCCCTGGGCCTCTCCCCCCCCCCTTTTTTTCCCCCCCTGCCTATTTTTCTCCCCCCCCCCCTCTTTTTTATTTTTTCCCCCCTTTTCCCCCTTTCCCATTCTCCTTTTTCCCCCCTTTCGGGGGTTCCCCCCCCCTTTCCCCTTTCTCCTCTCTCTTCTCCCCTGTACTCTACCCCTCCCCTTTTTTTTCCTTTCCTTTCCTCTTTTTTTTTATTTTTTCTCCCTCTTCTCCTCCCTTTCTGTGTTCCCACCTGGACCGAAAATAAACTCTTTTTTTTATCTTTGAACTTTTCACTCTCCATTTGAATCCACACCAGTGTTACCTGTCCTGACACACATGAGAAACTCAGATTGTTGCCAGGGGCCAAACAAATATGTCAGAAGTAAAACCTCCTAATTTATCGCAACAGGAAACATACTGGACACTTGATGTACTCTAAAAGAACCTCTATTATTCATCTTATATTTCCAGCAAACTCTCCACACATACAACCTCAATTTTCTTTCAATTCTGACTCCATCCTTATTCACCGCTCTCCCTCTCAATGTCCATTAAATTATTCAGCACACTCCTGGCTTTTAGTGAACACCACCGACCCATGCTCCCATGTGTCTGTTTTATTGGGACACCATGCTCAAGCTCGGAGAGGATGTCAGTGTTTTTCAGCATTTGAGATTTTCGGTGTAGCACGTGGGTCAAGATCAGGAGTGGACATTAAAATTTATAAAGGAGCGCTTTAAATCTGAAGGCGTGTAGGTAGGTAGCCGAGAGGGGATATGAGATGATAAACACACGAGCCTCGGGTCGGCATGCACAGACAACAAGCCCCAGGCCAAAGCAAGGCTACTGTCTTCTCAGCCAGCTCCCCTGGGCTCACTCGGGGCATTTATGTCCACACACTAGTCGACCTGCCTTGGATGGAATGAGACGTTACATCTCACATTTAACCTTTCCTGGGTATCGAGGACGACACCGACAACACTAGGCTTGGTTTGGATGGTTTGCTGGCTCTAATGGTCAAGCTACATCCTCCCTCGTAAGGCACAAGAGGATTTCCTGATTGCCGTTGTGTCCCAATACAGCAGATTAACCTGCTTGTCCAAGTAGAGAGGAAGAGAAAATTTGAACAGACTAAAATCCTACTTTAAAGGAATTTTAATCCAGGAACTACCTTCATAGCGTACAGGCTGAAACTGTCCTTGATCTGATGCATGGCTGGGAGGCAAGCTCCACCACAGCTTCGTATTTATAATATAATCTCTCGCCAAAGGCTACACACCAGCTTAGACAATCCTTTTTAACTAGCGTCTTATCCGGTCTCTTGTCCACCGAACGACAGTTATTTAAATTCTCCCTCCTTACTCCTCTCAGAAGACATTTCCTCTATTTTTCTGGCTGATCATTTCTTTCCTTAGGGACAACATTACTTACATTCATAGGGACAGAAGAGAACACTATATACACTTTGGGCTGAACAAATTAATAGATAAAAATATTATTGATGTCTGTCAGAGTATATAAAAAACTGTAGGATATAAACACATTCAGTTCAGACTTTGTGTATATATAAATGTGACTATGCTGTGTATAAATGTGTAAATAAAAGGACAGATGCACAAAAAAACCAACCTTGTACAACCTTGTACAACTAAACATTTCCAATAAGTTCATGGGAAGCTTATTTTATTCTGGATTAATATCACAGTTTTAAACAGTTTAAACATGTGTTTAAGGTTGTAAATTGAACTAAAACTAAAAAAAAAATAGAGGTAGACCAACTGATCGGTTTGGTCGATTAATCAGCATCAATACGACGTCTGTCGATAACTGTTGTTATCGGCAGAACTACGCAGCCACCAGTCACACAGGGATGTACGACACCATTTTGCACAGAGGCTCCATACACAAAGTCAAGATAGAAAGGGAGAAAAATGTATCTCTTGAACATATAACGTAAAACTTTCAGGTCTTTGTCCCACATACAAGACAGGCCGACAGAGAGTGAAAGAAATCATTCACCATCACTCAACCTTGCGTACTGATTTAGCATTCTCTCTTCCAAATAACCCAGCCAAGTAACTATCGAATCATGACAACAAATTGCACATTTTAGGATCCTCCTTAACCCTGAACTATTCACCAGCATTAATGGTTTGTAAGACAATTGACATTTAACATGTTTAAATTTAAGAAGGTAAAGAGACATGAAACAGAAGTAATCCTGGCCAGTTATACTGTAGGTCACAGAAGAGCACATTGCCTGCTGTGAAGAAATAAAACACATTCAAATGATATAATCCACCAGATCACACTTCAGGATATTCCCTTACTAATGATTAAATTCAGAGTGACAAATAATAATACCTGATTAATCAGGTATCAGGTTTTTCCTGCTCCAAACTATCGTTATTATACCAAACATCATGGTTTGGGTTAAAATGACATTAAAACAAATCAAAACAAAACTACTTTGTTCGGTTTAGGCAACAAAGGACAAGAACACAGTCTTCTGGGGTAAAGTCCTGTGTTTGACCCATCTTCCTACCCATAATGCACTATACACTTGTTATACTCTTTACTACACCACATAACATTCATTAACAGTGGATAGATTCAGCCTACTACATCACCTGCTCTGCGTCTGTGGAAAACAAACATCATCCTTAACGATAAGTTCCCCTCCGATGTACGGTAATTGAACATAATCTTTAGGAGACAGGGTTAAAAAAGAAGGCATGCAGTTTATGACAATGATAACGTTATCAATACACTGGATATCTGACATGTAAGAGGAGTATAATAATATCAAAAATCTAAACACAACTAATGTGTGAACGTGTTTTCTTATTCACAACAATCTGGCCAATCAGAGGGTTTGTATGTGTACAGAAATGATCTGTGTATGCACACGTGTGCTGAAAGACCTACTATACATATCTTATCATGTATTCAAATTAAAAGATGAAGATAACATGTACATGATTTTCATATCTGAATATGAGACAAAAAAATCCAGACGGAGGAGACAGATTTACATAAATTGTGCTGTGCGCACTGATGTGTGGTGTCATTATCTCAGACAAAGTAACTGTGCAAGAAGAAGAAAATGTAGTATAAAGAAAAGCATATCTACAGTAATATAGTGTTGTATAAATACTAATCAGTGAAATATACAGCACAAGCACAGATAATACTCAGTTAAGAGCATGGAAATGTAAACATAGATACTCTTCAAATAAGGTCCTTCAGTAGTTGCATTCAGAGAGTTCATATTATATGTGGATGTGCTGCTGTGGAGAACACTGTGAAACGCCTCATGAGTTCGATTCATATTCACCTTCATATTTGAACAGTTTTCAAAAAAGGGGGCCAAGAGAGCTCATAAAAATGCCCGATCCAGCGCACTAAACAAGCCATTCGATTGAAAATTTCTGCTTCATTCAAAAACTAAAATAAAGCCCTTCACCTTTCTCTTTCACAATCTTCTTTTGAAAGTTTTAATGGCTGATGAATCGATCCCTCCTGCAT
Organism: Pterois miles; assembly: GCA_947000775.1. Classification (NCBI taxonomy): domain Eukaryota; kingdom Metazoa; phylum Chordata; class Actinopteri; order Perciformes; family Scorpaenidae; genus Pterois; species Pterois miles. Next base: position 17,471,721 of record CAMQGK010000567.1, on the reverse strand, counting down.
TTTTGCAACAAATTGAATAGTGGGAAAAGGATAAAATAAGTCAAGAAATAAGCCTGGTACTTTGATGCCGCATGAGCCAGGGCCATGGAGAAATTACCTTTATTAAGTCTACAACGACCCCATTGATTTTCTGTTGTGTGTCTGCCATAATAATGAAGACGGCGGATGTCAGTGCTGCCACAGCGTAATCAGTGTACGCTCTGACAGCATTTCTCTAAGTGATGAAGAGGAGAGCGGCCAGGCCGTGACTCGTAACTGTCTGGCAAAACCTGCAAGTCCGACCGCTGACTGAAACAAATTAGTGTTTAATGTGGAAATACAGATCACGTTTTGTCTGTCTTAAATACATACACAAACAGCATCTGGGTGTAATGTTGTGTTGATGAAGGTTAAACCCCATTTTTTTTTTTTATTTACATATGTACGTAATTGATCACCGGCTGTCAGACTGAAGCTGCAAACAAAGCAACAGTTTAAGACACACATCACCAACAATAAGATAATAATGCACTTCCTGTGCCTAGTCTGAGAGCGATAGTTTGTAGATTATGTACGCATCTGCCTGTCTATTCACAAGAGGAGTGCAGTGAGACCCCGTGGATCGTCAGGGACGTCAGTTGAGTAAGCGGTCCTTCAATGTGGCCCAGGACACATTTGCGTACACACTATTAACAGAAAGTGGCCATATTCTGAATGTGGTCTGAGCGTTCAGATTTCAATGCGTCCTCAATGCGTCGAGTGTATTAACACCTGTACTTAAAGCTGTCCACTTGTGATCCAATCACTCATGTTAATGCCAGGTCTGAACTGGGCCTTCACTTTAGGTAACAAAACCACCACAAGAAAACCATCATGGTTGGCCTTAAAATAAGTATGTAAACGACGTCCAATACTGTATATACAAAAACCATATAACATAGGTACAGAAAACACATCACAAATGTCACTAACGTAGCTTACGGTACATACCACCGGTCTCCTGGTTGAAAGTCCTGAGTTTGTTGGATCTATCCACCACCCCTCCTACCCACCATAAGTAGTCTCTCTCACGTTTTATCCTACGTCACTAGCTCTGAGCGTGGCATACCTACATGCCGTACAAAGGACATGCCAAAAGCAAAAACAATGTCCTTATTGTACACTTTTGCCTTCAACATTATCAGGACATTCATACGCCTTTTCATGCAACCGTTCTGGATCATTCTACAGAGGGATGGAAGGACAGTAGCATATTCATCTACCTCATGGATGTGATTTCTACAGATGATGACATGAACAAAGTGATTCCATGGTAAGAAAGTCAGGAGTGGTGTATTAAAGTAAGTGGGGCAGAGCTTTGTGGATCTAAAAGCTCAGTTCTTCAGGTTGTCTTCTCATCCTTTAGTTGGAGAAGGGTAGAAGGCAAGGCATGATGGGTAACACAGGGATAGGAATATTTCTGGTCTGTAACTTCACTGTCAAACTATCCAATAAAGGTTAAAAGGGCAAAAACGATTGTAAAAAAAAGTGATGCAGAGGAAGGTAGCCATAAGATTGATTTCAGCAATCCTCTGTAAGTCTTTTCTCATACATGCACATACGCTACAAACACACATTCAGTACCTGCTAGCACACAAACACACATGCATGCACGTACAGAGGAAGGCATGCATAAGGCAGGCACAGATACATGCCAACACCATCCCGAATTGTGGACTGATTTGATTCCTTACACATTCATATCGAGGGCCATTTCTATGTAAATTCGCAGCTCTTCTGCATCCCTTGACATTGTCATTCACTGCTCCGGCAACACTAGCCACAGGACAAATTTAAAAAGCAGCCGAGGAGACTTTGATCCTGCTGAATACAAATGATGACACGGCTCGACAAAGAGGCCTTTCACACGGACTGCTCCGTCACGCCAGGCCGCTGCCTTGAAGGCGTGGTGGTCAGATTAGCTTCTCTTGAACCTGCTAAACCACTAAGAGATGCTCGACCGTGCAAAGATACACAAAGACAGCGGTACTGTTTTAGATCCTCGCCTGCAGCTGCGAAACGATCAGCTGACTGACACAAACTTGATGGACAAATACTGTGATAATCAAATAATCATTTAACTCCTTTATCAAGCAAAAGCTGCCAACAAATTGCATGTTTGAGCTCCTCCAGTGTGAAGATTTGCTGCTATCTTCCATTTAAAAATAACTGTAAATTGAAAAGATTTTGCTTTTGTTGATTAGATGAAAAAAAAATAATCTGCAGAAGTAATCTTGTTTTCTGACTGATGATTTAAAAAAAAAAAACTATTTTCTGACATGAAAAATAGATTCAGACTAATCAGCATCTGACAAATGGACAGTTTAATTCATAATGGCAATAATGAAAATAAGCATCAGTTGCAGAAGTAGGGACATCTTGAATACCATTTTTTGGCTCAGGAGCTTCGGCAGTAATCAACGACGAACATTCAAAGCTTCAGCGGGGACCAGACGAGTGCTTTAAACTCTTGGTTAGTAGGCAGCACAGACTCCTCATTAAAGCAGCACAATTCCTCTGTCACATAATCAGAGTCTACCTCCCCACACAGGCTTTTTCAAACAAACTGTTTTTACACCTGGTGACGACACACACCTCTGTCTGTGGTCAACATCTCCCGGGCTCTCTCCCCCTAAACGCCACCATTTTGAGGCTGCTGTGTCCACGCTAAGCGTCTCCCCTCTTCATCCTGCTGAGACTAGGCGTACCTCAAAGTCTCTCTCTCACTCTAAAGGCAGCGTTTTGAGGCAGCCTGTGCATAATGCAGCCAGCAGAGGCTTCCTCTCAGCCCTTTAAGCCCGAGCATCGCAGGAGTTTTCCTCCGACGTAAAACAAACGGCAACGAGGGCTGCTCGTCCTCACAGGATATTAGCCACATATTTCTCCAATCTCGGCTGAGATGGATGCCATAGCGCTGTAACATGCGTCTTTCAGTTTAATTGAAGGCATTTAGTTTTAAAGATCATGTTACTCTCATGTTGTTATTGAATAAGAAGCATTTTCCAAAAGGTTTGGTGTGTTTTATAAATGTTTGCAATCCTGAGGGGCTGGAAAAAAAAACAAATATCTGAATACCACAATTGAAAATTGATTATCGACCAAACAAACGAATAACTGAATAGTTGATTATTCAGGTACAGCCCTACCTACTTGCCCACATTTTTTTCAGTAACAGATGGAAGAGAGTTAACAACTTTAACAGAGTTAATAAAAATAGTGAGCTGTTCATAGAAAGGGTTAAGTTCTCCTACATCATCTTTCTTCTTTCGCGGTGAGACCAGACACATAGAGGCCTGTTGGACGCAGCATGGGAAGGTTCACAGAGAGGAGATGTATACATATGTATTCACAGAGATGATCGCTCTGTGTGACTTATTGCTCCTCTAAAGCCTGCTTATGCTGTGAGAAATCTTCAGGTCTTCTACCTTGATGTGCACAGCGCTGGCTCTCTGGGAAATGATGGACATTCGAGTCTGTGAACTACAGGCAGTCCTCTCTGTTCTGTCTCAGCTTCTCGGTTTTGTTATTCATCTCTTCGGCTTTCTGGTCTCTGCAAAAGGGAAGAGACGTTGCCTTTCATTGATACTTCATTCCAGGATCCAGCTGAGCAGGCAGGACGTTTTGGGGGTTGTTCTCGGTGCGTTCTGGGGCTGAGCATCCAAAATTCAAATTTGCTTGCTTAGATTTAAAATGTATATGACACACTTCATTATTTTGCACTATTTTTTACATTCTGCAAATGTCTATGTAGTTAGCTAGCTCATTGCGTGGCTACACCTATTTGGATCATGCAGAATAGCATGTGAACTTTATTTGTTAAACCTGCAGTAGCTGATGTTTTTGACCACCTGAGGGCAGCAGAAACAGGCTGTGAGATATCAAACTCAAATATATTTTAAGTTACTGTATGTTTTTGGTGATTTTGCCGCTGAATGCTCCACTGACTCCACCAGCTAGCCTCTAACTTTTTTCATCTGCCATTTGGTGCAAGCAGGTAGCACAAAGTCGGCGGCTTTTAGAGCTGTAAAAGTGAAAACAGTTGGATGGAGGACCAGAATGTTTACTGAAAGTCACTTAAAAGCTCCATAGACCACAGATAGAGAGGAAATGCAGAAGTTAAGAGAGATAATATTATTACTATTGGTATTAACACATTATTCTCTGTGGGTTCATAACTACTAGTGGCTCCTTTCACATACAAGTGGTCATGTGATGCACTGTTAGTGTAAATTGATTAGTGCTGCTTGCAACTTACGTCAGGTCATTTTGCATATTAGGAAGCTCAATAATCTCTCAATATACACCACATTTATAGCTGAGTAATCTAATAGATGTAACATAATAGATGACATGTACTTTGGGAAATTATGATTTACATCAGTAAAATCATTTTAACATTTAATAAACTCTCATTTAGTCATTTTTAAAAAGTTAATCAATGATAAAAACAGTTGTTACAGATGGATCTGGATGGGTCATGTTTCCATCCATACTGAGGCAGACTACTCCATTATGCTATGCAGTGTCTTGTAGATTCCACTGGTTCCCAACCTGAGGGCTCCGACCCCCACTAGGGGTCACCAGAGCTTCACAGGGGGGTCACGAGGCCTTCTTGAATATCAAGGATGCAAAACAACTTTTTTAAGGTCAGCACTTCTATGAAGAGAACTAGTTAATACAATTGTTATTTTGAAGTTTGGATTATTATTTGAACTATGAACAGGATAAGGTCATGGTGAAGACCTGAACCCAAGCTATATTCACAGAGCGTTCCCCCTCTGCTAAACAACCTTGTCCTGCATTACAAAAGAACGCAGTTAAAACAACCAAAGCGCTAACAGAAGAATGGCCAAGCCTCGGGGAGAAGAAAACACTGAACTTGTCAAAGAAGGGGCCTATTAAGTGTGAATGATTGTGGAAAAAAAAAAAAACATAATACAAAGATTTGTATTAAAAGTCCCTAAAAAAAATAACAGGAAAACTCATCTCTGATGTAAGATTCACAGTGAATAATCTGCTCAAAATTCATCCAAGTCACTCATTTTACACAAACTTCCTGCAGTTATTGTGTTCAGTTTGGCTTAATTGTACAATTAATAAGTTGTTTTATACTCTAATTGTTATGCACTGAATATAATATGAAATATCCATAAAATATGTCACTTGGGGGTCGTCAGTTTACTCAATTATAGAAAAGGAAAAAGGCAGGGAACCGCTGTCTTAGACAGTGACTAGAGACACAGTTCGCCTCATGAAAGAACATCACCTCATGAAGACAATAAACTGTAAATATCTTTAATCACTACCAACACCACCGCCATTACTACCCTCCATTTCTCCAGCTCCTTCCGCTCACCCTCCTCTCCACTTCATGGCCCACCACTCGCTCTCGGACAGAGAAACTCATTACAGCTAAGGATTAGATCGATCAGTAGGAGGGGGAGATGCCCAGTGGAGAGGCAGCATGCCTGGGCCAAGCAATTTATGCCAACAATGGAGCTCATCTCTGCATAACCTGACTGCTTCACAGAGGAAAACACTCAGCAGCAAACCGCTGGGTGAAAACACACACACACACACACACACACACACACACACACACACACACACACACACACACAGAAAGACACAACACAATAGTTGCACATTCACCCATTTAACTCAATTTATTTGTACCAAATTGACAAAAAACATATTTATTAGAAGAAATGGCATAAATCTGCTGATTGTTACTGAGATGTAAAGGCCTAGAAATGTTCTGATTAGAAAGCAGTGTCTCACACACACAAACACACATACAGCCAGTGTATTCACAGACTGAAAATCTGCTGCAGAAAGAGAAAAAGCTCCCAGTAATGGACCATTTTCACCCCACGAAATTTTATTTTCAAGGCCGAATTTCTCTCCTCTAAGTGGGTTTGCCTCTATGGGAAAGGCAGCAGCTCCTGCCATCGCCCTGGAAACCAGCGAGAGTAAACACAAGTGGGTTGTGGCTCTTCAGCGAGTCTTCACAGTAGCCTCATCTCATTCCCCTCCTGCACCCTCGGCCTATCTTTATTTCCCAGAGGGGTAATACTGGCTTCAGTACCTGGTTCCCCTGACTCAGGAGTCCTCAGCTCTTCAAGGTGTGTGTGCATTAAAAAGTATGCGAGCACATGCATGCTCATGTGTGTATGCCCAATGTTGTGGAGGTTAATAACGGATTAAGCATCAAAGTATCGGAGCAGCCAAGCTTTCCATAAATTAACTTCACCTTTTGTCTCTATTTCTTCCTTATTTGCGCCTCCTTATTATTATTTTCGGGTGGAAAACCATTCAAATAAAGTGGCCTAATCCTGCCCCTGGTTGGGGGTGATAATGGCACCTTTAATTGTTTACAGTAAAAAATTATTATTGGGCAGGTGGAGGAATGGGCACCTTGTGGAGTGATCCATTCACTGGTTTTTCACTTTACTTCATTTTGTGGCTTTGGCTATCACCCAAGAATGCTCCTGTCTAAAACAGTTCAATAAATTGTGCTTCAAGGGCAGTAAATTGGAATAAAAAAAGAAAAATCAACAATCTTAAAATGTTTGGTCCAAAATAAGGGTCTGTCTCTGCAGCAGTGGGCCTTTTTTCTGGCTGAATCTCAGCTCCCTTATCGATTTATCATCTGCACATAAAAGGGTTTGCTTTTGAAATTAGCACAAGCTGTGCAGGCCCTAATTACACCCATTAAGGACGCTAATTACATACCTGCAAAATGGCCAACAAACAAGACAACCAAGTGCAGATCCCAGCTTCCCCAAAGGCAGAGACTGGGAACAAGTATGCCCATAATCCCTTTCACCACACAGATGCTGTCCTTGGCCTGAGAAAGAGCAGCATCCCGCAGGCAAAGACATGTTCTCATCTGCACAGAGGAGATAACTGCACCACACCCAGCCTCCAGTCCTCCAACACAACATCCACCCTCTTGGCTGTCCAAGTTTTCTCTCTTACGACTGTCCATCGCAGCACACACACACACACACACACTCCACTAAAACACAACGCCACTTCAAACTCACTGGAAAGACGAGGAGGGAGAAGAAAGACGGGTGTGGAAATTAGTTTGGACAGCAAAGTGAGAGCAAAGCTTTTTTTTCCCCCTTCCTCCTGCTCTGGCGTTGCTGCTCTGTGTGCTGATCCAGGCACTTCGAACTGTGCATCCTTTGATTTGGACAAAGATTAGGGAATTTGCTGCCCATTTTAAAAGACACTGGCACACAGGGGTTGTTTGCATGGCCATAAAAAAATCACTTTGACTAAAAATCAATGGCTGATTCCAGATGGGGGCCTCTTCTGCTGGGAATGTGGAAAGTGCATCATCTGTGGGTATGTCAGCGTGTCTGCAAAGTGTTTATCAGGCGACCCACCGGCCAAGGAGATTATTATATTGACTCACAGTTCAGAAGGGTTCAGCAATGACAAGCATCTAGCAGTAACAACAGCTGGGGACTATAGAGAGCCGTCATACTGCATGATGACACACCAGAAGCGATGTGAGCCAAGAGCTCTTACCACTGCAGATAACAGGGACGGGTTCATCATCGTCTCTGCGGAGCCTCAATATAAAGAAATGCAGGTACAGTGTGAGTGCGCTCACATAAGTACTCCCCTTGGAAGAGTCTCAGATAGATTAGTGGTGTAGTTCACCCAAACTTCACACATAAAAACTCTCACTTGCCCCAATCTAGCCATGTCCATAGTTGGGTTTCATCTGACATATCGGTCACTGACACTATTGTTTTAGTAGAAAGTTGCTCCAGTGAATGCAGCAAGGAACCAGGACTTTGTTTGAGTTTGAGTTGTTCCAAATGTCAGTTTGCAATGCTTGAAGCACCTCCATAATACTGAGTGAAGGGCTGGGCAATAATGAAATTAATGAGTCAAAGTTCAGAGATTTTGCAATGAAGTTTCTAATAATTTAACTATTCCTTTAATGATAACAATATTACATCAAATAATAGAATATTAGATCATTGTGAGCAATTTTGCAAATGAATGAGAAAGACTTGAAAAGGTCAAAGGACTTTAAGGGATTGTTGCATTAATGTGATGAACTATCTTGAAGTCACTGATCAGCCAAAAAAACAACTTTCTATTCTGGTTATTTTAATTTGAAATTATTTCTCAATGGAATTTCCAATAATGTACAGCAAGCTGGTCATTATCGTGAAGTAAACCCCTTCAGTCTTCACTTTGCGCTTCATGTTCGGGTGCCGCATCACCCCTGAAAGGGTTTATTTCACAACAATGACCCGCTACCTGTACATTATACCGCTTATTGCACGGCCACTTACTTAAGAAAACAATAATTTGACACAAAAATGGTCCGCCAGAGTCCGACATCAGAACTGCCCCCCTAGCAACAGTCTATTATACATAGCAACGGTCTGTTATATATAGAAATGGTCTGATATACATAGCAACCGTCTGTTATACATAGCAATGGTCTGCTATAAAGAAATAACACAACGTAGAATGCTGTGACTGACTAATCAAAATCGAGTATTCAACAAAGCCATGTAATAAACCACAATATATAATATATTGACAGGGCTGGAAAGAGTACTAGAATAGGTTTTTTACTCAAGTACTATAAAATGATTGAAAATTTTGGTAAAAATGTACTTTAAAAAAGTAAATAGTAGGTTAATTAAAATAGTCTGAGTAAACATTACATTTTTAAAAGGGAAAGGGGGGCAGAGGGAGGCTAAAGAAAAAAATGTAGATGATGCTATTAAATTAAAGAACACATTTAGGCTACAAAATAAAGTGCATTATATCAACGTATTGGGCTACAACACACAGAGCTTTATGTCCACCAACAATTTTCCTCACAGCTGTAAACATAAATATTCTAAATGTGTCCCAGTTTATTTCCTGTTGGAAAGCTAACAGGAAGTAAACATGGACCCAAGCTGTTGCCTAGCAAGGAAATTATATTGGCTCTATAGACTCAGCCTGTGCATACAACTGATTATTCATCATACAACCGCCTTCCTCACTTTTCTTTCAATAATGACACTTCTTACAGAATTAACAACAGAATAAAACATCACAGGCAGACAACAGGGACATGTATAAACATTATAAACCCCAACGCAGCTGCAGCCAAAAACAAATCATAAATCAAAACGAGAGCTGCAGGTTTTCACACAATTGTATTACACACTGCACACACGCACGCACACACACACACACACACACACACACACACACACCACTATATTGATGTTTTCCTCTGGAGATAATTAGAACCATGACAGTCATTGTGTTGGTGTACTCACCTGTCTGAATGTCACTCTGCCAGCACCGTGAAATCACCCACAATCTGGTCCAGATTCAACATCTTTAGTAGTCCACTGGGCCTCTCTGTCCCAGTATAACCAGTCCACTGGGCCTCTCTGTCCCAGTATAACCGGTCCACTGGGCCTCTCTGTCCCAGTATAACCAGTCCACTGGGCCTCTCTGTCCCAGTATAACCGGTCCACTGGGCCTCTCTGTCCCAGTATAACCAGTCCACTGGGTCTCTGTCCCAGTATAACCGGTCCACTGGGCCTCTCTGTCCCTGTATAACCAGTCCACTGGGCGTCTCTGTCCCAGTATAACCGGTCCACTGGGCCTCTCTGTCCCTGTATAACCAGTCCACTGGGTCTCTCTGTCCCAGTATAACCGGTCCACTGGGCGTCTCTGTCCCAGTATAACCAGTCCACTGGGCGTCTCTGTCCCAGTATAACCAGTCCACTGGGCCTCTCTGTCCAAGTATAACCAGTCCACTGGGCGTCTCTGTCCCAGTATAACCAGTCCACTGGGTCTCTGTCCCAGTATAACCAGTCCACTGGGCGTCTCTGTCCCAGTATAACCAGTCCACTGGGTCTCTGTCCCAGTATAACCAGTCCACTGGGCCTCTCTGTCCCAGTATAACCAGTCCACTGGGCCTCTCTGTCCCAGTATAACCAGTCCACTGGGCCTCTCTGTCCCAGTATAACCAGTCCACTGGGCGTCTCTGTCCCAGTATAACCAGTCCACTGGGCCTCTCTGTCCCAGTATAACCAGTCCACTGGGTCTCTGTCCCAGTATAACCAGTCCACTGGGCCTCTGTCCCAGTATAACCAGTCCACTGGGTCTCTGTCCCAGTATAACCAGTCCACTGGGCCTCTGCAGTCACATCAGGTATCGTTGTCTCAACCAGCAGAAAGTTTGATTTGGGCCTCTAATTAGCATGCTCGAGTGCTAACCTTAACCCATAATGGCGTAAATCTTCATTCAGTTATTGTGGCTACTTTTTACAAGCTGCTGGGTCTAATCCTGACCCCCCACACCCCCTGACAGTCAGCTGGGAGAGATTCACTTTACCAGAGTCTGTGGACGCGGAGCCGGGCTCTGCCCTCCTGCAGCCGCAGACACTCCAGCAGCTTCTTCCTCTCCTTCTTCCGCTGGTTTCCGCTGTTGTGTTAATACTGTGCCATCGACAGGCCTGTGTTGGGAGTTTGCCCTTACCCCCGCTAGCCCCAGCTACCGACGGAGGCGCTATCAGCTCCACAACGGTGAAACATGACGTGCTGGGGGAGCAGCCTCCACCATAACACCGGTCGTCTACATGCCTTGTGGCACATTGCTGCCCCCCACAGGTCGGCTATAGATTGCAGCGTAAAGGTGTAATCCTGCTGCTGTGGTGAATTCAGTCTTTGTCTGATGCTGTAGCTGCTGATTTGGCTCCTTTCTTTTGTTTCACTCTCACAGTTTATCATGACCTTTTTTTATTACTTCTACTACTTTTACATAGTTAGATATCAAGTTTGTCCACATCAAAATTGTGGTTGTGCATCAAAGGCATACACTGTGATAAACAACTTCATACGCCTCTGGGGGCAGGTAGCACAAACTTCACACAAATATGTCCAAATGTTGATGCAATGCAGGTAAAACCAAACTATCTCCATGGCTAGATACCACCAGAGGAGTGTGATTCAGGCGATAAAGGCGAGGTACACCCTGGACATGTCCCCAGACTATCAGACTATCAGAGGGCTGACACATAGAGACAGACAACCATTCACACCTAAGGGCAATTTGGAGAACCCGGAAAAAAATAACCAAAATGCCACACAGAAGGGCCCCAAACCGGATTTGAATCCGGAACCTTCTTACTGTGAGCTGCACCACTGTGCCGATTTAGGTGATCTCACCCTTTAAAATGAGCAGTACGAGCACAAAGAGGAAAGGACAATGAACTTGTCTCTTCTTTTTCGAAAGACTAACATGAGTTCAGACATTGTGTCAAGTGCTCAGATTAAATAAGCCTATAACTATACAAAAAAAACACTTGGTGATAAACATTATGTCTATGCACTTCACCTCCATTACTGTTACTAAACCACATTTTGTTGCACCCATATTGTTCTGTAAATGGGAATTAAATGGAAGTGCTGTGTGGTTGTTGGCCTGAGTGGTTTGCTGATCAGTTGCACAGTCAGTCTAATAGATCCCATTTTGGACAAGAAGCATTAAAATCAATTGGTTAAATAAGCCAACAGCAAGTCTGAGTGCAGAGCAAGTTTTTATTTGCCAGCTTCCACTATTGGTGTTCAGAGAGAAAAGTGCATGATCTTATTCCTCTCAAAACTCTCTCTCTCTCTTTCTGAATTCACTTTTTCCTCTCCTCCTTCTCTCTCCCTCCCATTGCCAGCCTAACAGCTGCTTCTCCGTTGGCCAGCCTCCAAATGGATGACTGAGGCAACTGAATGGGTTTTTAATTTCTCTTGTTAACGCAGCTTTCTCCTTGGTTCTCCTCCCTCAACCTGCAGCGCCAACACTGCCAGTTAGGAGGGGAAACTTGGAGTGGTAGGAGGGGGAATAAACAGCAGCGGTTCACTAAAAACACAAGAGCCTAATCTAAACATCAAAACCTTCATATCAAGAGGACATTGATTAGGCATGAGCTGAGCTATTTGAAGTGTTTCACCCTCCTTTCTCTTTTCTTGTGTTGGTTAATTAATCATGAAGGGTTATACTCAAGTATCTCAGAGGAGGTGAGTAGGAATGAAGCAGCGATATTGTTCTGTTAGTCCCTGAGCAGAGACCACCGCCGCCGCCACCGCCACCGCCGCTACCGCCGCCACCGCCGCCACCGCCGCCACCGCCGCCTGTCTTTAGACCCCAGACAGGTGAATTCAACATGCCTCAGGCAAGATGGCTGCTGCTTTAGTCATGGCTGCTCTGCATGTGCAAAGAGAAGCTCACGAGCCACCGTGAAATCCTCCTCATGATCCGACCCTTTTCACCTCACATGGACACTTTTACATTACCCGTGTGACCTTTCAGAGAGCCATTACAGCATGACCAAATGAGGAAATAAGGGGAAAGCAGCGTAAAGAATCCTAATATATACAAGTCATTAAAATGAAAAGCAGGTGGTCGAACGGCTTCAAAGGAACATCTCAGATGGATAGGTCAGGTCCTCTCATCAAGAAAGATGATGGCAAAACTGTAGCGCACACACACACACACACACACACACACACACAATCAAACTGTATACAACACTTAACATTTCCTTCAGCTGTTGCTAGGGCAGCTGTTGTGATACTTGGGAGTGCACCTGAAATATTAAACCAGCAAGCTTTGTGATAAGTATTGAAACATTATGGTACAATGCAGCCACATAAATACAACATGACAGAGTATTTAGACTACAGGTTGCAATTACAGCATAAAAATAAGGCTAATGGTGGGGATGTTTAAAGGTACAGTGTGTGGGATTTGAGCGAACATCATTGAATTACACCCTGGCGTAATAAAAAACTGAGAGAAAGTCTGAGTTTTTTTTTTTTTTTTGAGATTTTCTGTTTCTTTTTTGCCTGTAAGGCTGTTATTTCACCTTGTACCTCTGATCAAACTGGCAGTGACAATAATAATCTTGATTTTTTAAAGGGACAGTATGTGGAATTTGGCGACATCTCGTGGTGTGTTTGCCGGCCGCAACCAACTGAGTACCCTTTCGCTCACTCCTCCCTTTCCAAGACCGTGGTAACATGAATTGCTGAGTGCAAAACCGTGGTAACGCTGTTCAACTCGCTCAGAGGCCATCCTTACCATAATACTACTTTAAGAGTAACAGAAGTCAGACGGTGGCTAGTTTCTTCTCTGTAGCTCAAGTTACTGCAGTTTTACAAGAACTACAGTGGCCTTCAGGTAACTGGGTTACTGTAGAGTGGCCAAGTGGTCATATGAAACTTTTTTTATAACACATAACTACTAATTTATTGCAATGATAAATTAGATTGTCCATGTTGTCCTATATTCTTCTTCTGAAAACACATATTTTATAATGTGGTATTTACTCTAAATTACATAAACTTTCAGGCAATCTCCTTCCAGCCAGCTGCCACCAAATCAGCCGTTCCTTGTCCATTTCAACTGTTCATTTGACAGTTATAAATAGAAACAGGGAGTTGCAGCGCAGCGCCGCTCTGCTCATGGCCAGTTAGGACATTCCAGTAGAAAACAATGCAATCAAACAGATTTTGTCACTGATGCTTGCTCGCGTCACATTCAGTTAAGTCATGGTGTAATGTGTGGACAACATGGCAACACTATTTACACTAGACCTCTCTGTGTTGTACACATTACATTCCCTCTAGATTTGTTTAGTGAACCTCCAACCTTAAAGTTCAGACTGTGCCGAGGATGGGAGCAATATGGTGGTCTCTGTGAGAAGGACCAGCTCCCTATGTAGATATAAAGGGCTCATTCTAAGCAAACAAAAACACAAGGATGCTTAATTTCAGGCGATTATACACTAATGAAATAGTAATAGTTATGAATGTTATATTCTATTTCTGCTAATAGATCCCCCAAAATGTTACACAGTGTTCCTTTAATACAGCTAGAGCAGAGTCTGAAATTCAACAGACAGAAAGATATAGTGTTTAAAGAGTAAGGATAGTTTCTGTACACCAGAGATGCATTAAAAACGACAGGCGGTGGGGTTGTGAAACTTATAAACAACTGCAGGAGTGCGTAACCCCTGGATGCTTTAAACTGAGTGCCTGCGGCATGCAGATGGATGAGTTGTGACATCCATCCTAAGTGAGACGGATTACAGAGAGCCAGTTTGATTTGAATAACAAGCAATTTAGTGGCTCGGATGCGATGCTGCTGCAGGAGGTGCAGGTCTCTGGGAGGGAAGAGGCCACGAGCTCCCGTTACACCAGGTGTTGGGTTTAAAACATCCACTTGTTTTTCCGTGTTGGTGTGCCTGCTGGGAGTCCAGCTGGGGGATGGAGGGCGTGAAGTACAGTGGTGGAATATAACTAAGTACATTTACTCCAGTACTGTAGTAGAGTACAATTTTGAGGTACTGTTACTTTACTTGAGCATTCAAACTACACTAATACCACTGCACCTCAGAGACAAATATTGTGCTTCTTCCTCCACTACATTTATTTAATAACTTTAGTTACTTTTCACATAAAAAACATACAGTATATGCTTTTATGATATGATACAGTGCTGTACTACACCTCTATCTAGTAGTATATACATTAATGAAGATCTGTAACAATAAAATATACAGTATTTGTTAGTGATAAAAACAGAATAATATATTATATTATATAATACAACACTGAGCTTCATAGGAGTAACTTTTACTTTTGCTTTCAGTACATTTTGCAAATACTTCTGTACTTTAAGTACATTTTGAACTAAGGATGTTTACTTGTAATGGAGTGTTTTTAGATATTTGATGTTTGTACTTTTACTTAAATAAAAGCTCTGATTACTTCTTGAAGGATTATGGCTTGTAGCTGCTACTCTTACTGCGGCTAACCACACTAGCAGCATCTTATTAGGTAAAATCACATATTAGTTGCATAAAACTGCTCAACTGTAGACACGATTCTGCAACTGATCACCAAATAAAGCTGGTGGGTGCAGATGAGCTGCGTTCCTCTGTAGAGATTTATAGAAAACACACAGTGACCTGGGCAGTGGGAGGCAAACGATCAAGCGAATATGGTGACAGGAGCAAGAGGACGTGTCCCATACAGCAGGCAAGGAGTGTCCTCTTGTGGATAAACATCACCATTGCAGTCTACATTTTACACATCACATCTCTTAATATCCCAGCTCACTGACTTGTTCAACTCTCAACAGTGAAAACTTAGCACCAAGCTACAAACAGATGGTTTCTCTCTCTAAAGCGATTTCACTTGCTCCACAACAATAATAATCCACAAATCACTGAAAGATTTGAGAACATAGACTTTATTAATTTCATATAAAAATGACACTTTTAAAAAACAAAAAAAAAGTTGCTTCAGCTAATCTTCACAGGGACGAAAGGCGGCCTGCATCGCAGCCATGACCTCATTGGGGAACACACGAGGGTCGTCGCACCTTCACGCCTCCATCAGTTCATACTGCATTTTAACACAAACTTGTACAGTAAAACCACCAGCAGAGGCCGGGGTAAGCCCGGGACAAACCACACTCCTCCTTCCTCCCTTCCTACATCCCTGACTCCTCCTCACACTCCTCCTTTTCTCCTTCATCTAGTTTTCCTTCCACCCCCCCCAGTCTCCTTTCTGACCCTTCATGTCCCTGAGCCCTCCTTCTCTGATTGGTTCCAGACGTGCCACTGAGCTCTTCTTGCCGACTCAACATTCCACAGCTGGAGACTGCACACACACTGACACACTCACTCACACACTTCTTCTTACTCCCTCTCCTCCTCCCTTCCCCCTCTATCTTAGTCCAACTCACGGAGCAAAAAAAAAAAGCTGTTTTTTTTTTCACAGCAGCTCTGTGAGACACCAAAAGCCTCAGACTGAAACAGCTCCAAAGCATTCCTGCAAGCAAAAAGACAGAAATGCACTCAGAGGCGAATAGCTGAGAGGAAAAGAAAAATGTGGTCATAACACTGTGCTATTGTGAAGTCTTAAAATGACGTAGAAAAAGATCGGAGGGAGGTTTTCCTTTACGAAAATCACTTTAAAAACATTCTTTGGCTCTCATATATATATATATATATATATATATATATATATATATATATATATATATATATATATATATATATATATATATATATATCCTGAGGGATGTTTTCCTTTGTGGGGAAATGAGAGGTTCAAGTGTTGGCCCATTAAAGTAGGAAATGTCTTTACCATCAAAACACATAATGAAGCCTGCATCATTAAAAAGACAAATAGAGGAAAAAGATCCAAGAGATAAAACACACAGAAACTGTGGTCAGACAAATATCAAACTGTATGGTACATACAAAGAGAATTACTGCCCTTAAAAACTGCTGAATCAGCAACAGATGGTGGCATGAAGAGCCAAAACAAACACAAGTTTGGAATAAGCGACTGTGTCTTAAGGAAAATGACTAAAGGCAAGAGGATGACTGAGATGGTATTAGCTCAAGAAACTAGAAGAAAGTGCCAAAATGTACATGGAGCCGAAACTTCAGTCCTGCAGTACCAAAAAGACAATGTGAAGATCAGCTTTCAAACTAAGTACAGAACTTAGTATTAATGTGCACAACTCTAGTGTGCAGCCCTAAGACAATGGTCCCTGTCGCCCTTCACACATTCACATTTGGACTTCTTCCTCCTCGGCTCTCCTGACAGCTGCTGCTGCTGCTGCTGCTGCTGCTGCTGACGTGTCAGATCAGAGAGGAGGAAAGAGGCTGACTCACAAAAACCATGCACGCATCACCAGTAACAGTTCGCTACAGCTGCACAGATAATGTCAAGTCAATGGGAAGGACATGAATGCAACAAAAGAACAAAAACACACCTCAAGTTCAGGTAAATACTGTCATGGCAAAACAGAAAAATGAAAAAAAAAAAAAAGTGAGTCCTGAAGAAGACTGTGGCTGTGTATTTAGAGACCAATGGTTTTAGTTATGAGTCGATCTCTGGCTGTGATAGACGGATGTTTTTTTGCTTTGTAAGTCTTTAAGTCAAAATGGGGACAAGAAAGGAAATATACACCAAGCAAAAATTTACATTGGCACCAGGGACGATCACGAGGAGTCATTTCATAAAGCCGATTTATGTTGAACTTTTCCAGCTGCTGCGATAAAACTAAACTCACAGTAGATCCATTTATGGCCTTCATGAACGCTTCTGGGAGAAAGCTGTACATATGGATTTGTCTGGAGAGAAATTGCTAGAACTGTTAAGTCAGAGGATTGAGAGGACGAGGATTCAATTTAAATCTAATCTGCTGCAGCCCTTCAGCACTTTAGAAATCTTTTTTTGGTATGAAATGAGACAACAAAAACATAAATGCCACAATCTGAATCAGCACGTTGAAATCAGCCCCTCTCTGGGTCGGACTGGGTTGTGGTCCTGGGTGGGTCGGCCTGAGGCGGTCTCTGCTACTCCGCCTGCTCGTTCAGCTCCATGTCAGACACCAGGATGTTCTTCTCCACCTGCTCCGCCTGGCTGGAGTTGGTGCGGCTGTAGCGGGCCCCTTCGTAGGACCCCCGGGACCCGACAGTTCGCCGACGGTACAAGTAGATCACGCCAACGATCAGCACCAGCAGCACCAGGCCCGTCACCATGACGACAATCAGAGTGGGCAGGTGGTCGCCATTTGCTAGGTATAGGTAGAGGATGGATGTCAGGATTAGTGCAAATAATCTGGTTAAGTCCTTTATTCTACATTTCAATGTAACAGCAACATGGCAGCAGATAATAACACTTACATGTCACAGCTGAGATTTCTGTAGCTGCAAAGGGAAGAAGAGACAGTTAGTGAAAATTGATCACTTTAGTACTTGGTATAATTTTTATTGCACTCATTCTCTACTGGATTATCTCTCTGGTTGTTCCACTGTGTTTTCACACTCACAAATATATGCGTTTTTTTTTTTTTTAAATTACAATCAATTTAAGGGTTTACACTTCTGTATAATATGTGAATATCTTTTAAATGATAAGCCAATATTTGATTTATTGATTGGTTTGATGTCAAAGTGTTCATATCATGAAAAACACTTTTTCAGTGCCTCGATCAGAAAATGTGGTTCAACATGACATTCAGGTTAGGCTCCCCTTCCTGTGTCTTATGCAGGCTCGTAGAGTGGTGCATGGATAAACTTTTATTTTATTATAAACTTGTACTTTTGTCGGCCAGCCAGGAAGGTATCACTGTCCTGGTTCCCTCGACAAAATGCCAATGGGACTTTTTCCTGTTAGTTTTGGATTACTGCAGAAATAAGCTCTGTGGCAACAAATGTTTATGATACTGACACGTTCATCAAGATCATCTTAAGAAATGAACTGCATTTTATGATTTTTGAAGTGTGAATGCAATCACCCAAAGTGAAAAGCTAACGTTAAGTTATTAATGAACTACACCACGGTCGCATGAGTGCCAGTATAAACAGAACGAGGCTGTAAAGGTGGACGAGTCGGTGGAATGATGTTTAGTCTCATTGAGCCACTTTTAGTAACCGCCTTTTTAAAGACACATAAAGGCTTCAAAATTTATAAGTGAGATATTTACTGATATATTTTACATCACAGAACAAAACACTTGCGTTAACCACAGGCCTTATTTCAGGCATCTAACTGAATGTCTGTTCAAAAAACCCAGACAAGGGAACCAGATGTGTTAAAATGCTAACTCATTTCCAGGTTTTAGGACTCATTCCCGTAGCTCACTATAAGAATATATTGCAAAGGTGCGCCACATTTTTCTCACAAGTCAATCAGAGCAGTCTGGTCTTTTTCTGGAGGGGGGCGTTAAAGAGACAGGTGCTGAAATGCAGCATTTGAGACCCACGGTGAAGAGAGGTATTTTCAGACAGACATGTTCTCGTAGAAACCCAAAATATAAGAATCTGAAAAATGAGATATGTCCCCTTTAAAGGACTCTGTGTCAGCTCCTGCACATGGATCATCATGCTCAAGCAACTCCTTTCATTTATAAAACTAACTTGATCTCACACGTAAGTAACTCAACTAGACCTGGTTCTGAGATTGAAGAATAAAGCGGCCTTACTGCGAGGCAGTTTGCAGATGACTCCATGTGTGCGGTTTCTGCAGGAGCCCGGCTTCCACAGGCCGCTGTTGCTCTGGATCCAGAAGCAGGAGTTTGGAGACAGAACAGAAAAGGCGACATCGTGCGCCTCCCAGTTGGTGTATGACATCTCCTTGTCCTCGCTCCACACCAGACCTCTACCTGCAGCAGGAACACACGACACACACCCGGACAAGCTTCAAACACACTCAAGCATGAATGTTTCTTTCATATTATCTTAAGGAGCGTTAATTTGTCATATCATATCATCTCTCTTTAGGCATAGAGGTTTGCAATATTGGATTCAGCACCATTAGCTTACCAAGTGTATTTCAGGGCATTTCACTGAAATTATCTAATTGCACCGACAGATAATAATAGAGTTTAAATAAATTAATTACATCTTGCTTTATCACATTTATTTGACTTAATTAGGTTTCCTCTACTTGATTAATTATTAATTCTCTGAAGGAAATCATAATCAATCAGGTCAAACTTAAATTAAATTATCTGCAAGCAGAGTAAGATAATTTCACTAAAAGCAGCCTACAATGAATAAGCTTGGATTTAAAAAAAAAAAAAAAAAAAAAAACTTTGGGAAATGTTGAGGTTAATAAGTTTGCTTTTGTAGAGACGGACTGTCTGATGCAATGTTGCTGGACCTTTCACGCTGATGCCCAGCCAAGCTCCATGCGCCTGCTCTGCATAGCTCTGGATGTGTTCCCACACAAATCCGTTCTCGGTCTCGTCCAGGATGGAGAGAAGTTCGGCTCCCACTAGAAGAGACAAAAAGAAAGAAACGCACAGAGATGGAACAAAAGAGAAGTGATCGTATAAGGAGATTTAACAATGGTGGAGCCAGCTCAATGAGCAACACCTCTAAATTTAGACATATTGATGCCTTTTGTCAATTGTGCTGGCAGCGGAGAAGGTCAGAAGCATTGCACTTAATTAGCTCTCAGTTCGGTATTATGAGCTGGCCGAGCAGCACAGCAGCGGTCAGGATGAGCTTCTGAAAGTCCGCCCTACCTTTTTTACAGGATGCGCGTGCGTCCTGCTGCAGTCTGAGAGTTTGCAGGTTGAAGGCGTAACAGTGGTTTCTGAAAGGCACCCACGCCCACTCGCCCAGAGAGTGGGGGCACTGGCCGGGGTAGACCCACTCGTGAACCACAGGCTCATCTGGCGAGGAGAAAAACAACAGAGATTAAGGCGAGACTACAGACAGAAAAACACTGTTTTCATGCACTGCTTAATTTTAAGAATTTGGGCTATTTTGCTTCCATAACACGTCTTCTTTCAGACTAGTGGAGAGAAAACATCCAAAATACATATTTAGATGATTATTTCACTACTCTGTCTATTAGTGTCTATAGATTTCTCCTGAATTCACCAAAACTTAGCATTAGATAATGCTTCATTTTCATATTCAAACATATAATTTCAGAAAACATGTAATTTCAGAAAACTACAAAACCTGTAGCGTCTTCAAAATCTATCATAACCCATATGTTTAAATCAGAACGGACGGGCGTGCTCAGTTTTGTCCTTCAAATCTCTTTTAAAAACAAACTTTCAAAATTGTTTTCTCTTAATCAGTTATTCTTCTGCTGTTATTGTTACTGTGTTTTAGTACTTTATACCTTGCTTGTCATTTTTACTGTATCAACTCTATTTTTATTTATTATTACCTATTCATTTCTCTTGGTTTGTATGTCTTTATAAAGCACTTTGTAACTTGGCTTTGAAAAGTGCTATATAAATAAAGCTATTATTTTTATTATTATTATTAAAGGCTGTTTTCTCAAAGAGCCAGAAATCTTCACTTCACTAGCAGTTATATAATTCAACTCTCCAGTTACATTCCTCCCTACATTTTGAAGATTTTTGCAGACGGGCTTGTTCATATATCATTCACAGCCTTATTTATAGAACATTGTATTTTTAAAAACATGGCAAAAATGGATAAAAAGATAACTCTCCTCTGTAAAAACCTTTGCCTCTAGTATATCAACAAAATAAAACATGAATTTTGAACCTGGCTTCATCCAATATTCAGTTGAATGTTCTGTAAATGTACAAAGTTCAAGCACACATTTGATAAGATCATGTTTCATTTGCATATTTAAACATACATTTTCAAAAATCTTGTAATACAAAAAATGATTGTTTAAATGTCAGAAATCAACTGGGGAAGTGGTGATTATCTGTTACCCTGTTCACCTTAAGTATCCTGCAAAATGTTTGCTCAGAATGAGTTTTTTCTCAGACATCCACCAACCTTCCCACTTTCATTCATACATATAATCTGAAGGTTTTTACAAAAGGGTTTGTACGGCAGAAATTGATTTTTCTGACAGTATTTTCTGATTTATGGAGTGATAGAAAGAGATATTTAAAATCCTCTCTTTAACAACTTTTGACTCTAATTTGACAACAAAATGAAACAAGAATGATGATGTTCAGATTTCTCCTCTGAAAATTTAAATTAGCACATATTTAAGAAGATAATGTAAATAATCAACTGGGGAAGTTTCATGGTGATGTCTATTAACATTTTTTTACCACCTGTAGTGTTTCCGCTTAATACATTTACAGTAACTGAAATCTGACGTGTTATCAGATTTTCTGGTATTCTTGTGATTAGTTATGTGTATTGTGCAACATGTTTATTGATATTTATTGCTGTTACATTACACACATACCACTAATCTGACAGATAGCAGCCTCCAGTTTGGCATCACAGGGAGTCACAGTCCACCGCCCAGTGGTGGTCATGTGACCGCATCCACCCGTCTGATGGGGCTCCCCATCTTTCCAGTTTGAATACGACACTTCTTCTTCACCCAGCCAGGTGAAGCTCCGTCCCTGAAAACATTAAAGCTGTAATTCACTGCAGTTTTCCTCTGCTGTATGTGTGTAACTCTATTAATATTATACTAATCAGATATGCTGGAAGTTAATGGGCTCACTCCATAATTGTAGATACCGATCCAGGCGGGCCGGTGGAGGCTGTTGATCAGCAGTGTGAGGTAAGCCTGCTGGTAGGGGTCCTTCACCATGGCCAGAGTCCCGTTCAAAGATTCACAGAGGTGTAGAGCACCAGTCCAGTCCAGGCGCTTCTCCACAACTCGGTACGTCACTCCACCCAGCTCCACAGGCTTAGACAGGGAGGCAGGGATCAGAGCCGGGGCCGGAGGGAGACCTGAGTCTGAAGAAGCCACACAAGTTGGCACACTTCTGTTTGTGCCGCAAATATTCTCTGCTTTAAAAGCAGGTATTGTCGTGGTTATTATACAATATCACACCTTGTTGCCTTTGACAGATGAAGCCATTATTTTCCATCTCACAGGCCCGAGAGGCCCACATGCCGGTGTTCTTCTGCGGGTTCCCGTGAATCATCACCACACAGTTTCCCTGAGAGGTCACGGTGACATCATCAGAACAGGACACAGATCGAGGACAAAACCATGACAAGCGTGCTGCTGAGTATTGTGGGAACCTACTGGGGTCTTGTCATGGTGGGGTCCGCTGTTGTCGAGTGGTTCTCCAGGAGCCCAGTTGGTGTAGCTGAGCAGGCCGGCCTTGGCCCACTGGAAATGACCTTTAGAGTCTGAGGTCAGACCCACCCAAAGGTCAGCACTGGCATTGGGAAGCAAGGTGGTGACGAAGGCTGAGAGGAGGAGAATCAAGTGTCTTTATTATCCAATCAAACAGTTTAGAGTGCAAAACTTTCCACACTGCAATCAAAAAATGCTGCAAGTAAAATAAATTTGTGATTAAAAAGATTTGTTTGCAAATCCCATATTTTTGTTTGTAAATCAAAATTTTGTGTTTGCAAAACCAACATTTTTGTTTGCAAATCAAAAAGTTTTGCTGGCAAATACAACTGTTGCCAAACTGTCACTCTGATAGAGACTGGCCAATAGAGACGAGTCTTGCATTTTTCAGCATAGGTCCCGCCCACGAGATTCAGCTTAACAGCAAGAAAAACGTTTAGATTTACAAACAAAACTTTTGCATTAATACATTTTTAATCACATTTTTTTACTCCCAGAACAGCATTTTTTTATTCCAGTGTGGAAAGCTTTGTTCTGAAATCTGTTCTGTTTGACTGCATAATAAAGACACAAAAGTAACACCATAGGTGAGACTCTCATGAGACACTTCTGAAGTGAGTGACAAATAGGTAAATAACAACATCTAAACCACGTACTAACTGGTAATTAACAGGCAAATAAGACGACTGATTCTTCTGATTCTCTTAACATACTAAATCCATTTGACGTCGCTCACAATGGCAGATGACACAAATTTACCAAATACAATTAATCATACCTGAAAAAGTAAGCAATGAACACAGTCGAGAGGCAAGTTCATTAATGTAAGTTGGGTCCAGCACCACCTTCCTGCCAGCGGTATTCTGCTCTACTTACATTGCTCCAGATGATTGGACACCACTGCCAGTACTCCGCCCTGCGTCTCGCATTTCAACTTGGCTGCAGACCATGTGACTCGGTACGGCTGATCCATTACTCTGAAACACTACAGAAACACCAGATGTTAGTGCACGCATTGAAAAAAATATATAGCACAGATTAGGTTGAGTTAGGACAGGAGTGGATCCTCATACAACGGTTTGTATGATAGCTAACAAAAAGTTATTCTGCATTTTTCAAGCATTTTTCTATGGATATTTCTAAACAACTTGATTAGGTTTAGGCAACAAAACTACTTAGGTTTAGGAAAATGCTGTGGTTTGGGTTAAAATAACTGTGGAAGTGGCATAACTTAAGTACAGAAGTTACATGACAAATAAGTTCTGCCTTTAAGTTAGAATAACTATGGATGTGGTATCACGTAAGTACAGATGTTATGGGACAACTGAATGAACCTTTGACTTCAGTTCGGAGGGTAAGTGACAAAGAAATTAAAATTTGGGTTAGAATAATGACGACCGTTACCTAAGTAAGGAAGTTATGTGACAAATAAGTTACCAGTTTAGTTAAAATAACAACAGAAGTAGTTCAACGTAAGTATAGAAGTTACTTTAATAGGTCAGTGTTTGGGTTAGAATACCACCAGAGGTGGTTTTACTTAAGTACGGAAGTTAAACGACAAATAAATCAATGTTGACTTCTGGTTTCGGACAGGGTAAAAACCATTGGTCTCCTGGGCAAGTTAAGTGGTTTATGACCCACCCATCCACCTCAACCTCCTCTCTATGCGGTATTTGTCACTCTTTATACTTAACGATTTTGTGGATTACATACTAGGGGTGTATGAGCACAGCCAGAGCAGGTGCATATAATAAATCATTAGGTACTTAATGTTTGCTTGCTATGCTCCCTGCCTATATGGTGTACTTTTCTGATGCATTCTAGACATCCTGCATCCCTTATACAACTTAACATAATACATGCATTATGCTGAAGTCCTCATGTGTTGTAGCTCTACCTTATGTTGATAGGAGGACCATCCGTCAGGGCAGCCTGAAGGTGGGTGGGGGGATGATGGGGTTGGAGGAATGGTGCCTGTGACATTCACTCTCTTACAGATGTAGGGCAGGTCAGAGTGACATTTCTGATCAGACCACTCCGCTGTTTAGGAGTGAAAAACACAAACTCACGCATGTGCACTGCATTTGATTTAGTCTCTTGAGGCCTCACATTCAGGGTGTTCTTACCTTTGGCGGCGGACAAGTGGACACATCTACGATCACGGCTGACTGGATGCGGCCTCCCGAGGGCCCAGGACACATAATTGAGCACAGAGTGGTCGGACCAGTGGAAGCGGCCATCGTTTTCGTAGGTGTGAAGCCCCAGCCACCAGTTGTCGCCCTCCACCTTCACCATCTTTTAAGTGAGAGAGGAATTGTGAAATGCATGTCGAGGCCACACAGACGTTTAACAGACAGGGCTCACCTGTAGAAAAGGCTGCCATGCAGCAAATAGACACAATAATTACACAAATCACACAAGTTGGTGCTTGTTAGGTATTTCTGAGATTCATAAAGCTGCTAAACCGCAAGTAATTAATTGCATTTTCTGGATTATTTCAAGTCATACAATAAACGTTCTGATAAAGTGAGCAGTGCCTTGCTTAAAGTGTTGGCCAGGAAAGCTTCTTCCTCAGCTGAGTGGACGGACGCCAACGAGGAGTCAAACCAGGAGCAAATCCTCTGGGCCTGGTCCCAAGTGGTGCGATGGTCAAAGAATTTATAGTCAGCCTCCTGGAAGCCGATCCACTCCGGGGAAGTGGTGCCTGACAGATGAGGGATGAGAGAAGAAGGGAAGACAGTCATGAGACATAATAGGAAGGTTTTGAAATAAGCCCTCAGGAGATCAGTTCAGTATGCTGAGAGAAGTTCAAAGCTAAGAAAATAAGACTGACCTTCAGAGACGTCTGGTTCCTTCTCAACACTACCTAAAGACACACACACAAGATAAAAGTGTACCCATACAGAATGTGAGAGACCCGAAATGTAATGAATAAGAAAGCGAAGAAATCTTGAGAGACTCAAATCAGAGCGTGATGCTGTAGATGGAAAAGGGCATTTCTATAGATGAACAGAAAATGTGCAACATGAAATAGAATACAGCACTGCAGAGATGACGTACGTTTTTAGGCCAGTCTGGAAGTTAGCATCACGTTGGTTACCTCAACAAAAATCCAGTGGTATTTTTCCATTGAGTTTTGGATTATTGACAACAATAAGCTCTGTGGTAAACACACGTTTATGATACTTAACATAATACACAGCATTCAACATGAACACAACTTTTAGGATCTCTGAAGTGTGAATACAATCTCCAGAGGTAAAAAGCTAATAAACAAACAACACTACTCGAATTGCTCTGTTTGACCCTCCACAAAAAGCCCCCTCTGCTCTGATTGGTCAGTTGGCCGGCTCTGTTGTGACTAGTCAACTGAACCAAACTCTTTGGGAGTTTAGGAGCAGTGTTTGCAGTGAGAGTAACTCCCTTTTGGACTTTGAGCATGTGCAAACAACTACACAACACACTACAGGAAAAGGAGGGGTCCCATTTAACTATTTTCTGGGGTTTTAGGGGTCATTCCTGCAGCACTGATACAGTATAGGACTTTCTAAATGAGCAAAAAGAAAAGGCCCAGTGTTGCTGTACCTCTGGGGATCTTGCAGATCCAGTCTAACTCAGAGTCACAGTGCATGGCCAGCCAGGTCATGGTGCCCAAGTCTGCTGCAGCACACTGTCGGACGTTGTAGTAGTAGCGGCCAAAGTTCTGGTACGTGAACTGACACACAAGAAAAGAGTAAACAGAATGTGCTACTCCAGTATCTGCACACAGCTGGGTGGCACCTTGTCTGTACTCACAGCCAGTCCATCGCTCCACTTCCAGCTGCCGTTGTCCATCGGGTTTCTACGGTTCAGTCCAATCCAAAACCAGTGCTGCTCATGGTCTTCTGACTCCCTGTGGGTCATATCATCATCACCATCATTATCATCATCATCATCATATTACATCACGTCACCGGGTCAAAGGTTCATACCCACCCAAAGGCCTCATGGAGGACCTGCAGAACGAAGTGCTCCTCCTCAGGGCTGCTGATACTCAGCAGGTTGGCTCCGTGTCTGCGGCAGGACAGGTGAGCCTGCAGCCAGCTCAGCTTCTTCTCCAGCTGGGAGGAATGAAACACCTGCAACCGGGTGATGATGGAGGTGTCATTATCGTCCCATTATAATGCATCACTGGTGTAAAGAAATAATCTTAGCAGCAGTATTGCTTCCAATCCCGTGTCCACAACTTGACAGTAAAAAAGTGTGAAGATTTTAACAATTTTTAAAATGAAATAAAAAATGAAAATATGTGGTTGCTTGACTTATAGTATTTAAAAAACAGTAAGATATTGCACTTCAGATATTGCACATTTGCTGAGTTGTATTGATTCTATATACAAGCAATAAATATACAATATATATTATTACTATTATATACTATATACATAGGGAATATATAATAGCTGTAACTGTAGTGCTGATATTATTGCAGATAGACAGTCATTTGGCATCATTGTCTGACAGTTCACGTAAAGTTCTGGGGTAAAATCTGTTTCTTTAGTTATTATATTTTATTTATTATATTAATTCTGTGGTGTATTTTATTTATGTAATGTTTATGCACGATTGTTCAGTTCAAACAACATTAATTAGTGGTGGATTATAAAGATATGAATTTGATGAAAGGTATGGTATACTCACCAAAGCAAGGCATTGTTCTAGCATTGGTAAAACTACTGTATACATTTGTGCACTGCACATCTGTGCAGTGAATGCTATGATGTATGTACTAAATAAGCTTTTTAAAATAGATTTTCAGATGCGCTAAATGTTACAAAGAGCTTCCTCTGCGCTAAGTCTATCTATGAACTACAGCATCATGCAAGATTTGTTTCAGCATTTCATAATGAATGAGTTCAGCGTGAAACTATATGAATGTCCATAATCTAGATGAAATGTACATTTAACTCTAATATTATCATCAGACTCTTCAGGACACTTGGAAAGCAAAAAGCTACATTATTTGTCACTCTGAAGAAGTTAAACTTGTTTCTAAAATGTCCTACCTTGTAAAATCACGTCTACATAAAATATATTAAGAAGCTTCCACATTAAAATGAGAAAAAGGTAATTAACTAATCAAATATTAGCAAAAGTCATTTCAGTCCAAGACTGAACGAGTGAAAAGTGTGGCAGGAAATGAAAGAGGCTTCCAGCAGAGTAGTGTGTGATGAGGTGAACCTTGTAGCAGTAACGCAGGTTGCTGTTGCTCTTCCAGCCGCTGGGACACGAGCCGCTGAGGCTCGGGGTGGGCTGAGGGACGGGGGGCTCGGGGCTCAGAGACGTGTCCTGGTTCTGACGGCAGATGAATTTGGCCTTGGATGACGCACACTCCCTCACCTCCCACAGACCTGTTGCGAAGCCCGTCGCCATGGTGACGCAGCCGCCGTGGACGCTGACTGAAATAGATACAGGGTGAAGTGTAGGTGAGTGGAGAGAAAGAGACTACACTGATGAAATGTGTGGAAATAGAGGAATGAAAAAAAAATGTGTGGAAAATGTGATTACGTGATTCTTATGAGGCAACTGCTACATTAAACTTTTCTAAAAACAACAGCCACATTTCCTGTAAACCCTGTCTGGGCTCTATTCCTCTAATCTCCTTAAGGATCTACATGATGAAACTGTTTTATTTCATTATAACGATATCTGCCTGTATATACAGTTGCAAGAAAAAGTATGTGAACCCTTTGGGATTACTTGGACTTCTGCATAAATTGGTCATAAAATGTGTTCTGATCTTCATCTAAGTCAACGATAGACAAACGCAGTCTGCTTAAACTAATACCGCACAAAAAAGTGATACATTTTCATATTTTTATTGAACACAACATGTGCAATGGTGCAGGGTGGAAAAAGTATGTGAACCTCTAGGCTAATGACTTCTCCAAGAGCTAATTGGAGCCAGGAGTCAGCCAACCTGGAGTCCAATCAATGTGATGAGATTGGAGGTGTTAGTTAAAGCTGCCCTGCCCTATAAAACACACACACACTGGTTTTGAGTTAGCTGTTGTCAAGAAGCATTGCCTGATGTGAACCATGCCTCGCTCAAAAGAGCTCTCAGAAGACCTACGATCAAGAATCGTTGACTTATATGAAGCTGGAAAGGGTTACAAAACAAACTTCACTTCTTCAGTGTTTCCCCAAGCCCAAGATGATGTCCTCAAGTGTCTTGTTTTGTCCACAACTCAAAGACATTCAATTTACTGTTATAGAGGAGTAAAGTCACCAGTGAATATTCACATTTAAGAAGCTGGAATCAGAGAATTTTTACTTTTTAAGTTTTTCTTCTAAAAAAAAAAAAAAATAAGCCTGATTGATAGATTATCAAAATAGCTGGTGATTAATTTAATAGTACTGGCTACCTGTCCAGGGTGAACCCCGCCTTCGCCCAATGCCAGCTGGGATCGGCTCCAGCGCCCCTGTGACCCCTAATGGGATAAGAGGTTGAAGACGGATGGATGGATAATTTAATAGTTGACAACTAATAGATGAGTTGTTGCAGCTCTACTTTAAAGACAACAAATGGACATGTTGGAGATAAACTGTAGTGAGTTTTTCTGCTACTGCTTGGCCTCAGGTGCAACCTGAAATGTTGAATTTTGGGTGTTATGAATATATTATAAAAATATAATAAGTGTTCACACAATGAAGAGCTCCTGTTTGAAGACTTCTTGTCTTCTGAAGTCTGAAGAAGAGCCTGGTGCTCAAAATATAGTATAATAAAAATCCTTATCCTATTTGGTGTGCAGATCTATGTGTTTTATTCTGGTATATTTCTTTGATCCAGTACCCATCCTATTGGACTCTGGATGTGTGTGTCTTACAGTCTAGAAATGTTGTCTGTGACAAAAACCTACAGATAAAGTAAGTAAAAATAATAGTAAAAAAAAATAAGAGATATCCTATAATCCACCACGTCTACGTCTAATCTGTGCAGGTCACACAGTTTATATCTTTGGATCTATCAGTGACTCTACAGCCAGAGGACTCACCCGCAACCATTTTTTACATCTCCAGGTCTGGTTTAGAAATTACAGTGAATCCAAAATGAAAAAAGGAGTATTCTCTCCTGCTTGCTTTCTCATTCCTGTGGTGCTACACTGAGTTCACGTTGGAAGCACAGACTGTATATAAAGATGGACGACATGACAGCTCCTCAAAAGTGAAGCCAGATTCTTGATCACCCCCTGGTGGTTGGCTGCAGTGTAGGTCCTATATCCCTCCTTCTCCATGTTAGCGGATGGGACATGGACCAAACTAAAAAGTCAAAGTAAAACTCAGATACATTTTTCCCAAAGATGGTGTCATTTTAGTTACTTCTTATCTCGTCAAATGACATCAGAATCTCAAGTTGGCAGCTCCTGTATCCGGGATATTTTGGCTTCACCTTTGTACAGTGGGAGGAAGTGGAGACACGTAGACCATCTATATACACAGTCAGTGGTTGGATGCAAAAACACAGTTTATAATTTCCTCAACAAACTGGTCCAACTTTGACACTTTAACTTTAAATCAGAACGCACCACTGCTGGCTGGTTTTGACCACAGATCAAATATATTTCAGAATATCAGGATGTACTTCTGAATCTCTATTTTGTCCAAAGAAAAAACACCTGGGACCAGTCCAGTTTCTACTTTGTAAATTAAATTGGCTCTGGTTCAGCGTGGACCTCATGTTGAATATCTCCAGCTACAGAAGTGAACTCATCACAGCAACAGGAATAAGTAAATGAAGAGGCAGCGGGTGGGAGAGACACTGTAACGACCCTGATCTGGTCATTCTGCATCCTGTAATACATCATCAGATCATCACTCACTCGCTCGTTCAAACATGACGTATGTGACCTACCAGGCTGGTCGCGGTTCCAGTTGGTGTAGGACACTTCATCCCCGCTGAGCCAGTGGAAAGAGCCGGGGCTGCCCTGGTCATGGAGGCCGATCCAGAAGGAATCACCAGAGCGACCGAACACCAGGCTGTTGGCGAAGGCCTGCTCGAACCTTTAAAGAGTTAGAGGGAGTTTTAGAAAGGCAGTGAAGACTAAACACACTGTGATGTCCGTGTGTGTGTGTGTGTGTGTGTGTGTGTGTGTGTGTGTGTGTGTGTGTGTGGTGTTGCTGTTCTCACCTGTTGGTGATGGTAACGAGGGCGGCTCCTTGAGCCTCACAGGACTTCCTGGCCTCATCAAATGTAAACAGATCTTCTCCGACCCAGTAACAAGCTGGACTGTGCCACTTCCATCCCTGAGAGGAGAGGAGATTAGCATGATATGGAAAATCAAATTAATAAATAAATAAAAATAAACCATTCAAAGAGCACAAAAATATACAACGGCCTTGCAACATTTTAAATTTGCTGAACCAATCTTTTAAAATCTGGATGTGCATCAAAATATACATGAGGCAGACTGTCTAAATCCCAGCAATACTGGTGCTTTGGAAATGGAAGGAGAGTGTAAGATTTCAAGTGAGTCAGGCATTTAAATTGATCTTTTTTCAGTAACGCCACTTACTTAGGCCAAGTTTAGGAATTTTAACAATTTATAGGCCAAAGGAAAATGGAGAATCAACCTAACTTTTTGGGGTATTGTGAAAGAAATGTGTTTGACTAAGGACAAACAGACAAAACCCTTAACATATCCTCCTCTGCAGAGGTAAAAAAAAACATAAATGGTGTTTTAGAAAGTAATCTGAATGCCATTTCAACATCAAAACAGAAGTGCATCCACTTATACCAGTCAAGTGTATCTCAGACGCAGTATAAAAAGAGCATGTCTAGGCATGCAGAAATAACTGTTCCCTGGCCTCGATCCCTCCTGACAGCTCACGGAGGCCTACTGTAGCTGTGGACGTGTACAGATGCAGAGCGCAGCCAACATGCAGAAGGTCACCAGGGGTGAGGTTTTACAGGAGAATAATAGTGAGAGATAGTTTGCATGCAGCTCTGTGTGGATATGCCCGACCTCAGGCTTTTTACACAACCACGTTTGGCATCGAGACAAAAACCTCAAAGATTACAGCTGCTGGAGAGGCTCGATCTGTTGAAACTCACGTCTCCTTCACACTCCTTCCTTTCTTTGTCTTACAGTCAATATGTCTGTGTTAACTTTCAGCATGTTCCTAATATCATGAAACAGTACTGAATTAAATGAAAGAAAAATGAAAATGAAATGTTCAACTAGAATCAAATATTATGAAACAACCTGATTTCACCCACGTCCATTATCAACTGAGCTTTTTGTCATCTCCCCCATTAATGACACAGCAGTTTACCATAAAACATGTTCATATTTTAGTCCTCAATCTACAAACAAGCCATATTTTACGCTTTTTTGGGAGGGCCCTTTGGCAAAACAGACATGTCTCTTACGGAAAGTGCTGTTTTTGGTCTCTACCAACTCCTGAGGGAAATAGCTGTCTTTTTAGCTGCTAAATGCTTCATTATGTTCACCAGCTAGTCTCTAACTGTGTCTGTCTGTTGTTTGGTCCTGAGCAGGCGGTATACAATGGATTTTTAAAGCTTTTTCGCTGAAATTACCTGCCTGCTGTGGCTGAAATTAACACTGTGAGTGCAGTGAGAGTGAACCAAAAGCCGCACAGCTAAGAGCTGAAACTCGCTAAAAAGCTCTGTAAAGCAGGGGGGAGCTGCATGTTCAGGTGATCTTTTTCTGTAGGTTCACACTGTTTTCATGTCATTTAATACTTTGTTATTATAAAAAAAAATAAAAATAGTGCCGTCAATTGATTAAAATATTTAATCATGATTTATTGCATGATTGTCCAAAGTTAATCATGATTAATTGCAAATTTTTTATCTGTTCAAAATGTACCTTGAAGGGATTTGTCAAGTATTTGATACTCTTATCAACATGGAAGTGGACACATATGCTGCTTTATGCAAATGTATGTACAGTACACAGTATATCCATAATTGGAAATCAATTAACAACACAAAACAATGACAAATATTGTCCACAAACCCTCACAGGTACTGCATTTAGCATACAAAATATGCTCAAATCATAACATGACGAACTGAACAGGCAACATCAGCTGTCAGTGTATCAGTGTGCTGACTTGACTATGACTTGCCCCAAATTGCTTGTGATTATCATAAAGTGGGCATGTCTGTAAAGGGGAGACTGGTGGGTACCCATAGAAAACATTTTCATCCACATAAAATGAAGTCAGAGGTCAAGGGTCCCCTTTGAAAATGGCCATGACAGTTTTTCTTCGCTAAAATTTAGTGTCAGTTTGGATCGTTATTTAACCTCCTATGTGACAAGCTAGTATGACATGGTTGGTACCAATGGATTGAGTAGGTTTTCTAGTTTCATATGATATTTTCATTTTTTTTTCACTTTAGCTTTAAAACTGAGCCTGCTACAATCTATAAATCACAAATTGCTGATGCATTAAAGAAATTAGTGGCGTTAAAACAAATTTGCGGTAATGCATTTTAATCACATTAACTTTGACAGCCCTAATAACAAACAACATCTTCTCATCACAACTCGTCACATACTGCTGCTTTGTCACGCCGCTTTATTACTTTACTTGTCACTTTATTTATGGCATCGAAACCACTATAGTTACCCTTGAGGCTACCATAGTTTTTGGCTACATAACCGCTAGAGTAGTATAGGTTTAGGAAAGAACTACATTTGTACACTGAATATAAAACTGATCGTTGTGAACACGCAATACAAACAGACAGCAAAGTGAGAGGGGCCCTAAGCAGCTGCTGACGCCCCAGGACACCTCTGACATTAGAGATCAGTGTTGTCTCGTCTCTCCATTTATTCACTCATGAAGCAACTGAGGTATCCTCATGAAATCACTATCTGTGGAAGTATAAAGTTGAAATGTAACACTAGCGTGAGGAGTGGCTGCTCCAGTGAGTTGGTAAAATGGTGACCCCTGTCACATTACCAGCAATGATGCCTCGCTCCCCAGGGAGAGGTGGGTAAAGATCTATTACACTAAAACAAATGGTCCATCCATCCATACAAAGATCTTTGTTGAATGTAGCAGCTGAGAAACAGCACAACTCTCAAAATCATAAATCAATGCTTAGCAGAAATATAACACTGCTGAAGGGCACAAAGACACACTTTTCTCATTATAATTACCCCCTGTATGTCACACATGGAAAAACTGTTCACGTGGACGGTGACCATCAGCAGCAACGGTCAGGTAGGGACAAGTCAGGTATGAGAGGCCTCATATGGAGAGAATTATGGGTTGAAATCAGAGACAGACGTAGATGGATTCTCCAGATGGGCTTTAGTTCACCATGTGGGTGCAAGTGGAGGCCGTGATAGCGCATTTCTGTTGCTGTGGCTCTTACTGGACACACTTGCTGAATGAGGACCAGTACTTGAAGTGGAAAAAAACAAGAGCCAGTACTCTCTTATTCACATGTTGGCGCGACTGTCAGCCGGTATCTGCAGTGTCTTGTGACTAATTCCTATTAATTCATTATTTCTTTAAGCATGTTATACTGTGTCAGTCATAATCAGTTGTGGTTTTTTGCTAGATTATTAGAATAATTGGGCTATGCATCCTCTATCGTAGGCCTATAATACTCCAGTAATATTCCAACTGAAACATTATAACAGTGCTTTCCTGTGTTTTTAGTAGTCTACAGTAGGTATCATTCAGGTTTTAGGAGCAATGTCCCGGTCAGGATGCTGCTACATATGCAGCAGGATAAAGACACACATTATGACTTTCTACATTTGAAGGTTTGTGGCTTAAAACTATCACTACTATCACTAACATCATTTTGGATCATTATTATTACTGGTTAAATGTCTGTTTTATTATTTATCACAGCCTTTGTCTGAATATTGAATTCTTCTGGAAATGCTTGCTAAAAAGCATTAAAAAACAGCAGATTCAGAAAACTGCTAAAGAAAATATTCATTCACAGATAAAAAACAGTAACGACAAACAGTTCACTATTATTGATAAATTACATCACCCCCGTCCCCTGTGTCGTGCATCAGCCTGTCCAGATACTCCCCACATAGTTTTTACATTGATACGGCTGATAAGGCACGGCACAAATACACTGCACCGTTATGAAGCGTCATAATAAATCTAAGAGAAACTGATATGAAGAGGACAGAGTAAAAAAAAAAAAAAAAAAAAATCAAGGTATGCCAAAGAGTTAACAGAAGTACCAGTACAGTGTACTAGAGAGTACCGATCCACTTCAAGCACTGTCTGAGACAAACATGTCACAATTTGAATACCTTAAAAATATGAATTTCGTTTTGTTTTATTGGGCCAGTGTAAGTTAAGGGAAGAATGTGTGTGTGCATCCAGCTCTCAGTTTGCTTGCAGTCTTAATGGAGTGATTTATATCGCAGTTACAGACTGGGGGGCGAACTAGTGGACCATGTGGAGGGGTGAGAGATGAAGGAGAGTTCTGGGGGAAGGGGTCAAAGGTGAAGGAACGGCTGAAATACTTAGAATAATAATTATGCCCCCAGCAACACTACAGACCGTCAGCAGCTGGAATATGAGCACAGAAATGCTGCAGGAGATCTGAATGAGTCTTTGTGGAGTAAAACTGAGAGCTACAGGAAGACAAGACACACAAAAAAAATGTATCTAATCCAGAACTAAAAAAATCTGCAATGTAAAGCATAAACAGTTCATGTCAGGGAGAAAATGAGATAAAAAATAATACTTGTTTGCAGTCCTGGTGCCGTGGCTTCCCCTCACTCTTTGTTCCCGGTTTCTTACAGATGGAGGCCAGAGTCAGATTACAGGGGCTGTCATCCCAGCGGCCCTCCTGCACATGTAAGCAGGACACAAACACAGAGAGAGCACAGCTGTTAAATGTATACAGACGGAGGAGACTCGCCGGCAGCGAGAGCCCATTAACTCTGAAGGGTAGAGTGAGGGTGAAGGGGGTCACTCACAGCCCCCCAGATGGAGACACAATCCTCTTGGGTGTTTCGGAAGTTGTTGGGTTCAAACGGGTGCCAGTAGGTGAAGATGACGGGTGTGTGGTCTGTCCACTGGAAGTCCATTTGCATATCAGTGTCATGGAGCCCGATCCAGAGCTGGTCAATCTCTGACAGAGACAGTGGTGGAAGAAGTATTCAGATCTTTTACTTGACAAAAACTTAAATTATTTACTTAGAAGTAAAAGCCCTGCATTTGGCGTTACCTAAGTAAAAATACAAAAGTATTAGCATTAGCACTGATGCATCAGTGTACAATATTTCACTCTGAAATGTAGTGGAGTACAACTATAAAGTAGCATAAAATATACTAGTAAAGTACAAGTACCTCAGAATCAGAATCAGAAATACTTAATTGATCCCGAGGGAAAAGTGAATCATTACAGTTACTCTTGTATAAACATAAATAAATGTAAGAAGATAGAAATAAACAAGTATGCAACATGTAAATTATGTTCTAATAGAAATGAAAAAGATGTAAAGAAATATAAGTACCAGTAAAATTAAAAATAGGAAAAAGAGAATATAAGAAATATGTATAAATATTTAACAAATACTCAAAATTGTGCTTAAGTACAGAACTTGAGTAAATGTACTGTCCACCACAGGACGGAGGACACAAATAGACAGGCAGGTTATGAAGACTATTAGGGAACACAGAAATAGGATTAGGGCTCCAACTATGACTGTAATATGAAACTGACTAACTTTTCCATGAGTTCAATAACTACACTAGAGCATTTCCATGACCTAAAAATTGGATTCCTCTCTTCATGTGCTGTTTTTTAGCTCAGGGAAACGGATGAACTGCCTAGTTTCCACTACATTTGAGTTTGCTCTGGAGATGATGCAGGCATGAAATGTAGGAAAACTGCTGGAAACTATTTAAGTTCTTTTAACAGAAATATTTACTTTTTTTGTAGAAAAATATATCCACATCAGTGCTGCCCTGTGTTTAAAATAGAAACCGAAGAATCACATCTAAAGAGCGTTTGGATAGATATGAGTGTGTGAACTCTCTATGAGCCCATTGCACTTCAACATTAGTTTCATGCACCCCTGTCCTTTTTTCCTTAGTTGAGTGCTTCGTCTATATTTATACATAAAACTATCAAAATCCTGCTCCTCCCCTGTCTCGAACACAGGCTCTCTTTCAAAATGCTTATTATATTCCTTAAAGTCTACTTCTAGCGGATGTCCTGTGGTGCAGAGACTGAACTCTGATTTCAGAGAATTTTATTTATTTCATTTTCTGGCTCCAAATAGCAAAGCAATAATCCAAGTTTAAAATGACTCTGGAGAGACGGTGTGGGTTCGAACAGATTATATATGTTATTCCTCAAACCCCCACTGTCTGTGGTGAAAGTGCTCTTAAGAGTTTTTGCACCACATCTTGGTGAAAACTACACTCATTTAAACTAGATTATTTTATAAGCATGCACAATTACATTAAGGACTATTTGAACATTGAATGTACTTGTTACTGAGCAACACTGCTAATTCATTAGTCGATGCAGTTTACTGTTTGTTTTCCATCTGTTACTTGTTTCTTTTATGTGAAATGTCTTAGATAAGATAGTACTTTATTGATTGCCAGGGGGAGATTTGGGTGTTACAGCAGCACTGATAGCAATAGCAAGTAGTACAGTATAAAGTGTAAGAATAGGTAGAAAAATGAAATAAAGTGGAATAACATAAGAATAAAGTAAATACAAGGTATATACAGCTATTATACAAGTCAAGGTAAAATGGCAAATAAAGTGACATATGTGTATATGTATAGAAAGTACAGTGCAAAAGTATGCAAAATGTATAACAGTGTAATATGGTATAATATAATAGTATAATAGTATATAATATAGTATAAGATATAATACTATGATGATATATGAGAAGGTATAGCATACTATAGCAGTTATATTCATATAATACAGTATAGTATATCAGTTGTATTAATATAATATCACAATTAATTGTATGTCTTATGTCTAATGATTTTAACTTTTTCCTGTTTTAAGTCTGATGCTTGGTGTGATCTCCTTGTAAAAGATATTTTAAATAATGTGAATGTCCTGGAGAAAAGGTTAGATATTTTTTATTGCAAGTTCAGAAAGATGCAGTTAAGAAGAAAAGTACAAAAATGGACAACTCACCTTTCTTGAGGTTGCGTATGATGAACTCCAGCTCAGGCAGGGTGTGGATGCTGACCAGGTTGGCCTCCATCCTCTGACAGGTTTTCTGAGCCGTGTCCCAGTCGATCTTCTCCGAGGTCAGCTTGTAGCAGCCAGCCTGGAAGGCCTGCCAGCCCACATCACATTCATATTTCTCATCATCTGCCCACGAGTCTGTGGGAGCAGAAAGATAAAACCCATCGAATTGTGGACTCTGGCACTGTGGCAGGACTGGAACTGCTGTATGAATGCCTCGACACTGACCAGTAGTGAAGGGGTCCAGGGTGGCATTGGGCCTCTTCTTACAGACGTACGGCAGAGCAACAGTACAGTCGCGGTTCTGCCAACGACCCGATGACTCAGTTCTTATCACAGCGCAGTTCTCCTCCTCAGCGTGGTTCGGCTGGTCTGGAGGATGAGAGCAAGAAAACAAACTCTTCAAAAACATCACTGATGTAAAGTACTTTTGTTCAAGCCACTTAACCCCAAATACTCCAGTGCTCGGCAGGAAAATGTTGCAGATGCACTAGAAGAGTGTGTTTGAACTGTTGCTAAAAACAGACTCATTGAGCCTTCTGTGGGAAATAGATGTTTGTTTAAAAAAAGACCACAGACACTTAAAAAAGCCAGAGAAGGTTGAGTTGTTTTTGCAATCTAACCTGACTCCCAGTTGAGATATTTGAGTGGTGAGGAGTCGGCCCATTGCCAGCCTCCATTGATGTCCAGGTCATTGAGGCCAATCCACAAAGCAGCACTGTAGCCGGTCAGTAAACCTAAAACAGCAGAAAGAAAGAAAGAAAGAAAGAAATTCCTTTATTAGTCCCACAGTGGGGAAATTCAGTTTTACACTCTGTTGTTCACACAGTACAGTTCACACAGTACATATACATGTCAATGGAGAGATGTCAGAGTGAGGGGGCTGCTCCTGACAAGCGCCCAGAGCAGTTGGGGGTTTGGTGCCTTGCTCAGGGGCACCTCGGCAGTGCCCAAGAGGTAAACTGGCACCTCTCCAGCAACCAGTTGGTCTTGGTCCATGGGGGACTTGAAGCCCGGTCCTCCACATCCTAACCCAAGTCCTTACGGACTGAGCTACTGCCGCCCCCGAAAAAAAAACACCTTTCTCAAATATTATGAAATACAACAACCCGCCCTCTGTTTTCTCTTTTGTGAAGGAAGACACAACAAAAGAAAACACTCAGCTTCCTCTTAGGCCCAACAATCCCTCCACTTAGCCACGATTTTAACTGTCAACACTGTATCGGGCAGTTAATTGTTACATAATAATGGCCTAATATTAGCAGCAGGGTCACAACATTACCAAAAAAATCAATTACCCCTGTTGGCAGAGTGAATGTGTGCAGCAGTAAATATTATGCTGCACAGCAAATTCTGTTGCCCTAAATAGACTATGAATATTTGATATTTTTCATGTTCGTCACAGGCAAACTAAGAAACAAAGGCTTGATTGACATGTGTGCCTCCTTGTAATAGGTAATATGGCGATCGCTGATATTAGAAATTACGGAAATTAAAGGAACAGTGTGAAGCATTTTGGAGGATCTATTAACAGAAATTTAATATAATATTCATAACTAT
Source organism: Pterois miles (assembly GCA_947000775.1). Lineage (NCBI taxonomy): Eukaryota > Metazoa > Chordata > Actinopteri > Perciformes > Scorpaenidae > Pterois > Pterois miles. The sequence continues at coordinate 17,432,289 of CAMQGK010000567.1, read as the reverse complement.
GTTCTCATTAGTGTTTAATCACCTGACACTAAGAACTGTATTTTCATTAGCTTAGAATGAGGCCTTCATATCTACATAGGGAGCGGGGCCTCTTCACGGAGTCCGCCATGTTTCTACAGTAGCCAAACGCTGATCTAGAGAGACCCTTTCACGTTTTTACATCACCTGAAGGCCACCGTACATCTCCTTGTGAACTTGTGGTAATATTAGCCACAGAGTGTAAAACCATGGTACCGCCTGTCGCTGTCTGACTTTCGTTGCTCCTAAAGTCATTATGGTAAGGATGGCCTCTGAGCGTGGCGAACAGCGTTACCCTGGTTTTGCTCTCGGCAGCTCATGTTACAGCAGTCTTGAAAAGGAAGAAACGAGCAGAGGGGAAACTAAGTTGGTTGCAATCTGCAACGAAACCACTAGATGCTGCCAAATCCTACAAACCGTACCTTTAAGAAATTATTCTCATTACGATACTATTATTGTCGATGCCGATTTGATCAGGGGTGAAAGGTGAAATAGCACCCTTACGGGTAAAAAAGAAACCCCTTAAAATTTTGAATTATCTTCAATTTAACTTTTGTATGCCAAGAAATAAATCAATGATTAATTGTCGTTTTGCTCAGTGTTGATTAATCTGTGCTTGCTGCATATTTCTCAGGTTTTATTTGCTGATGTTTGTGTTCAGATGAACTGCTAATTTCAATGCAGTAGCTCTTTGTCCACCCAAATCAATACCAATACAACCAAGCTGAAGGTCAATATAAATACTTATTGTCATGTAAAATAATGGCATTTTTGTTCAGCAAAATCTTACAGTGTGCCTTGGGTTATTTTTGAAGGAGCATTTTTTACTTTTTTTGAGACCATATTACACCCAATAAAATGAGCTCTTCACAAGATTGAATATCAATGTATATTTCAAACAAGTAGCTACAACAAGTCTGTGAATGTTCTCATTCATCCAGGTCATATTCATTCTGGCAAAAAATTGAATCAAAGGCAACTGGACTTAGATTTGTCTCTGAAGACGTTTCACCCCTTATCCAAGTGGCTGCATCAGTTCGAACGCTACAGTCTGACTAGTCCCCACTAGTCCCCTCTAGTCAGACTAGTGGGGTGAAACGTCTTCAGAGACAAATCTAAGTCCAGTTGCCTTCGATTCAATTTTTTGCCAGAAAGTAGCTACAACATGAGTGGATGCTTTGTACTGCACACAAATATACATGTGCACATTGACTTTACCGTTGATGTATGTCTGCTCGTGCAGCTTGGTGATGCTTAGCAAGTCAGCTCCCTGCTGCTGGCAACTGATCCGAGCCTCGCTCCACGACAGCGTAGCCTGGAAGTTAAACTGGTAACAGCTGTCTGTCAGCGGGTCGGTATCCCAGAAGGTCTCACAGCCGCTGCCTGACAGCGAGGGAGGGCGATAAGACGTTGGTTAGACCGGGGGAGAGAGCAGGAGGAAAGAACAATAAACAGCTGGGTGAGAGGAAATTGTGGTGCAGCTCGCTGAGTTTCTGGCAAAGTGATAACTCACTCTTTACAGGACAGAAGCCCCAACGCTCATCTTTGCCGTAATCGTAGGTGGTGGCACACCAGAAGTGACCGTCCTCACGCCCGATGCTGGTGCAGTTGTGGAACCACTGGCCGTCATACAGGAAGGGCAGATAGCAGGGACGGCCATGAGAGTTCCCCTGGATCGTGTAGATCTCTGGGGAGCAATGATACGAGAGACTTTACAGGAGACCTATTTCCCTTTCCTTTAGCGTGTTATATTGTTTTTTATGCAGGTAAAAGGTGAAAATGTAAAATGTGTCTGCTTTAAAGCCCTGCATGCAGCGGGAGAGACGGGTTGCTCGTGTTGTCTAAAGTTGTGGCTGTGAACTGTGTTGAACTGAAATACCTTATGTGTTTTCCCAGTGACTTGTATAATCAAACACATGGTGAAAAACAGGATGATGTTACAGTCAAAACAGTAAAGTCACATAGTGGTCAGCAGAAGGATGAGGAAACAAACAGGAAAATGTTATTATGAACTATCTTTCAAAACAGAGCAGCTTTGATTTCACAAAAAAAGGATTAGATCTAAATATTTAGATTTCATAGCAAGATCTCTTTGAACCAGACTAGTTTAACTTCTGAACTAGATCTGTATCGATAGCTCTACAGTTTGATTGAATATATCTTTTCATCACAATCAATCTGATTATTCAACTCTTGGAAAGGGTGTACCACATGGATCTATTTTAGGACCTTTACTTTTCTCTACTTTTATTAATGATCTTCCAAAAGTTTGTTGTCATTGTTTTATTCAGTTATATGCAGATGACACAGTTATCTGACTCTGATATAACTAAAATTCAAAGCTCTTTGCACTCTTGCAATGTTTTTGAATAAGAACCTTATACTAAACAAACACAAACCTTGTACTATGTTGTTTGGTAGTAGACATATGTGTAATATTTCATCTGCTGAGGTGACTATTAATTTCAATGATATGAAATATTTGGGACTTTGCATTGATTCTGAATTTTCTTTTCATATTGATTTTATTAGAAATAAAACAAATGCCAATCTCAAAATACCATATAAGTAAATTAATTGCTTTATTCTATTATTGACTATGGTGCCATCATATACCAGAACACAACAACACTTAATCTTAATTACTTTAAATAATATCTTTAGATTTTTTCTTAGGTGTCCTTATTTCACACATCATAGTTTCATGTATGATAAACTTAATCTCGCTACCCCTTCCCTGTAGAAGACTTTTTCATTGGTTACTCTTTGTTTTCAAATACATTTACTTCAATTATTCGTTATACTTATAGCAGCTTTTAGTCACATTCAGATCATTATATTCACTTCAACAACCTTTTTTTAGCATTCCTACAATTTTTTCAGTTCATGAACTCAGTGTTTTCACATAATGTTACTTTATTATTATTTTTATCATTATTTTTATGTTATTTATTTTCATGTTATGTTGGTGTGGTTTGGGATGGGATGGAGGGAGAGCCTTTGTGTATGCCCTTGCTGATGTTACTATGTTGATTGTTTTATTGTTGAATTTTTGTTTTTATTTAATTTCTTCTTCTTATTATTATTATTCTATCCATCCATCTGCAACCACTTATCCCGTTAGGGGTCGCAGGGGTGCTGGAGCCGATCCCAGCTGGCATTGGGCGAAGGCCTGGTTCACCCTGGACAGGTCGCCAGTCCATCGCAGGGCACAAAGAGACAGACAACCATTCACACTCACATTCACACCTACAGGCAATTTAGAGTCATCAGTTAACCTGCATGTTTTTAGACTGTGGGAGGAAGCCGGAGAACCTGGAGAAAACCCACGCTTACACAGGGAGAACATGCAAACCACACAAAAGAGCCCCAAGCCAGATTCAAAGTTGTGACCCTCTTGCTATGAGGCAACAGTGCTAGCCACTACACCACTTTGCAGTGCTGTAATTATTATTCATGTGTTTAAATATTTGTTAACTTCTACATTTTGTGCCCGAGGACCCCCTTGAAAACGAGATGGTGCATCTCAAGGGGTTTATCCTCTGATAATTTTTTGTTTAAATACACTGAGGTTGCCATTCTGGCCCCTAGATGTAAAGTACAGTGTGAAGAATAGAGCAACAGAGACAGAGAGAGGGGGAGAGGCTGGATCTGAAGTGTTACCAGAACATGTTGGGCCAGTGGAAAGTAGGGCAGACATGTTAAACGAGGGAGGAAAGATTTCTGAAGCTCCCTCCCTGACTTCCCTCTCTGCTCCACCGTTGGCTCGAGCTGCTCCTCCGCTGACTAACATCGGAGGCATTCCTCTCCAGCAGCGAGCTGACTTCACAAAGAAACTTGTGGAGATCGGCACTTTAAAGTTGAAAATGTCTATGTGCCCAGTTCCCTTGCCACAAAAAACAGCAAGAAGAGACTGAGAGGATAGGAAGGATAAAGAAGAAAGTAAAGGGAGATTTGCTGGTCTTACGTTTATGGCAGATCTGGTTTTAATTGCAGCCGAGCAGAGCTGTACGGCTGTCTGAGCCTCGCCGTTCAGTTTGTCAATGAACAGCTGTGATATTTGATATTGGTAAGAACGGTACTGACAGCGGAAATGAGGCTTAACTGTGAACCGCCATGGTTAGATTTAATCTGGACTGAAAACTATATATAAATACAAATATACTCGAGGGCAGGGACAATGCTGTGTCTTTGCAGGAGTTTACAAACACCAGCAGTGTTTTCCTTGGCTTTCTGACTGGCAGGCAGCCACTTGTCCGCAAAGATGCCCTGAAAGCAACATTTTGATATATCCATTTGATCGGATACAGCTGTGGCTTCCACAACAGTACGTTTAACATACAGTGAAGGAGCAGCTCACTGGGTCACTGTATCACATCTGTATCAATACAGCTGTGTAATGAGGGACTTAGGTCAATTTAATAGAGGATGATCTGTAGACTCCTCTAATGCACTGTTTGTGATCTCATTTATTATTATGTATGGACTTTACTTGGGTTTTTGTGCATTATTTTATTTATTTATTATTACTAATATTACTTATTTTTTCATTTTATTTAATCTTCATTGTTCCTTTGGATTAATTATTTGCAATCTCATTCCTATTTCTTTTTGTTCAAATTTCAATAAAAATTATTACAAAAATGGACCTATTACTCCAAATTCACACCAGGCTAAAGCAAAGTACGGTTCACTGCAATAATTACATTTTTTGTGACTGGGAGTCGTGTTTCAAGCAGGAAGAATTTCTTTGTAACACAGGTCAACCTATCAGGATCTGTTCACATATTGGCCGCGGGTCCTGTCTGGTTGCACTTCGCTGTTAAAAGTTTCCAACTTTTAGTTTGGCCGCACTTTGCACAAAATCAGCCGCAGCTTTTCATAAACATTGCATGGCAGCGCTTCGCCACTGCTCTGGTGTGAATTTTGCATTATGTTTTTGTGCTTTTTCCCTTTAGTGTGTGTAAAAGATCTGCTGAGTTACAAAGCTCAAAGTCCATGCTAAAGGGAGTCACTCTCCTCCACAGAAACACCGAACAGCCTGAACAAGTCCCACCTTTTCTTCTGTGACGTGGTGATGTCACCAAGTAACACCTTTGCATAATGCCACCCTAGCTAGTTAGAGCGGAGCTGGAGCGGAGTCCAAAGAGTTTGGTTCAGATGACCAATCACACCAAGTGGACCAGCTGACAGAGGGTGAAAAGAGGTGCTGCAGCACAGCTGGTATGAGAGTGTTTTTGAACATCAACGCATGTAAACATTTTCTAGGAGGAACCCAAAATACAAGTATACAGTACATACACCCAGAAATAAGCATTATAGGTCCTCTTTAACGATTTTAAAAATGAAGGTATTTTAAAGGGTATCCAATCCCATGCTTACCACGATATGTTTTAGAGCACAGGTCCTGCACGCCACCATGCAGCCTCCATTTGAGCTTTGAAGGAGGGGAGGTCGAGGAGGAGTTCCAGAACGAGGGCGAGGGAAGGTAATTGTTGAGGTTGTCCAACACCTGGCCACAGTTCCAGGTCCAGCGTATTCTGGGGGGCTCGCGGTCACAGGTGTACACGCCCAGAGGAGACCTGTCCCCTCTGGAGGTGACATTGCCGGTGGTCACTCCCAGGCACAGCGAGGATCCCACGTTGAACAGGCGACCCCGGGTCACCCACTTCCAGCGCTGGCTGTCTCCCTCACAGGAGGTCGACAAGACGAGGGAGTGATCCCGCACCCCCAGGCACCCCTGGGCGCCCTCATGGAAGAAAGCAAACTCACCAGAGTCCAGCGGCGCTGTGCAGAGAGAGGGAAACAATAGCATCAGTCGATAACGCTGATTAAAACAGGATTCCATGTAAGCAAGAGAACAGGTCAGCGGCTGGATCAATATCCCCTTTAATGGATGCAGTGCTGGGTTAGAACTAGTTTGAGCTGCAGCCTCTGATGTTCCTGTGTAATACACTTCAGCAGGATTAATTATAACCCTTTAATAACCCTTAAATCCTGTATATAAAAGAGCTCACAGCAGGAAGTAATTGCAACGTCATGTAATAAACTGTGAAAAGCCGGTGCACATGTTTTTAATCCAAGGTTAGTAAATTAGCAATCACGGATGAACTATTTCACCAGGTGTCAAGAATTCACCCCGTTTCCAAGGTTTGACCTGGAATTGCCTCTCACCTTGCTCACTACATTTTGTGGTGCCTATTTGTGTTGGGTTTGACTACGGAGAGAGCAGCTGAAAATATAAAAGGTCTTTATCATGAGAATCGTGATACCTTTGACCCAAATTACTGAATGTTTTCACAGGTCTGAATTTGATTAAGTTGAAACTGTAATGATCCCCAGGGGTGAAATGCGCAGCTGTACACCGATTCCTTTATTCGCATTACATCAGTGTGATTCTCTGAGGACCTTAAGCTGCCTGCGAGGTGCTAACCTACAGAGCTTTCTCACATACACGAACACCATGCAAAAATATCAAAAACAACTAAAAGGTTAACAGAAAACTGAGACTTAGGAGGGAAAAGTGTTGAACTTAACACATCCAGAGCAGCGGCTGCACGCCAGCCTCAGTGACTGAAATTTCAGGAACAAAACCCAACTCCCTTTCCCAAAAATATATGTGGTTTTCCTTCATTCCTTTTCTATTTTTCTTGAAGGATTTAGCGATTGGGAACCTAGATGCTAGGATTGTGAATATAATGCTGTGCGGTTCGGAGCTGGTGTGAAGGTGGTAGAAAGAAAGGCAAGTCAGGAGTGTGGGAGTGACTCTAAATTAAGGTCCTGCTAAAATGAATTTAAAAAATATCCTCAAACTACATATAAATCCCTTCTCTCAGATTCAGAGGAGAAAAAGTGAGACCCTCAGCATTCCTACTCGGCGGACTCCTGTGAGAGGCCAGGAAGTGGGGAAGGTGAGAAAAGATCACTGGGCATTTGGTTGAAAAACACTATTCTCCCGTGTGGATACTTTCACTCCGCTCAATCCCTCGTTTCCCACCTCTAAGCTCAAACACTCCAAACCTCCAGTGCTGCTTTTATAGACCCAGAGACAATAGAGTCCCTTCAAGAGCCCAGTAAAACTCCCTGTAATCTGGAGGAGACGATAGGCACACCCCTCCTCTCGCACTCTGTGGTTGAGTTTCTCAGAAACAGTGTTACCTCATTGGGTCGGTAGCAAACACAGTAACGGCACAGTGGTTCAGCATAAGTTCTCTGTATGGTGTAATCAGATATAACCATCACCACCACCACCACCACGCTCTTCTTATAAAGCTATCCCTCTTACAGTAACGCCCAGCTGTTTACTGCCAGTTCATTGTTTTAATCATGAAAGATTCAAATGAGATTCCACAATAACTCCTAAAAACTTAGATGGCATACTGTTAACACAAAACACCTCAGCTGCGTTTGGTGCTCTTTCCATGAGACTGTTATTCTAGACACTCCTATTAATGCAACATAATCCAGAGCAAATATATCAAAAAAAAAAAAAACAATCTGTGGAAAATCACTGCCTGGTGGATCCACTGAAAGTGGCAGCAAAAGTGTTAAAACACAAAAAAATGTCAGAAAATAACAAAAATCACAGTTCTCCAAAACCCAAATTGGCTCATTTAAACTTGTCTTGTTTGAAAAAAATCCAAAATTGATACATACTTAGTTTAGTATCAGTACTGATGTAGTATTTAGTATCATAGGCAAAAACCCAGCAAATATTCACATTTGTAGAGACAGAACAGATGTTGGGGAGAACTTTTGCTTAAAGGGGAACTACAGCCATTTTCATAATTCATACATGTTAATCCTATAGTCTGAGACAGTCCAAACACATTAGTAAACATGGACATCTCTCTCCTAAATCCAAAAACTAGAGCTAAAACTCTTGTGATGTCACAGATATAAAATGTGGAGCTGCTCCATAAACAATGAATGAGGAGAGACATTAAAGACGACACTGAGAGCACCCAGAGGAATGATGAGTATACGGGAACATTTTCTGTCTCACAACTGACAACTCTACAGCAGAATAAAGCTCATGTAAGTATAAAACAAATCATTTTGTCAATCAATCAATCAATCAATCAATCAAAACGATCATTCTGTGGATCCACAACACCAGTCTGACATCACAAGTTTGAGACTTCGCTGGTTTCTGGCTTTGAGACAGAGCAGCTAATGTTCACAGATAATTGAGCGTTCCTCGGCCATGGAAATAAAAATTATTAATTTGGGCGGTGTTCCCCTTTAAAAACATATTTAAAGCAAGGATTGGTAATCTTCTTCAAAAACATTTTTTGTATTTGTTGAAATTCTCTTTATATCCAGTAATCAATAAATCAAATGCTGGACGTAGGACTGTGATAAAGCCGTCCCATCATTTCAATGAGCCTGAATGTAATCACTGGTCGGGCTACTTGCCAACCCTCCCGATTTTCCTGGGAGACTCCTGTTTTTCATCGCCCTCTCCCGGTTTTCTCCCAGAGACACAATTCTCCTGTATTTCTCCCAATTTATGTCAAATTTTGACAATTTTTTTTACTTTTTCGTTATCTTAGCCTGTTTCTGGAACTGAACAGTGTGGATAATCCCTGCTGTTTCCACCTGGACAAAAATAGAGCTACACCAACTGTTGTTTCCTGACAGAAGAGAGCAGTCTATGCTCGCGACATGTTTAAGCTCATGTTTAACCTGCGCTCGCCACGGTGTGAAGCGCCCAAAGTTGGGCTTTGCTCGATGCAGCAAAAAGCCATCGTGGCGCGGTGCTTGCCATTAGAAATAACAGGTTTCAGTGCACAGAGGTGCCGTTGCCGCATTGTATCTGAAAGGACCTTCGGTGGGAGAAGGAGAGAGAAATGGAGAGTACTATGAGAAATACTCAAGCAGGAACAAAAATTAAAAAAATAAAAATAAAAATGGATGAATATTAGTTTATGCCAGAGATTCACACACCATGTTCACACCACATGGGTGAATTATTCAGTTTTCTTTCCGGGAAGTTAAAGGTAAAATCAAAAGTTAATATAAAAATATTGCTGTAGTGTCCTTAATATTTTGTTATTTTCACTCTTTTAAAGTCACCAGAATGCAGGAAACTCAAATTTTTCTTGCTTTGATTTTGAAATCCTCCTTTTTTATGCTCTCAAGGTTGGCAAGTATGGTCTCCCAGTCTGTACGCACTGTGCATTCATTTCACATCAGCAGTCTTCCACAAGCTGCTAGGTCATGTTTGTTGTTGACAATCATGATGATAATTTTGGGGGAGTGGCTTTGGAGGGAGGCCTGAAGGGATGGACCGTCAGTGTTGCTGACTTGGCGACTTTCTCGCTAGATTTAGGGACCTTTGGAGCTTGTGCTGCTACTTTCATTGGAAAAGAGTTTTGGTTGGATGATTTTGTGACTACAGATTACTAACCCAAGCTTTAAATGATTAATTATCAAAACAGTTTGATACATTTTCTGTCGATCAACAAATCGAGAAGTTTGCATTAAGCCCTCTGGATAGTTCATATAAAACCTCTGTGACAGACGTGTCCTCGGTCCTCTGCTGTAATTCAACTCTAGCCTGCAATTACAGTACAGTGGGGTGTCTACCACAACAGACAATAAAATGTTGATCTATATAATCTTAATTCAGGATTTATTTACACAATGCTGACTTGTTAACAAGATGAGGCAGATACGTCAATAAATCACTCTCAGCTATATCATTTTCACAAGGGGAATTAGCGCCATTTTATAAATAGAGCACAGTGTCAGCTCCAACGATGCCTGTGGGAAGATTTTCACACCAGAACCAGCCCAGTAAAAATCAAATTCACTTCAGTATGTGAATATAAGCTCAGTATTAATGTGGTGACTATATGAGAAGCTCCTGACAAAAAGCTTTTGAAGCGCAAGACAACCTGAAGCTGCAGCTCCAAACAGACAGGAGCAATTTCAAAAAGAAGTTTTAATTCCTGTCTGGAGGGGACACAACTGGATGTTTGATGTGAGGAAACTCCCGGGCAATCAGAGAGAGTGCAGAACTCCAGATTAACTTTAAGCCATTGAGCCCTGTGAAAGCTAAGCCACAACAGCTCTCCTGCTGTGATCTCATCCTCTTCTTTGCCCCGTCACCCCTTTTTCAACGCTGAAAACCGTTTCCTGCTGAAAAGAGAGGTTGAAACTCACGGCCAAGGACGCTCGCCAAGAGAGGCAGATATTCCCAGAACCTCCACCTCCTCAATTCGGTCATCCTTTGGACTAGGTTTGAGGACAATACTTGAACATGGGCGCCAAATCAATAGCAAGTCTTGAAACATTTTGAGTTCAACAAACTCCTCACATTGTTTTGGCGAAGTGTGACTCATTGCTGCTGCCAGATAATTAAAAGCCTATTTTTTCCATTCATTTATTTTATATACTTATATCTAAAGCTCTAGACTGATGTTAAGATGTTTTCCTGTAACTTCTCTTTATTTTGACAGATGTCAGAGATTACAAAAACAGGCCTTTTATTGACCACTGTGATAAAATGGCAACCAACAAATAGGCAGGAAATTCCAGCCTGCTGTGTTTGTTTCTTTGGTGTTTTATGGTGGCCTGGCCTCTGAAGCAACCCAGACTGTGGATAGGTTCAACCTCATCCAAGAAGCATGGGAGTAGAGAGAAAGAGAGAGGGGCTATTCGGGAGGGAGGAGCATATTTACTTCTCGTAGCCACACAGCCACACGCTAACTGGAACCTCTGGCAAAGTGCGTGTCAAGTTTAAAACCACAGTGCAAACTGTCAAAACTTGTCATCAATTATGCACGATATAAAGGGGATAACAGTTTAGGTTTAACTGTAAAATCATACTTAGCTAAGAGTTAGGACTGTCCTTGACCAAAAAAATTCTTTGTCAACCAACACTCCTTCGATTTTGTGGACTGATCAATTGATTTAATCAGCTGATCTGTAAAAGAGTTTCTCTACAAAGAATCACAAAAGCCCCACTTTAAATCTTGTGTTTACCAGAGATGTGCTCAAAAGTCATTCAGCGTGAAAAAAAGCATAAAAAAAAAGACTATTTGACTAAATAAATCTTAAACTAATCGACTAAGACGGGACATTATAATACAGTCGTAGTGATCAAATATATTTTGATAGGTATCTTGCGTGACATCATTTGCTCTAACGCTTGGCACCAGAGAGCTGAAGCTGTCTCCTAATGGATGGGAAACTTATTTTGAAATCTCTGCACCATGTTAGTCTGAACTGTCGCCTGGTTTGACTGTTAAAGCTATTAAATAGGAGTGATCAATTGCTATAAGCTGCATAGTTGTGGATCAGTATAGGGGCCTATTACACCTACGATGTTGTAAAAAGCAGCATGTTCTAACATGTTGTAAAACAGCATGAAACATCATGTTTTGAACACAAACAAAAAAGATTCTTTAGGTTTAGGCAATAAAACTACAACTTCTTTAGGTTTAGGCAATCCTACTATAACTTCTTAAAGCTTAGGCAGCAAAAAACAGTTAGGTTAAGGCAATAAATCTACAACTTCTTTAGGTTTAGGCAATAAATCTACAACTTCTTCAGATTTACGTAACAAATCTACAACTTCTTTAGGTTTAGGCAAAAAAACAGGTTTAGGGAAAAATGCAGTGTTTTGGGTTAAAATAATTACAGATCACAAAAACAACCACACATTGTTGGTTTCACATGAGATGCAAACTCTGGTCTCCTGGGTGAAACCCTGTGTTTTGTATCCCATCCGTCACTGTCATGCTCTTTTATACTTTCTTTTGGTGATCTACCATGTGAATAAATAATAAAAACTACTAGTGGGTGTAGTAGGTCCCTATTGACCCACATCCATGGGGCTTATAGTGACTGAAAGCACCTACTTAATAGCCTGACAACAGTCTAATCAGCTGCAACTGTCATTCCCAAATAAACTCTGTTGAATTGCAGTTCTGCCAGTCATGAATCAAGAAAAGAGTCTTTCCTAAAAATCATCTAGGATCATAACTGCCAGACTTTCTTTTCTCTATTGATTTCCACAAAACTGTCATTTCTTATGATGATAATACAATGCATGACAATTCATGATGACATGCTGAGCTGTCCCCAATCAACTCTGGTGGCTGGGAATTGCAAAAACAACTCGCATAACAAATCCAAAGAGACAACATTTCATATATCAAATCAACAATGATTATTTCCCCCCTTATATCCCTCTGCATCTCTCATCCATTTGGTCCAAACGTGATTGAAAATGGATTCTCCAATTTGGCAGCAGGGGAATTTGATGGCAGATGGGTGCACGTCATTTTAAAATTAAGAAGCTAAGCCTCGTCAAAAGGAGCTCCAGATTATTTAGGATGTTTATCTAGCTGTATATTCTTAGGGATAAGAGTGTAAATCTCAGTATCTCAATCTAACTTTAAACTAAAAGAGGTCAATTAACGTATTAAGAGGCTGTATACTGACATGAGTCTGGCATGATGACACCTGAAAATTCAGTATGGTGACTTTAAACTCTCTTTTTGTAATATCAAATTGATTAAATGGAAATTATGAGAACATGTGGTTAATCATTTTCTTTATGGTGGCTATTTAGGGTTGCACATTTTTAAAAAAAATATCTTATTGGGAATATTTTGACTGATACGGCTATTGCGATATGAGTTCATTTTTTCATTACAAAACATATTAAAATGATTACGGCGTGCTTTTTGCTGGGATCTGTACCAAACAAAGATGTTTTCTTAAGCCTGTAGAATATGATGTGTAGGCCAGGACATCTCTGCAACACTACAATATTTTATTTTCAATACATGGCACACTTTGCCTATAACAAATTCTAACATATACTGTGATTTGAAAATACAATATGTCATACTGTGATTTTGATAAATATGCGTCATGATGGCCAGAGATGACAGCCTAGCTTGCTCAGGGCATGGACATACTGTTTACAGTATAATCCCTCTCTTTATAATCTTTTTTGTGTCAAAAATAGAAATCATGCTGCTTAACCCCTGTCGCATCCACCTCATCTCATCCACTCTCTGTACATTAGAGAAGTCACTGTACAGTCAAATTAATTTCCAGTTGACAAGCAAAAATAATCATTAAAAAAATCTATAAATATCTCATCTAATCTTTACTGGAAGCCATTGCTGAGGTGGATTTACCCTCCACAAAATCCCATAACATGCTGTGGTCTAGTAGCCGGACTGAATGTGTTAATTGCAGCCTGTAACAGGATGTAAAGGTCACATCTGCCCGCGGGGCGCCAAATGAAGCTTCATTCCACGTCAGTTTTACACCGTAGCCTCAAAAAGACGCACAAAAATAGAACAACAAAACTAAAAACTGCATTGGTTTGCGGCTTTAAATAAACTTATGAATAAATAGAAATCACAATAGACACACTGAGCCAGTACCCCTTCCCTCCTCCACCTCCACCTCCTCCCCCCGCTTTGCTTTTCTCCACATCTGGTTCCACTCACTGCTCGGACTTTTGGGTCGTGGCATACCGACGCACCAAATCCAGGAACACGCACAAAATATCCTCCAGGATCTGCTTTTAAATGCGTTTTCCAACTGGAAGCCGTTACCCAAAGCAAAAGCACGCACAACACACCAACCGACCCGGCTTTTTAGACTTTTACATCCATTAAATGAAGTGAAAGTTGACATTTGCTCACCCGCAGCGCTCCTCTTTAGTTCCAGACTAAAGATGAATAAATATAAAGTGCATTTGTAAAATATAAGTTGCCGGTTTGTCCATGTTGTCCGCGACTCGTTGAGTCGGTGCCGACCGTTGCCTTGCATGCTCACAACTAACTTATAACACACGCACGCTGCGAGAAAAAAAAAAAAAAAAAAAAAGACAGAAAACACGACCAGAAAAAAACGCGCCGGCGGAGCAGCGACTGCTCCGGTGTTTTACTCTCAGAGGACGGAGGAGGATGCAGAGTTGGTGGAGAGTTTGACCGCTAGAGCTCCGTCTGCCTCTCAGTCAGACCCGGAGAGAGAGAAATGAATGGAGCAGCGTCAACAACGTGTGTGGGGTTCCCAACATGAGGTCCGGGGACCTCCAGGCGCCGGTTACAAGACCTCCAACAGCAAATACCTACATACTGTAGGTACCACGGGGTATTACGGCCATATTGTGAAAAAAAATCTGATCTGAATCTTTTTTCAATAAAAAATTCGTAATATCACAAGAAAAAAAGTCATAACTTTACAAGAAAACAACAATCTTTAGTATTTCGTTAATGTTGCCAGACTATTAAACAGGCCTTAGCAGTTACTATAAGCCCCATAGATGTGGGTCAATAGGGCCCTACTACACCCACCAGCAGGTATTATCTATTCACAACATGTAGTATAAAGTGTGAGAAGATGGGAGGCACAGGGGGTGGATGGGTCAACACAGGACTTTCACCCAGAAGACTAGAGTTAGCAACCTGTGTGAAACCAACAAGATGTATTTGTCTTCGTGCTTGTGGTTATTCAAACACAAAACATGATGTTTTTCCCAAAAGTGGTTGTAGTTTTGTTGCCTAGACCTAAAGAAGTTGCAGTTTTATTGCCTAAACATGAAGAAGCTGTAGTGTTGTTGCCTAAACCTAAAGAAGTTGTAGTTTTATTCTTTAAACCTAAAGAGGTTGTAATCTTGTTACCTAAACCTCAAGAAGTTGTAGTTTTATTGTCTAAACCTAAAAGAAGTTGTAGTCTTGTTACCTAAACCTAAAGAAGTTGTAGTTTTATTTTCTAAACCTAAAAGAAGTTGTAGTCTTGTTACCTAAACCTAAAGAAGTTTTAGTTTTATTACCTAAAGCTAAAGAAGTTCTAGTGTTATTGTCTAAACCAAAGGAAGTTGTTGTCTTGTTACCTAAACCTAAAAAAGCTGAAGTTTCATTTAGTTTTCCATTTTAGAACATAGCTTTTAAGTTTCATTTTCACTTTTACAACATAGTAGGTTGATATATAGACAGATAACAGCCTTGTGAACCTACTATTAGTTTAGTAGGCCCCTACTAGCCCACAAACATGGGAAAGATGTGTGTTGATAACTGTCTGTTCAATAGCCTGACGACAGTCGGATCAGGTGAACATGTACTAAAGTATAACTTCACAAGATGGTCCATGTACCTCATTTTCACACTGGTGGCACACTGACTCCATTTCCCCTCTAAAATATGTAAAATTACTACTTTATAATATTATGACTTTATTCTAATAATATTATGACTTTTCTCTCTTGAACTTATGACTTTATTTTCATAATATTATGACTTTTTCTCTTAAACGTATGACTTAATTTTCATAATATGACTTTTTTCTCATAAACCTATGATTTTATTCTTGTAATATTCTGACTTTATTCTTGAAATCTTTTTTCCTCATTGAGGCCCCAATTAATCATGAATTAATATCAAGATTCATATTCACAATTAATAATCCCAAATTATTAATTGTAAGACAAATTATCATAAATATGAGGAAAGGGGTAACATTCAACTTTAGATATTACCCACAGTTAACTAACTGGGAAAAATAATTAAATTAGTTATTAATCAGTTGCGTCTCATAATCTCATGGTTGCTACGGAGTTCTTGGCCTGGTGAACAGTGATTTGAATAGTATATATATATATATATGTCTCTGTCTATCTATACAGATATATATTTATATTATATATATATATATTATATATTATATATATATATATATATATATATATTATATATATATATATATTATATATATATATATATATATATATATATATATATATATATATATATATATATATATATATATATATATATATATATATATATATATATATATTATATATATATATATATATATATATATATATATATATATATATATATATATATATATATATATATGTCTCTGTCATCTTACAGTATATTCAAACCTTTATGATCTACGTGGAGTTGCGTTACGATTTTTTTCTTTTCCCAAAGATTTCAGTGAAAAACTGTTCATACATATCAATAAATAATACGTTAACGGCACTGCTTCCAGTTCATGGATCACTGGTCTGTCCTTCGATATGGTGGGATTCAATAAATTATTAGGGAATTATTAAAAACTATCGTATCACATTTTCCTTTAAGCATTGTTCACATTATTAACTGTTCAAGTTAATGTTACATCTCAACAAAACATTTGCTCCCGTAACATCAGATAAGAGCTAGCAAACATTCCTTACTGTCAGCCAATCAGTATAAGTTAATGTTATCTTATTGATGTTCATATCTAACATGATATTGTGTTTAAAACATGAAATGTACGATACTTAAAAAGTTCATGCAAGCCCATGGTACACTCTGTGCAATAATCTGGTTTACATTGGCATTAACACTATTAACAAAATATTTAAACAAATGTTCTTATTTATTTATAGAAGTACACACTTAACAATAGATCCTATTTTTCATCATTATAATTTGCACTGTTACACATATTTCGTATTTATATTTCCTTATAATTTCTCTAGGCTATGTTTATATACACTCCTGATCAAAATCTTAAGACCAGTTAAAAAATTGAAAGAATTTGTATTTTGCACTGTTGTATCTTAAGAAGGTTCTAAGTAGAGTTTCAAAATGCAAAAAGAAGAAATGGGAACAAGAGACCAAATGTTTTGAGCAGGCAATTTATTGAAAAGAACAATTTAACTGAAATAGGCTGTTCATCAGCTGATCAAAAGTTTAAGACCACATCCTTTAAAAGCCCAAATCTGTGCAAAAATTTGGATTCCATGTCATTTTCTGTCAAGTAATCACACTGTCAAGACCTCTTGATGGGAAAAGCAAAAAAACTCACTGCCTTCGAACGTGGCAGGATTGTTGAGCTGCATAGACAAGGCCTCTCACAGCGTGCCATCGCTGCTGAGGTTGGACGCAGTAAGACAGTCATTTTGCATTTCTTAAAAGATCCTGAGGTTTATGGAACAAAAAAAATCAAGCGGTAGACCCAAAAAAAATCTCACCGGCACTGAGCCGGAGGATCCGAATGGCTGTCCGTCAAGACACGGGACGATCCTCATCCCAAATTAAGGCCATTACTGGTGCTGACTGCAGCCCAATAACCATCAGACGGCATCTGCAAAGGAACGGCTTCAAAAACAAAAAACGTCTTCAAAGGCCACGTCTCCTTCAACGCCACAAAATTGCCCGTTTGGCCTTTG
This sequence comes from Pterois miles, assembly GCA_947000775.1. NCBI lineage: Eukaryota > Metazoa > Chordata > Actinopteri > Perciformes > Scorpaenidae > Pterois > Pterois miles. Next base: position 17,415,065 of record CAMQGK010000567.1, on the reverse strand, counting down.
CAAGGGAGCACCAAACATGGGACGTTCAAAGTTGGAAGAAAGTTTTATTCTCTGATGAGAAAAAATTTAACCTTGATGGTCCTGATGGCTTCCAACGCTACTGGCATGACAAGGAGATGCCACCTGAGATTTTTTCAACACGGCACAGCGGAGGGGGCGCCATCATGATCTGGGGTGCTTTTTCCTTCAATGGAACAATGGAGCTCCAGGTTGTGCAGGGGCGTCAAACAGCAGCTGGCTACGTGGAGATGTTGCAGCGGGCATCCCTCATGACTGAGGGCCCTCGTCTGTGTGGTGATGACTGGGTTTTTCAGCAGGACAATGCTGCAATTCACAATGCCCGTCTGACAAAGGATTTTTTTCAGGAGAATAACATCGCTCTTTTGGATCATCCTGCATGTTCCCCTGATCTAAATCCAATTGAGAACATTTGGGGATGGATGGCAAGGGAAGTTTACAAAAATGGACATCAGTTCCAGACAGTGGATGCCCTTCGTGAAGCCATCTTCACCACTTGGAGCAACATTCCTACAAGCCTTTTGGAAACACTCGCATCAAGCATGCCAACACGAATTTTTGAAGTGATCAACAATAATGGTGGAGCTACTCATTACTGAGTCTGTTTTTGAGACTTTAATTTCTGTTTTAGGGTTTTTTTGAGCTATGGTCTTAAACTTTTGATCAGCTGATGAACATCCTATTTTAGTTAAATTGTTCTTTTCAATAAGTTGCCGGCTCAAAACATTTAGTCTCTTGCTCTCATTTCTTCTTTTTGCATTTTGAAACTCTACTTAGAACCTTCTTAAGATACAACAGTGCAAAAGTAAATTCTTCAATTTTTTAACTGGTCTTAAGATTTTGATCAGGAGTGTATATACTTCTATTCTAAAAACATAAGTCAGTTTCCTCCCGGAATCAATAAAGTATTTCTAATATTTATATATTTCCTTGCCAGAGAGAGGGAAATTTGGCCCAAAGCTTGCTGCTGTATTTATACCCTACACCTTACGAGGGGTGCTTCATTGAGCTCCGTCAGCCTCTGTGGGAAAAACTGCGATGGGGTTCTGGAGGCTCTGACCTCAGATTCAGGAGGAACAATACAGATTCTGCCTTGCTCATCAAACAGTGGACCAGCACTTTACCCTGAGAGGGTTACTAGAGGGGTCGTGGATGTTTGTTCATCCATGATTTAAATGAACATGGACAAGGCTTAATGGCCGTGTTTCCTGTGGAGTCTTATGAGGGAACTACGGGAGTTATGGGGTACCGATGGGGACATCACTATGAGCTATCCTATCATATAACCGGAGTGAGAGCTGTCTATGTCTTCAGCAGGAAGTTAAACATGTTTTCGGGGGATGCTGGGCTCTGTCATGGTTGTCCCTTGTAACTGATTCTGTTTGCAAATTTTCTGAACGTGGTTCTCAAGGTGCAGCCGGGGTCGAGGAGAGCTTCCAATTTGGGGAACACAGAATTGCTTCTCCTCTCCTTGCAGATGACGTGGTGCTGTTGGCTTCATCAATCCGTGACCTTCAGCACAGCCTAGGGTGGTTTGCAGGATGAGAGTCTGAACCTCAAAATCTGAAGCCACGGTTCTCTGCCGGAAAACACCGGATTGTTCCCTCCCGGTTGGGAGTGAGTTGCTGGGGAGGATTTGAAGTATCTTGGGGTCTTGTTCATAAGTGAGGGTCGACAGGTGGTTCGGTGCAATGTCAGCAGTGTACATTTTACCGGAGCGATTCGGTGAAGTGGGGGAGCTGAGATGGAAGGCAAAGCTTTCCATTTACCAGTCGTTCCAACCCTCATCTACAGTCGTGAGACTGAAAGAATTAGCTGAAATGAGTTTCCTTCATAGGGTGGCTGGGTTCACCCTTAGAGAGGGAGTTGGGAGAAGGGCCGCTGCTCCTCTGTATCAAAAGGTGCCAGTTGAGGAGGTTTATCTGATCAGGATGCCTCCTTGGGGGGTTTCCAGGCATGTCCAACTGATAGGAAACCCAGAACACACTGGAGACATATATCTGGCCTGGGAGCAGCGCAGAATCCTTCAGGAAAACCTGGAAAGCGTTGCTGGGGAAAGGGATGTCTGGGCTACCTTGTTGCCACAACTACTCAGCCCCAGATAAGTGGCAGAAAATAGATGGAAGGATGGATGGATTGGACTGCCAAAATCTGATGTATCCCAGTCCATAAATATGTACAGTACGTGTCGAGAGAGAGAGAGAGAGAGAGAGAGAGAGAGAGAGAGAGAGAGAGAGAGAGAGAGAGAGAGAGAGAGAGAGAGAGAGAGAGAGAGGGGCATCTATACAGAATATCAATGTTTGAGATCGGCTCCCAGAGTATGTGGGGAAATTACATTCAATTTGTGGCCGTTTATGAAGTTTCACATGCATGCCTTATTGTGTCCAGACCAGCACTGGACTTACTGAGACGGCATTCATCATACTTTACTAACCTGACTGCTGCACTACATTAAGATTTGTATTAAACCATAAAGTGAGCCCTTTCTAAATCAACAATGTCAATGTGGCATTACAGTCCAAGTTTACTGTTTGTTTTCTGGCAAGTAATTAGTTCAATTACTCACTAAGAGAAAATAACTTTATGAATATAACTTAATATGAAGAACAACTCAACACTAGCTATGTGAGGCTGGATGTAGGTTCCCTCTAAAGAAGATCTTTGATTTATAGTCTGTAAGCCAATTCACTCTGAAAAGTGAAGAATAAAACTCAAATAAAGACATAACACTCATGACTCATATTTCGGCAGTGTTGTAAATAGAGGTTATTACTCAGAAGAAATCGGTGATGGTAAAACCAGTCAGACAGAAGCCCAGAACAACAAACACATTTTAACCAATAGTATTTAATGGTTTATGCAACTCTCTGCTAAGGCCCAATCTCCCCCAACAGTACTATTAGGTAAACCAGTCCCTTGCATTTTATTGGCCAAAAATAAATTCAAACATACCTAAATAAATATGTGTGTTTATGGTAGGGGGTCAATCAAAACAATAACAGTTCTAATTAATAAAGGCAACTTGAAAAACACAACAGTTTTCTCCATAAAACTGGTTAAATTGAAAAGTTAAAAAAAAAAAAAAATATGTAAAAGGGGTCGTTTCTCAACGGCTTCCACTCCATATCAAGTAACACGACTCTAAAACCATTCATTATAAAAACGGAGGTGGAACACTGCCACCAGCTGGAAGTTATAAGCTTTGGTCACAGGAGTTTGATGAGGAGATGGGAGAGGGTGAGGGGAATAGTAGCTTCTGTCCCTCCTCGTCACAAACTTATCTGGGTCTGGAATTTAAGCGGGGTAGGGGATCCCAGAAGAGCGGGTTGGGTGACATAGTGCCGTAGATATTTAGGGTTCAATACAATAACAGGCCAGACTGGTTCTCTCCGTTAGGTTCATTGAGATGAACAAACAAAATGTTTGAGCTTGGGGAGTTCAGACTACCTTGGACCAGGATGGCTCATGCATGGGTGTATGTGTGAGTGCGTATGGGTATGAGACCGTCCGCAGTCCTTCTGGCCAAGCTGAAGCACTTCTATACTTCTTTTTATTTCCTTTTTTTTAAGCAGAAAAGAACAAACCCAAACACAGAACCCCTCTTTTCACCAACACAGTGCCAAACCTCACCCCTTCCTGTGTGAGTTGTCCAGGGCTTTGACCCCCGGAACAATGCCACCATTGTGAGAAAGGAGGACAGGTAGGCTGGGATGGGTGGACATGAGAGGGATGAAGGGTGACATGGGTCTCCCTTCCCAACCCGTCCATGACGTTTCACCCAACCCTTGCCTCTTCGTCTGACCTGTTTCTCCTGGGCTCTTCATGGCAAGGTAGGATGCTGTTGGGAGGGGGGACACAGTATGGCGTCGCCCCCCCACCCCACCCCTTCAAATGGTTCAGTCAGTCAGTTAAGGGGCGTGGGCTCAGTTTGAGGCGCTGCTGTTGGAGGAGCTGGATGTGGAGGCCACGGCCATGCCCGAGGTGCCCGAGGAGGCCACCGACTTGCGGATGTGGGGCATGAGGAAGGGGTCACTGGCCAGCTGGTGCACATCGATGCGGTCTTCCTTACGGTAGACTAGACAGCGCCTTATAAAGGCCTAGAGAAAGACACAGTGACATTGGAATGACTGAGCAAATAATAATCTATCAACCTTTGCAATGTTTTGGTAAAATGATAAGAATTTCCCAAATATATACATTGAAAAATAAAACCCCTTCTTAAACTATGCATGTGAACAGAACATGAGGAGCGAGAGGAGGGTGTTGTGGGAGTTGAAGATGCATAGACATGATGATAGAATAAACCAAACCAGTAAGGTGAGAGTCCAGTACCTTAGCTTCAGGTGTGACTACTGGTTTAGGGGGAAACTGCACATCTGTTGCCTTCAATATGGTGTTCTCCTGCAGGATGTCCTGCTGGGACTGGTTGTGGCCGAAGGGCTAAAGAGCAAACAGAAGTGTTACTGAAATGAACCAAAACGTTAACTAAATAAATTAAATGAATAGGAACAATTTAAGTGTGTTGATGTTCAGTACACTGTGCATAATAAAATGTTACTTAATCTTCTGTCCAAAAATCTATTTCTACATAAAATAAAATAAAAAAAAGTAACCAAGGGAAATTATTCCCATTGCATTTTATTGACTTTATACGGCTTTATACGGCTGCTTTCTGGGTTTTCTCCATCAGCCCGTAGCCTGTTTTAAACGTGAAGGACTCGGGTCAGTGTCCCTGCGGATGTCACGTCATGTGCGCTTGCGTGTGCCTACTCTGTTCAGCGCAGCTACAGGGATAGCTAATGATAGCGTGCGGGAATGTGACCGACATCTGGCGAAAACTAGTGTTGTGGGAGTGTGCGCACATGGAGTGGTGAAGCAAGACAGAGCGAGCAGTGGAGCAGAGGAGAGTTAGTTTAGCTTTGACAATATCAAGGGATCGTACAGTGGAAGTTGCTGTTTGTGCAGAAATAAATGCTGCAGCTCCTCAAGACCAGGTTTCCTGTGTCTTGCTTCCCTGCTGCTGAGCGGAGTGATGGAGGTTAACTCTGGAGCGAGTAATGTAATCGACTCCGGCCAAGGAGACCAAAACTACGGTGTCTCCCTGGTGCCTTCTGACCACGGAGGCTGAAGCAGGAAAAGTTAACACTAGTATTAACGTCGGCTGGGCCTTCGATTCATGGAGGGACCTTCATTTGGTAACATTACTACTAAGCATGTGAAATATAGAGTGATACTGTGGTTTTAGCTGTCACGCTCAGTCTCATGTGTGTTGCCTCACTGTTTTGACCAAAGCTCGCTCCCATCCACGTAGTGAGCACAGACAACAGGACGGTGACTGATGACAAAACAGCCACGGGTGTCACTGATTTTGCAATTTTTGATTCCTACATTGAGTCCCTTTAAAAGCTTAAAATTTTTAAATTTTAATGTTTGTTTTTGCAACATATTTACTTCAATGTGTTTCTCCTACCTTGCGGCCATACAAACACTGGTAGAAAATGACTCCCACAGACCACACATCCACTTTGTTGGAGATTTTGGGTGGCTCCTTCCCAACCACAAAGCACTCTGGGGGCAGGTACCTAAGAGAGAAAAGGTTGTATTAATATAGATGTCAGTTTCAACAGATGAAGTAGTAGACACAAAGACCTGTGTAAGAATCACTGTTGTCCAACATGATTTCAGCTCTCTGTTCCATATGAAGACATGAAGATGTAACATTAAAGTCATTTTAGTTAACATTATGTGATCCTCAGTAAGAGCCAGGGTTTGTGAGTTTATCTGTTTGTGTCAGGCATCTTGCTTAGGTGACTTTTCTGTGAGCATTTGTACACCAGGCAGCATGGCAGAAGTTAAACAAGCATCAACCAAATGGATGCTGAAGCTATGTATATCAACATACCTCAGTAATATTACGACTACTGTTATTATTTGTGTCATGTATTTGTTCAGTCTTTTAGTCACAACAGCACTGTCCATGCATGTCACTCCTTCATAATCCTCAATCTCAATCAACCTTAGCATGAAACCAATGGCACTTGAACTGCATACTGTTTCTGGTAAAATATTACAGTATGGTATTAGTATAACCCTGGACACTATGCTGGCATAAATATCCCAAAATGCAAAGCGGTAATAACAACAATGTTGATAACGAGCAGCTATACGACATCGATAAGGCTTCAATTTAACTGTAAGTATGCCTCTAAGATTTCACTTTGCTAAGTGTAATATGTATTTTAAATGAATTCAGACTTGGATTCTCACAAACTGTCATTTTGGTCACATGAAGTTGGCATGGGTTACCATGGTTACGCAGCTCCAACCAGCAAGAAGGCTCTCAAGATAACATAAATTACTGCTCAATGTGTCCAAAAAGCCACATACTATTGTTTATTAACACCAAAAGTTATGTTGAATAATAGTACACCTATTTTGTATGTTAGTGCATAGTATGCGATTTCAGATGAAGCCTTTGCTGTAGAATACTGTCCATGTTGTTTCAGTCATTCATAATCCTTTATTTTTACAATGGCATCAAGACAGTGATAATTATAACAAAACTTAATGACCATATAACACACTGTACATACAATGATACTCTAACAGAGTCTATTTAGAAAATACTAAGAAATGTAGTGTAACGTGATTATGACCACTTTTTATTTAATATCGATGCCACATTATTGAGCATCTGCAGATTCTGATCATCACATACTATTTTCCTGTTTAACATCTATATATTAGTAAGTCTGTACTGTTCTTTGTTCTTTGTATGCCCTTGTGAAAAGACACACACTCTACTCTTACGCTGTGTTCACACTACGAGCGACACAGCAACATTTAACAAGTCATTTTCAATGGAAGCCGGTGATGGCCAACACTTGTTAGTGTGACGGGCTACAAATCAAAGTTCAGCTGCTTTTATTGCTGCTCTTTGTTCCGTCTACCAAAATGCCTTTAGCCACTCCCCAATGCTATTTAAACCTGCGGTAGGCAGAAAGTTTTTGGCCTCATTGGGCAAAAGTTCCACAATAACCAATAATAAGTGTTCTTAGAGGAAACTAGACTTCTGCATCTCCCCATGGTTTTGTTTTCAGGCTTTAAAAAAAAAAAAAAAAAAAAAAAAACAAGCCCATGACGAGAGACTGTGGCAAATCACAGGTCATTTCAGATAGAGCGTTCCTATTGAGGGTTTATATTAGCTGTGCTTCGGCTGGTGGGTGGTGCTTGTTATTTCCTCAACTGATCTCAACATGGCTGCCGGGTCACAAACTTTATCATTTTACAGCTAAACAGTAACTACAAGATGTTTCTGAAAACACTTAAGGTGAGAAATAGACATTACAGTAGCAGAATATTGATTCATATTTGATCAGGGCTGCCAAGTTAGACCGTTTGATCGGAGTTCGCAAGTGATTGACAGCAAATCAGAGAGTTTCTAGCTCGGCTCCGATTGGTTGTTTTCTGGTCTGTGAAATCTTGCAGATGCCATTAGGAGCACCAGAGGCACATGATTTTTTTCAGGTCACCTGTCTCATGTACTGTCAAGATATAGTGACCGTTTTATAAAAATAACTCCTTTAAATCATATTTGCTCCATTCCTACCTACTGCTCCTTTAACGACATAAATACATCAACAACCACTTGAGCAACACTTCAACGGCATTTCAGCGACAATGTAGCTGGCCACACTGCCCGTTTCGTTGATTTTTGTCACTTGTAGTGTGAACACAGCATTAGCTCTGAACTCATCTGTTCTATTATTGCTGCAATGAAATCCCTTGTGTGTGAGCTATTAAACTGTTAAGCCCGGAGTGCTGCTTCTGGCAAACTAGAGTCGATCCAGTGTGCTGTCAGACATAGTAACCATACTGTATATGACTCTGCTCTAGGTGCCAAGCATAAAACTCACTGCTGCAGCATTTTCCCAAGGGATCTGAAGGGAATTCCCTAACTTGTGTTTACAGATAATATATTAGTTACGGTATGAGGATAGTTTGGCAGTGTGAAGCAACATTGAAAGTGTTCAATTAGCAGGGCGTTGAAATCCAATACAAGGGGTTGGTCTTTCAAAACAATGATGTAATGTGTTTTTTTTTTTTTTTTTTGTATTATAAGCTTTGCTGTACTGCTCTCTGAATGGATTGTCTCTCATTTCTGCTGCTTCCAACACTGTTTATTGCTTGTGTGCAACACTTTGCATGATGCTTCTATAGTCTAAAGTGTTTTAGCTTCCAACTTTGATTCTGCATCTAAAAACACTCATACAGCCATTTTGTTTTTTCCTTCTACAGCATAAAATGCCTCCACACAACAAAATGATGACTTTGACTACCTAATGCACTGTGCTGTGGGAAAGCAGATGCGCACAGAGAAATATTTTAGCCCTGACTAACCCAACATAAATTTGACTCGTGAGTACAAAAGCTCAGTAGTAAAAATTTATTACTTATTATTTATTACTTAGCACAGATGGCGGCACCCCTGTGGTAGAGTGGCATCTTCCAGTATAAATCTTACCAGTATGTCCCTGCTCCCTGTGACGTCAGCTCCATCCCGTCCACTGAGTTGTAGCTGTCATCATCCATGATCTTCGACAGGCCAAAGTCTGTGATCTTGATCTCCCCGCAGGCGGTGCCGTTCACCAGGAGGATGTTACCTGAGCAGGGTGAGGAAAGGATTTACAGGCATAAAAGTGAATGTCGATGTAGTTCAGACTTATAGTCACACTTTATCACTGATGTAGCTGCAGTGCTTAAAGTGGTTAACTTATCTGACAGTTTAACTGACAATTTAATTTTAAGTAGAACTGAGCCAAGAAAACTGAAACAAGATCACGCAAGCTCTTAGAGTTGAAGAGCCATTGTGGTGTGGACACCCACCAGGTTTAAGGTCGTAGTGGATAATGGGCGGTCTGATCTCATTGAGGTACTTCAGGGCGTTGACAATCTGCATGATGATGGAGCGGCCCTCTTTCTCTGACATGAGCTTGTGCTGCTTCAGGTAAAAGTCCAAGTCATTGCCCTCGCAGTACTCCAGGACTGTGCAGAACCTGCTCCAAAATAAGGGAAATGTATTTAATCACCTCAGCATGATTCGCTACATCAAAACAAAAAGTTAATGCTCTATTTATTGAAAACTGGCTCAAAATTAACTGCATAAACATGAGTATATATTTTGGAAGGCACGCATTTGTTTAAAAGGAAATGACTCACGAGTCAGTGTCAAGCGAAAAGTAGTCGTAGAGTTTAACTATTCGTGGGTGGTCCAGCTCTTTATGGATTCTATATTCTCTGCACGCGTGTCTGAAACAAAGAGCATTTCAACATTTACACCATTCATTTGAAAAGTGGATATTACACACAGTGAATCTGATGGTTAATGAATGATGAACAGAACTGAATTTATAACCCTTGTAAATATAATATATCATTGTGTTGAAAATTGAACAGTGTCAGAACAAGTGTCAGCACTCACTTGTGATAATTTTCCTTCTTCTCGTCCCTCCAGTTCTTGTTTAACTGGTGGATTTTGACAGCAACATACCTTTGCTCTGTTAAGTCAAAGGCCTGGAAGATAGATGTCTCATATTAGTTAGGAACTGCATTACTTGGCATTGCTTTTAGCTGCAGTGAGGCTCTTCCTTCACATTAAATGTCTGTGTTCATTCATCATTTTTACAGTGATGACAGCAGATTCTAGGAAGATTCTGGCACAATCCTTTACTTCGAAATGTTTATGATGTCGACTTAGAGTAATTTAATGAAATCCGCATCCTCAAATATTTTCCAAAGTACTTGCACCACAGCCACTCCAGCCATTTTAATAGTATGAGCAAGTTAGTTTTCACAACAATCTCTGACCTCAAAAATGACCACAGATTTGAATCAAAATCTCAAACACTTTTTAAAGCAGTAGATACTGGTATTTCTTGTAAGGCTGTTGCATAAGGTCACACGAAATTGTGTACAAGTTGATGACATGGTACCAAATTTCTAAGTTTGTAAAACAATTATAATAATGGAGTAATACTGCTGCCTTTTCTGCCTGATATACAAGATGTTTTGGCAAAGGCCTTCGCTACATTAATTACAAAATAGAAAGTGGAATGTCTTTATAGTAGGACTGGGCGTACGGCTGTAAAATAATATCTTGGTGTTTTTAGGCTATATTGTGATATATGTATATCGGATCTATAGCCAATTAATTATTGAGTTATTAAATTCTAACAGTGTTTCTATTTTAACAACGCAGATTTCTAGCCTTTACGGCACTGGTTTAGCAGCCCAGGAAACTCAAGACCAGTTTCATGTAAAGTTCTCACGTAATGCTACTAAGCCAATCAAATCTGTGCATTGCGACCAGCACCATGGCGGGAGGTACATACATGCACACACAGGAGAGATGAGACGGGAAACAACAGTTAGGGAAATAAGTGTCATGCTCTAAAAAGAGAAATGTAGACAGCAAAAACAGAGCCTTCTATCCAGAAAAGACAGACTCTTAAATGTTCATTCTTCCCACAGGTAATTCAAAACCAGTATGTATGAGACCTTTGTAATTATTAAAAGCGGTAATGTCTTTTTTGAAGTGGAGTCTGGCTTCCATCGCCTTTTCTAACCTCAACACATTTAGACTTGTTTTGGTGCTTCACTTCTTTACCTCTCTCCAGGCTCTTTCCTTGCTCCCTGATTCCCTCCAGACACAAAAACACACGCCTTGTATGCATATCCACGCTCATACGCAACACACACTCGCCCAGGAGTGAAGTATGTGAGAGGGAAAGAGCCACGAGAGAAGCAAAGAACCAAAGCGAGTCTCATACCAGCGACTTATATTTATACTCAATGTTGGTGATAAAGTAATTTTCTAGATCCCACTTAGGACAAGCTGCAATACATATATTATATTCTATATATCGTCCAGACCTACAAAAAAGTAATTATTATCAAAAATAAGTGGCTCTGCCTCAACACGGAAAGACGAAGGTTCTCTCACCTTGTAAACTTCACTGAAACCTCCCCGTCCAAGTAAATGGAGTAGCAGGTACCGGTCATTTAGCGTAGGGTGATCTTTGAATCTGCACAGGGTAGAGAAACAATTCTAGTTATAAAGTAATTAAGCAAAACATGGGTACTTCAGCACAGACAAACTAGGAAAGGAGGATATAAGAAGAAATCATACTGGGAATTATCCTCATTGTGGATCCTTTTCAGCTCACGAATGTGCAAGTTCCGCACTCGCTCCAACCTCTCTAGCTCTGCCTGGATCTCAGCCTCCTCCTGCAAGGGACGACAAAATAATATCAAAATTTGTGCAGTTAACAAAATAACAGCAAAAAAAGATCACAATATGCATTGTCACCTAAAACAAAAACGCATCAGGCATTACCTTCTTAAGATGGCCTAGTCTTAGCTTAAAGATTTCCTCTTGCTCGTGGTACTCTGCCTGTGATAACCTGCAAGAACACAGAATAAACCTCAGTACAGCTTTGAATATGTGCACCAAGGAAAAACAGCCGATATGACAGAGAAGAAAAGTAACAGACAAAGGCATCGTACGCTTCACTTTCTGTTCCATTGGTTTTGCTTTTGCGTTTATTTTGCTCCAGGCTGGGAGGTGGAGTCTGGGCCATGGAGGGCGGCTTGCGTTTGGCCAGCAGCTTCCTCTGTCTTTCAATGTCCTCTCGCTGGGAATTGATCCTTTCTTGTTGTCTGAAAATAGATGACACATTGCAAAGACATGTAGACCTGATGCACTTATGTTAGTGTATGATCTACTGGAAGTGCTCTGACTCCCTGGTCTGCATTCACATGTAAGAATTTCATTTTAGGAATCATGCAAATTATTCTGCATACAATGCCACGGTATGCATTTTCTTACATTCAAGTAAGACTTTACACATATAGTATATAATTGGCGCTAAATTACTTTTTAATGCCTGGTTCAGACTATACAATATTTTTGTTAGTTACGATGGTTAATATGTCAGATTAGGCAGATAAAGATCATTTTTTTTTGTGACTTGGTCGAGAGACATGACAGAGTACACGTCGGTCCCTGACCAAGGTGTGTGATGTCATCAGAAAGGAAGCTTGAAGCTAATGGCAGAATTTTATTCAACAGGTTGCGAGCGCCTCTCCTATTTCAGGCCAGCTTTTTTCAGTCTATCGGTGTAGTCCCTCGAGGAAACATCAAAAAGGCTGGGGTGTTGTTGCCATAGCTCCACAAATCTTTCCTCCATTTCACAATTCCACATCACAGCACCAACATCTTTCCTCTTTTGCTACTGTTTACAGTATGTGGCAAGTCACGGCCATGAAAAAAAAAAAAAAGGTCAAAACATGCTAGACTGTTGGCACATTGTGAGATGTCCCAGATACGCTGTCTGTTGTCGCCTACTACGCTTTTTGTGGTAGTTGGTCTTACACTGTGGTCATGCACATACTGATTCCATTAAGTACCCACCGTCCCCACCACTGATTTGCTTTTTTTTACCTCCGCCAAGGAGGTTATGTTTTTGCCGGCGTTTATCTGTCTGTTTGTCTGTGTTCAAGATAACTAAAAAACTTATGGACGGATTTTGATGAAATTTTCAGGGTGTGTCGAAAATGTGAAAAGGAAGAACTGATTTAATTTTGGGGGTGATCCGGAAGAAATCCTGGATTCTGGATCACTTTGAAATTTTCGTTAACATTGGGGTAAATGGGACCCAAAAAATTGTTTCTCAATATCTCTGGTAATTGTTGCCCAAAGCTCATGAAATCTGACTCAAGGATTTACAATGTGGACTTCTATCAAATCCCAAAGGCTGATCCAGATGGCGGATTTTATAGCAATTTATACAAAAAATGGGGGTACTCTTACATTTTGGCCTAATGTATTGTTAGTTTTATGTTGTGTCTTGTATATATGTTCTATGTTTGCCACTGATATAAAATTCTTTTTAAAAAATGTAGGATTTTTATTTTGGAGTGAATTACAATATGGGGGAAACTATGGTGCTTGGCGGAGGTCTGCGCTCTCCGAGTGATTTTCTAGTTTTATTTATTTAATTACTTATTTTTAATAACAGAAATAAAACACATTTGGTTTGTTTTGGCGTATCAGCGGCATGTTATCAATAGATAGTTGGAAGACGCAACAATCTTAAAGTGAATGCATCTGCTCTTTAAGTCAGCTCAGAGCAGCAGATGTCATATTTCACACACACAGGACGAGAGACGGCAGAGGATGTGGTGTCAAAGTGGAAAGCAAACACACTTATTTGGCAATACAATCTATAATATTAATGAGGCAATCGGACAGAGCGGCCATAGCCAGTGTGTGCAGCGCAGTGTTGCCAGTTATACCTCTGCAGCTCTGAAGCGAAAGCTGGACTGGAGAGGCCAGACACACAGCCACCCGACGGTAAAGATAAAAGTAAGTGCATAACACATAATGACGTTATATTTTCTTACCAGTGTTGTCACAGTTTTATTAACCTGTGGGAAAATTTCCTCAACACATTCTTATCATCTACTATGACACAGTATACCAGATAAAATGATCGATTGCCTCTCACGACACTGGCTGTTGTTCCATTTCAGAGCCAACACCCTATGACGGCTGTGTTGGGCTATAATATAATTGGGCTGATATCTGTCTGGGCAGTCTGAACCAGCCATAAGCTGAAAAAAAAAAAAAAAAATTTCACTTACATCAAAATACCTGCACAATATGAAACCGCCTTGGGGCATTAAGTTCACATTAATATGACATATAGAGTGTGTTGTTTTTTGTGGTTAGTGTGATTTTGCCACTTGAATCAGTAATTAGTTTTTAAATGCTAATGTGAAAGTGTGAAAGGAGAAGCTTATGGTTAAAAACATGAAAGCCCTCACTTGATAAGGTTTTGGAAGGCATATCCATCCGTCCACTGCTCAGTGAAAGATGCTCCATGTCTCACTGTGGTGAAGTGACCTAGTCGAAGCCTGTCCTGCATGCTTTTGTCCCGGCAGGCCATCTTCTCCTGTTTGGACTAGAAGGCAGAGAAATAAGACCATCAAACCATTGTTGCTGATTTGCATGTGGCTCAAATAAGGGCCTCTAAAAACCCACAACGATCCATTTACTTGTGAAACTAATAGTTTAAAACAAAACACTGTGCTATTAGACAAACATACTTTTTCAATCAGCAGCTTCTTGGACATGGTCACACACTTATTTAAGCGTTCCTTGTATCGTTCCAGCATCCTCTGCTGTTCATCAATCTGTCTCCTCAGATCACAGTTTGCCTGGAGCAGAACATAAAAATGAGCAGGAAAAATGTCAAGCAAAATGAATTAACAAAATGTTAACTTGTTCACAGATAGAAGGAATGTGTCAACTCTAACATGCCTTGAGTGATAAACAAAGACACGGGACATTATATTCTCAAAACCATCGAAAATGGCAAGCAGAGTAGCAGGGATGAAATGTAATGAGATTAGTACCCGGAGCAAATCGTCTATTCGGCCCTCCTTCTTCTCCAGGTCAGAGTTCTTGGTGTTCTCCATTGCTGTTAGTTTCTCTATAGTAAGGTCAGACTACAGGGTACAGTGAGCACAAAAACAGTGTTTATGTTAATCATGGATCATTCCGGATCAGTGAAAAACATAGCACAACAAGTAGTCCCATCTAACAAACTCTTCCAGTGTCTAATTGGTTTCCAGTTGCAAATGTATTGATTTCTATACCAGTTATAAAAAGACTTAAATAAGATAAATGACCAGCCAGCCCTGATGGCATGTCAAGTACCTGTGTGGCTTTGTGGAGCATGTGAAGAGAAGCAGGCTTCAGTGAACACGTTGAGTGCTCTGTGTTGGCCGAGCTTATGGAGGAAGGGCTTCCCTGCTGCACCTGGGAGGCACAAACATTCATCCAGTAAAAACCTCACACTGACACAGGGTGTCTTAATGTGTGAATTTCATCACATTAAAGAATATTTGGAGACCTGCAGCTGCCAGTCATGATAAAACCAGACACCTATCTGGTGGAAGAAATTTGCATGAAAATTATGACCACAGATCAGACGAATGTGAGAGGCTGGGTTAAATTCACACAGGTAAAGTATTTGTTTCTAAGTATATTATACATGTTAGAAAATAATTGCTGAAAATGTGAAAAGATTGTAAACTGTGTAGTACTGAATTGTGGAGTTAGACCTTCAAACTGCTTTATACTTTTTTTGTGTATTCTTTAGCGTAATGATGCACTGGAGCAATCCTTAGCAGAACCCCTCCCCAAACAGTATATGTATAAATACTAGAGCGCATAACATCCATGGTTCTCCCGCTCATATGCATCGGTGGGTCATCAAAAAAAAAAAAAAAAAAAAAATCCATTAAGTTTTTGCAGGCCATTCGCCTGTCATTCAGGGTGTGCATAAGAGTGTGCTGCTTCTGTCATAAGCTCCGGCACAGACTACTGTCACGACTCTTGTGGCTGTAAAGAGGTGGATATATTGTTTCGAATGTCATAACCCTGCAATATGACTCATTACACGATCAGAATTTGATCAAGTTGGCCCAATAACTTTAGGAAAGTCAGCAGGTCAGCAAAAGTCTCACTTTACGCAAAAAGTAGCCAACCTTCGGCAGACTCTTCCCCAGTGTTTCGGAGTAGAAAATACTATTTTTTCTAATGATTTTGAAACATAACTTTATATACTTGGCAATTTTTTTGTGCATGTGTGTGTCTATTTTCATTATATCATTTCTACAATATGATCCACTTCTTTGATTTTAGCTGTTAGGGGAACTTTGTACAGAAATGTGTTTGATTCTGTAATTAGAGACAAAACACTGTTTACAGACCACATCTGATTCTTCCCATCTGTAAGCAAACTTGACCTAGTGATGTTAATAACATGCATGGAAGAGAGAATGGTAGTAAAGACTGTTCAAGAGATATTTAAAAAAAAAAATTCATTATAAAAGCACGAGACAGATCACAGAGCAAACATGCTCACCGTGACAGGGGGGTTGGAAAGGGAGTGTTGTGGGGAAGAGCGGACCACTGGTGGAATTCCCCTGGCAGGGCTGGTACCAGGACCGCTACCTCCCGCAAACTGACAAACATGCAAAGAGAAAACAAAGCAGTTCAATGGAAAGACCAATATGGCAAAAAAGGGGGGTTAGAAAGTAAGTATGAAAGGTTATTACTGAAGGATTTAGAGAGGTGATGAGCTTCGCTGGATACACATTCAGAACAACAAAGAAACTTTTATGCCACTCACCTCAAAATAATCACTAATTTTATGTCCCCTTGCACCTGCTTTGCCTAGAAGATAAATGCAGGGAGTTTAGAGAGGGAGGCTGATATTTGGGATACGTCATGACAGGATTGCAGTGGAACAATCTTACCTTGGCTGCTGTCAAAAAGGTCTGCTTTCCGTTTTCTCACTCTCTGGTCATTTGCTTTTTTCTCGGGGGTCTGTGATGAAAATAGTGTGAATCAACAGCACATATAATGTGGCAAATGGTTGGCATGAAAATTCTTGTTCATTTGTAACAGACACTAACCTCTAGCTCTTTGTCACTGAGCGAGCCCACACTGCACAGACTCTGATTGGAGGACTCGTTTTGGTTCTGACCCGAGCCCTGTTAAAATGAGGTAAAAATACATAAAAATAAAGCACAAGGAGCAATTAAATACAAAGATGCATAACACGTGCAACAGATATATTCGCTGAAGTGTATCCTCAAAATGTGTGCACATGTGTACTTGTTGTGTATGCATGCACTTGTGAGAGAGAGCGTGCACAGAGTTAGAAAACAGAGTAAAAACTGAGAGAAGGGATATGGAGGTTTGCATTAATACCGTCACCATTAACTTCTCCTGAATCCAGACCTGCATCAGCCCTAATGCTGGTTCCCTAGGTGATGCCTGTCAGTCAAATGAATCACACATCAAAATTCAGCAGGCACTGTCCAATCAGGGAGAGATACTTAGTCATTCAGAGCACACTAGAGCTCTCTCGCTGAACCCTCCTAAAATGGCTGAGCATTAGGCATGCTGCTGGGGATGTATTCCTCCCTCTGTCTGTCACCTTTAGATAATGTCATCCATTTTTCTCCTGTTCACCGTGGTCTTAACCATTCTTTTCTTCTCTCCCTCTCTGGAGAAAGCCAGTGGAAGACGCTTTGCTTGATTTAAGAATGACAGCTTGTTTTTACCCCTCCCACATATACTGGTTGTTTGATCAGGCCTGTTCAAAAGAAAATGCACTTTTCAAAATTTTAGTAGCCCTCTCTGTTCCATTACCAAAAGGTGTGCTAGCCCTTTGTGCTCAAAGGATAACAATTTCCCTTTCTTTTATACTAACTCAGTGATAACAGTGAGAGCAGCACTGACACGGGGCTGTTCAAGGTCAAGAAAAAAAAAGTCCACGCTGCTCTGTGACATTGAAGGGCTTTTAGACCACCAACCCATATTTCTTCATAGCCATTTGTTGACACACTTCTGTCTCACTCCCCCCCCCCCCACACACACATTGCATCTCTTGTCATACAGGGTGGCCGTGGCATGATGCCTTACTGAGAGCCGCCATTTTCTCTGCGGTAGCAGCCATGCCATGCTCTGGGCTCAGTTCTGCCTATGGCTGGCACAGGGCCCACTCCTGGCGCTCACTCCTGCTCCCTAACTGTTCCAAGATCACCTTCCACAAATACGGCTCCATCCATGTAGCGAGCGAGGGTGGAAAACGAAATGCAGCCTCCATTCACACCTGGTCAAGAACTATTTCTGCATTCCTCTTCTGCCTTCACTCTTCCTCCCCCTACCACCCCTGTCCTGTCTGTGGCCTTTTTGGCAGGCATCACCACTTGCATATGCAGCCTCTACATCATGAGCCAGGGAGAGATGCCATATCACACCAGCCAAAAAACACAGACACAGCTCAACCTTCTCCAGAGACAGACAAAGAAAAGGAGTGGGGCCAGGCTTGTCCAGGCCAAACGGTAGAATGATACTGAGGCAGAGTGAGACAAAGACAGGAAGAGATTCGCAAAAATGTGTAATCAAGAAAATCTGTAACTATAAGCACTATGATGGGAGAGAGTTCTCATGCTCCACCTCAGCGTCATCTGTAACACAAACCTTAGCCACGCCGACCCCAGTGAAACGAGCCTCCAACAGCTCTTGCCGCCGGGGGTCCAGGCTATGCAGTTCTTCCATCATGGCTGCAGAGACAAGAGCAGAGATTAAGGAAGGCGTTGTGGGGTCTGGTATATTCAAGTGGGAGTGACGGATCACTGTTTCAAAAGGCATTGGTTGTGATGAGTCATGGCTGTTTTTAGCTATATGGATGTGGAAAATTCCTGTTCTGAGTCATCAATAAGCCTGACAATAATGTTTTCCACTATCATGTGTGTTCAGCAAGCACTAGCCATGCAACTTGCAATAAAATACCCACAGCACTAAAATGCACGCAAATATAGCCAATAAGGGATACTATATATGCATCAAACACTTGGTCCAGATGTGTAGAGTCATTGCCTGCAAAACGATAGCATCATGTGATAACACCCTGGCATTATAGGCCTAAGTTACATGGCGCTGGAGTTATGAAAGGTCACTTGTGGAGGGACTGCCAAGTATACTTGTACACAGCAATGGAAAAGGCCACAATAGACAATAAGTGCCCACCTTGCTAGCCTGTGAAAAGGTTAAGTTACACGCCCAACTGCTACGTCTGTCTGTTATCTATAGCTTGAATACATTAAACGAATAGACTAAAACCACAGCATTAGTGTCCATTTGGGGATACACAATAGTCATTATTTTCGCGTAACTTAACTCAGAATTGGGTTTGCTGGCTCAGCTATCCATAATAGTTTGAAATATAATCTGTGAAAGATCAACGAGGTAGCTAGCTAGCATTTGATAAATGAGCTAACAAGCCATCACTTAGCTAGCACTGCCATCTGAGAGCTAACGGTTAACGTTAGCTAGTAACACTAGCTAACGTTAGAGCTGATTTTGTCGAGTAACGTAACGTTAAGTTACCCAAACAAGGCAAATGGCAATTGATGTTGGCCAGATTAATATTTGTGTGATTATATAACGAGTCAGGCAAAACATATCACAACTAACATCACTGTCTACAACAATAAATTATTTTACAAACACACGTAAAGATAGCTAGCGTTAGTTAGCCAACAGGCTAGCGTCAACTCGTCTGTCAAAAAGAAGCATCCTCTCGGTTCTGTGTTGTCAGGTGCTGCTGGTGCCACGACGCCCGGACTCGCTGTAAACAGAGACCTGTCCCGATATATTCTTTTGTTCGACAACCTAAGGAGACACTTACTGCAATTCAATATTTTCTCGGTCCTCTGGAGGGCCTGTTGTTAACCCTGAAACCGTCCCCGTTGTTTCCCCGGTACTCGGCAGACCCTCCCAGGCTAGGCCGCATCCACAGCCGCGTCCCTCGCGTGCTGACAGTTAACGATCGAGACACGGGAGCGTGCGGTGTAGCTCAAGGTAGACGACGGCTGATTCCCTCGGAGGCCTCGACAACTCCGGGTAACCCAAACCCGTCTCGCTGTGCTCCTTAGGCGGGGATCCCCATCACATCCCTCTCGCCGAGGACCATACCGTGCCTATGTCGGGTATCTCGTTCCACACAATGGCGACCCTCGAGATTCTGCGTTTTTCCACCAGGTATAAATGATGTCTTTAAACTACCGTGAGTTACCCCCTATCTTTTTCTCCCCCGGCGGTGAGATCAATTTCGGGTCCTGGCTTTCAGCTCGATCAAAACAAAGTTCGGCTCCAGTCGCCTTCCTCGCCGCAGGGAAGAAACCAATCTGTTTCGGAAGTTGTGCTGTTGCAGGCGTTTCAGTTGAATCCGGATCGATTCGGTTCGGTTCTCATGTTTTTACAATGTAAACAATAATCAGTAAAATCTCATATTTTCTCGTGAGATTGTTCAAGTATTTTCACCTTCGTTCAGTCCAAGCCTGCCCCAAATCTCTTGTCTGGACCAATGGCAAATCCCTCTGTACACAATACAATTTAACAGCGCCCACCCAGGCAACCACCAAAATGATCACTTATCAGAAAGTTATCGTTCCCATGATGGTTCACACCCACACACGGAATGAATATAATATCAGTATCCTGCTAAATTAAGGTTTTCATTCAACAGACTGATGGAAAGTATAAGGCCTGTGATATAAGGAGTAATATCGAGGTGATTCCTTTGTTAAACACACCTCTAGTGAAAGCTGTGCTTATTCAGTCTTGTGAAGGGCTCAGTGATCCAAGACACACTGTAGAGTTTGAACAAAATTAAAATGCCTTTTTTTTTTTTTTTTTTTTTTACATGGCAATAATTGTTTGAAATGACCGAACACATAGTGACTGACTTCATCAGGGTCACTGTCCCATGTCACTCACAACGCGTTGGTCATTTTAAACAATTATGGCCACGTCAAATAAAGCCATTATAATGTTGTTCACACTCTACAGTGTGCCTTTGGTTATTTTTGAAGGACACTTACATTTTGCACTCTTTTGAGAACATATTCCAGCCATTCAATGAGCCCTTCACCAGAGTGAATACGAACAGTATACAGATGGATCCAAAGAGTACCTGTATGTGATTAACACAATGTCCCAGCAGCATTTCCTTTTAGTTGTCTTCACTTTTGAAAGCAGCTTTGAAATACAAAGTCAAGCAGATTTACAGTTTAGGTGTTTTTTTTTTTTTTTTAATTGATTTTGCATGTAGAAAAAGGTCACAGAGTTGTCTTAAAAATCATGCCATTTATTTCAAACCGTCAGCTCATTAAAAACTGCATCTGGCAGAATAGAAACATTTAAACAGGGGTAACCAGCCCTTTGCCAACATGAGAAATAGCCATTCTTGTAGGTAGAACTGCAGCACCATCAGGAACACTAGCCATAAAACAAGTCTGTCGACATTATGGCAGCTCTAAGGCCTTCACGGCCTTTACTATCCAGTTGCTTCCACTTGATCCCAATCACAATAGAGCTTCTCAGTTCCATACGTCCTCAGAAAAAGGTGGACACTGCCTTGATTTGAGCTCGTAGCGGTTCAGGTGAAGGTCAAGCCAGGCGGGTTCTCCCCTCTGTCTAAGCCCTGCGTCTCCAGTGGCTGAGCCGGAGCCTTGCGGTACTTGCACTGGATCCACACCCTGTACATGGTGAGCTGTTTGCCTCTGTTCACCTGCAGCCTTCTGTCCATAAGGTTCTGCACTTTCTCAAGCCCACCCGCACTGAACATCTCATGGAGCTCATCTGAAATAGAAAGAAATATTATCATATGAATAAAGAACAATTATGTAAAATAATCCCAATAAATATGTCTTTATTTTTACCTTGCGTGAAGAAATACACCCTTGTCCCATCACCTCGGACATAAAAGTTTTCTGACAGACATCTTCCTAAAAGAAGTAAAAGGACACAATATACCTATTATTCTACAACAAACTGCAAATATTTAACACTTATTCATTAATGTAGTACTGTAATCTGCAGTGTACCATTAGAAGTATTGCATATGGTCCTGACAGGTCTTGTGCAGCCAGACTAAAGTTAGACTGCATTCATACCAGATCTGGCGTTGCAGGGATTCACAAGATTATGCATCAGTGTGGAAGATCACTTTAATGGCCAACTGACTGTGTCAATTAACATCTTTTGTTCCCTCATGGCTGGGTCGTAATGCTCTGGATAGCCAGTAACATGATTGGCTACCGCAGCATGACGTCAGGTTGTGTTTCTCCAAAAGTCGATTCGGTATCTAATTTTCTTCAGCAGGAGGCCCCTCCCTGCGGCCGCTGCAGCCCAAACGTACAACCCCCATTCAAAATTAATGGTAGGACTTGCGTTTTCGCTGCTCTGCTACATCTTGTGTGAATGCAGCCTTACTGTACGTTATGTATGGCCCATAATATCCATTAACATTTTTTAAAAGTACAGTTTGTAGGTTTTGGCGGCATCTAGATGTGGTTGCAGACTGCAACCAAATGAGTACCTCTCCGCTCATCCCTCCCTTTCCATGACTGCGGTAATGTGAGCAGCGGAGTGCAAAACCGTGATAACGCCATTCGCCTCGCTCAGAGGCCATCCTCACTATAATAACACTACTGTATCTTTCGCACTATAAGGCGCATTAAGCGAAACAAAACGGTCAGATAAGTCAAACTTTATTCAATTCATTTAATAACTCAATAACTTCAATAACTCTCAACATTTTTCAGTTGTAACACATGAAATACAAAACAATGCACTCACTTTTCAGTTCATTCCTCTTCCACAAATCCATCAAATCCTTCATCATCAGTGTCTGAGTTAAACAGTTGGGTGATTTTAAGTGCGCCTTATAATGTGAAAAATACGGTGCATTAGGAGCAACGGAAGTCAGACGGCAGCTGCCGGTTTTGCACTCTGTGGCTCACGTTATCACAGTTTAACAAGCGTGTCAGAGAACTACAGTGGCCTTCAGGTAATGTAAAACTGTGAAATACTCTCTAGAGTCAGTGTTTGGTTTGTCCATTATGGGCTACTGTAGAAACATGGCGGATACACTAATGAAAACAGTTATGAATATTTTATCTCATTTCTGCCAATAGATTTCCGGAAATGCTTCACAGTAGAGCAGTATACTCTGACTGTCATTTGAAATGGCCACACAGAAAGTTACTCTGCTGTGACCTAATACAGCAGTCAGTTCTGAAACGGTGCTACCAGAAAAACAGTCCTAGGGAGGCTCACACATTGTCAAGGATAAACACTATTTGTATGCCATGAATAATGGACCTTTCTGGATCTGGATGTTCTGAGTAGCTATTTGGACCGGAGCCTTGCTGGACTTCAGCCCGACTGACCTTTCTTGAAGCGAAGCTGTGCCATATCGTAGCGTCCATAGTCTCTGAGCAGCATCACTCCCCCAGGCTTTAGCAGACGCGCTAATCTACTGATGGATGCCTGCATCCTGAGACAGGGTGAAACTTTAAGACAACCAGTGCTACATTCAATGACTCACACTGAAACCGAAGAGAAGAAGAAAGATAGAAGATGTTCATACTTGTTGGGATGCAACGCTGATAACACAAAGATTAGCACTATGACATCAAGTGTTCCATCGGGGATGGGGTAATTGGCTTCCACATCACTCAAGTCATGAACAAAGGCGAAGCAGCGCCCAGGATCGTACTCTGGATTAGTCTGAAGACAAGAAAGCAATGTTAATTCATCGGTTAGTCCACAGCCCTAGAGATGAACACATCTAACAACACATCCTCCTTTCATTAATCCCATCTCACCTTGACGAGCTCCACAGCAGTGCTGGAGAAGTCACAGCAGTAAACAAAGAGTCCCGGGTCACTGTGCAGAGCAAAGACGCAGTTAGACCTTTAAGTGCACATCAGAAGACAGAAGCAGGGCAGTATTTGTCAAACACGGCATGAAACAACATGTTGACTGTACTTACTTGTTGGTCTTCAGTATTGGAAAAACGGTATTCCCTACACCGCAGCCGACCTGTCCGATAAACATCAGTTAATACATTTTGTTTAGTCCAATTTGCACTCTGGGTCAAACACCAGCACATATTAAAGCTGACCCGAATGGTTCAAAGTTTTGACTGTGGCCATGGTATCAACTTCCAAATCACTATTTTTTATATATTATTTAATTTTTAGATATATTTATGTAATAATAGTGTAAAAATCCCAAAATAGACCATGATATAAGGGATAATCCCACAATATTATTCACTGTTCATATTTAACATTAATTAGTAGTTATTCTCAGATATCGCTGCTTGTTGTGTGTAGAGGTGTGTGTGTGCAGTAGTGCAGCAGCGGCAATTGAAACGGTGCTCCGAAAAGCTTGTTTCAGGAGAATGACTCCTGACAAAAACAATGACACAATTACTAGAAAAAATATTTCTTCACTAAGGTCACATACATTTATTTCAACTGAAAATGTTTAAAAAGTATTTAAAATGGTAAAATGTTAAGGGTGATCCATGTAAATCCACTAGAAATGTAGGAAGTTGCATTACCAAAATCACGCACAACATAAAACAAATCAGCACCATCTAATTTGTGTTGCAGCCGTCCAGCCTTCATCAGTGAGATGATAGCTAGTTGGCTTAACACATTTTACTTTGCCGTTTAGTAAAAAGATACAGATGAAATATTGAGTGCGACTCCTCACTTTTCTGCTACAAATGTTTATCTGCACCTGGAACTAGATTTGCATCAAATTTACACACACAGAGGTAGACAACCACAGGACATGTGCCAGATTTTTAAAATGAATTTAAGGAGCTGCAGTAAGTTTAGGTAAGTCCAGTTTTAAGCAATTCTTTATAAAATTCTCCAACATATTAAATTTGCACCAAATTACACTGAAATCTCTTAACATTTTCTTAAAATAACTTACTAACAGACTGAAAAACAGAGTTAAATATCAGGGAATTTTCATCATGATACAATATTGTATTGATTATTTGGACAGTGATAGAATATTTGCTGATACCACAAAGTCTACCACAATACAATTCATGTCAACCCACAAAAAGCAACTAAATTCTAGTTTAATAATTTAATTACTGGGTGACACAGACGTGCCATGGGAATTTCATATTAAATGCACATCTTATGATATGTATTGATGTTTTCACTTTGGATCGACAATATTAGATCATTGAATCAATACACTGATCCAAATCGGTGTCACATCCCTAGTAAATATAAGAGCAGACATTGTGCTTTATCATGAAATGTGTACGATTCAAGTTTAGCTAATTTGCTTTCAAATGTGTCTCTCACCTCCAGGATGCGATACGTGGCAGAGGAGCCGGGGATGTCACCACCAGCGTGAGACAAAGCTGCAGCTTCCCTTCTTTGTTCTTGATCCAGACCGTCCTGCTGAGCGTCATCTGTGCCAGAGCCCTGGAGATGGGACTCGTGGTTGAGGCTACACTGTGGAGCCAACTCTGGAAACTCTGTGAAGAGCCAGTGGCGGTCTTTGAAGAAACGATTCTCGTGGATTGTGTAAAAACTGTTCCAAAACTCATTTGCCTGGCTGTCGTATTCCTCTGGTAAATAAAAAAAAAAAAAAAAAAGGTGAGGCAGTAAAGAGTTTAAAACACATCTTTTCACATACTAATCACATAAAACTCAAATGAAATGAAAAACATTATAAGTGGTTATAGTTCTGTCACTGATGACTGATGCCGGTCGTGTGTATGAGCCGTGAGCTTCTACCTTGTTTCTCTGGAGGAAGCGGCTGGTTGTTTTCTAGGACTTTCTTTTTAGCAGATGCTTCTTGTTCCTCAGTCCACTCCACATTGTCCCTGTACAACAGAGCACCATCATCCAGTGATGTGGTGAATAACAGCACAGAAACACTTGACAGTCCTGAGATGCTTCAAGTTAAAGGTTTTCATGTGATGTTCAGATAGGGCTGAGAGAAGGACCAAAATGAAATGGCGATAAACAATATCACTTCTCATATACTAACATCTGCAAACTCAGGCCGGGCGATACATCAGTATTATATCGATACTGTGATATGAGACTAGATTAGTCTTAGATTTTGGCTATTAAGTGTCTTTTCCTGGTTTTAAAGGCCGGTACTGTAGTACAATAAAGTGATTTAATTTTCTGAACTTACAAGACTGTTCTAGCTGTTCAATTATTTATATTTTAAACTTTTCTACATTACTGATGATCTCATTGTACAAATATTATGTGAAAGCGCAAATGGTCAACCCTAAAATATCGTCGCAATATTGATATCAAGGTAAGTGATCAAAAATATTGTGATATTTATTTTCTCCATGTCACCCAGCCCTACTACAAACGTGCCAACTAGTGAATGAATTTTCAAACAATATTGAAATATTTTATTATTAAAATCACATCCACATATGATTATTGGAATAAATTGTATAATTTTTCAATGGACAATCAGGCCATATGATCAGATGATACTATATGAGCTGAAAATATAGCCCATTATATTTTTTCAATAAACGTAGCATGATAAATAATAAGACCTGTCCTTTGGTAGACCCCCTTTCAAAAAACAAAAATGTATGGCTACTAATCAATAGATTTAACATTTGCTTATTGTTAGATACAATCAATTCAGCCAAAGACAACCCATATAACTAATGCAGTAATAATGATAAATGCTCAGCCAGGGAACACACACCAAACATCTGTCTGCGTTTTAGTGTTTCTGTAATAAATGACCCACCATGCGTTGTGCTGGAAGACCTGCCGCGGGTCTGTGAGGAAACGAGTCCCGAACTGAGGTCTCTTAACGTCTCCGGTGCTTGAATCTGCCAGAATCAGCCCCGTTTCGCTGCTGCCTCCCTCCACAGCCACCACAGCACCGGGCGCCGCCATCTTCCAACTGACGCGGCGGAAGAGGGGCCGTGCTGCGTTCAGGGACTACCGGGCAGATTGGAAGTAGGTGGAAAGATGCATTACGTTTAGACGGTGGAGATAGTGGTTTAATAATTATGCTCTAAATATCTGCAGTTGTCATGTTCCCGCTTTGTAAAACTGGTCACACACAAGTCAATTTTGTACAATAAACTACACTTTCATCCTCTGATTAGCTGCATGGCAAGCATTAGCAATGTTATGCGGAGCACGTGAAGGTGACACGCATCTATATCCGTATATATCGTGAATAATAACTCCATTAATAAGTCACAGCGAGTCAAACTATCATCCAGCTCTGCACTGCACTAAAAACTGCTGCTCCAAAAACATCATCATTTGCACAAGACATTCAGGCTGCACCTCGACAGGTGTGCTGCAGTGCAGTGTTTACACACTAGAGGGAGACATATGCCAAGATTATCTAGCAGTGCATTGGTCCACTGGTGTCAGTCCCACATGTATGACTGATCAGAATAACTGGACTGAAATCAGGTACAAGAAGTCCATCCATCCATCCATCCATTGTCATAAGGGGGATAAGGAGGGGGGCTGGAACCGATCCCAGCTGGCATTGGGCGAAGGCGGGGTTCACCCTGGACAGGTCATCAGTCCATCGCAGGGCACATAGAGACAGACAACATAGAGACAGACAATCATTCACACTACGGGCAATTTAGAGTCATCAGTTAACCTAAACAGCATGTCTTTGGACTGTGGGAGGAAGCCGGAGTACCCGGAGAAAACCCACGCTCACACCTTTTTCTTGATTTAAAAAAAAAGATATTGATTTAAGCTGTACTTTGTGTGATTCCCAAACCGAATCTGTTCTTGAAATGTACACACACTTGTAAACTGTGGCAAGATATTTGTAGATTTATCTCAGAAAATATTATCTGTGGCTTTATACATGTACTTTTAAGGTTCAACACAGTATATGAGGGAGAGAAAATTTTTTTAAATCAATCTCATTATCATTGTCGCAAAATTTTACATCCATAAATGCAAATTTGCAAGAGTTAAATCTCATCTTAATATTTTTAAGAATGAAATGGAACTACATATTAAGACTATATCTTCTGCAAAAAAACAAAAAGACGAGCTTGTGCTCCCATTTTAATGTTTTTACTTAAGTTACTATTATTTTATTTATATTAATCCTTGGCATGGCTTGTTTTGTGTCATTTTTTAAATGTTATTTTTAAGTTTGTTTTTATTTATCCCTTTATTTCATTTTTATGTATTGTTTACCTCCGCATTGATTTAATTGCTCTTTGTATTGTTTACAAATCTTAAATAAACTCTATTGGGAAAAAAAAATACACAGGTCAAATGAACTTACGAGTTGAGTCCAAACAAGCAAATAAAGAAGCAACAATTTGTCATGTGTAATTTGTGCAGATATGTTAAAAATTAAAGGGGAACACCACCTAAATAAAGAATTCCAATATGTTACTTCCATGGTTTAGAAACGTTCAATCAGTATTTGTGAACATGAGCTGCTCTCTCTCAAAGCCAGAAATCAGAGACGGCTCAAACTTGTGATGTCTGGAGTTGCTCCATAGACAATAAATAGGACCCACAGGATATTTGTTATCTTTTTTATACCCAAATGAGGGCTATGGAGCAGCTCTACACTTTATACCTTACGACATCCCAGGTTTGAGTTTTAACACTCTAGTTTTTGGATTTTGGATTGAGATGTTCATATTCACTAATATTTCTTGGACTGTCTTAGACCATAGGAATAATAGATTCATTTTGAATGTGGGTGTAGTTGCCCTTTAAAATTGACATTTAAACTGTTCATTACACATTTGTGGAATGATTTCTGTGACCTCCTACATGTATTGGTTTTCTGATTCACAGATACACAGGTTCCACCCTTCACATTTTCTTGTACTCTGGAAGTCTTTGAACAGAGCCTACAGCACTACTGTACTGTATCTAAGTGTGACTTTAAAAATGGCAACTGACGTCACTGTGTTATTTTAATCTTCAGTGGAAGGAAATCAGACTTTTTTACATTTTTATGCACATATCTATAAAATTATAGCATTCGCATGCGCTGCAAGAGCAACCCTAACATTTTATTTACTAGCCTGAGAGCAAGGTTTAGTTGAGTGTTTTTCAAAGTGGGGAGTCCTTGAGGGGGTCCCCACAAGTAACAAAACAGAATGCGTGACTATTTTGGTAATAGGTTTCATACACTTTATGTAATAAAGTTGGGGGCGGCAGTAGCTCAGTCTGTAGGGAGTTGGCTTGGGAACCGGAGGGTCACCGGTTCAAGTCCCGACATGGACCAAAAACTGAGTGTGAACTGGTAGCTGGAGAGGTGCCAGTTTACCTCTTGGGCACTGCCGAGGTGCCCCTGAGCAAGGCACCAAACCCCCAACTGCTCGGGGCGCTTGTCAGGAGCAGCCCCATCACTCTGACATCTCTCCATTACTGCATGTGTGTGTGTGTTTGTATGCATGTACCATGTATAAGTTAAACAGAGTGTAAATTGAATTTCCCCACTGTGGGACGAATAAAGGTTGATCTTCTTCTTCTTCTTCTTCTTCTAAAACATCTCAAAGCCAAAATCGCATCAGATGGGGAACCATGGGACAATATCTTATCAAATGGGGGTCTGTGGTCCAATTTGTCTCAGTTTCTCAGGTCCTAGGTGAGAAAAAGTTAGGAACCACTGGATTAGCTGCCCTGGCTGTTGAGTTTTCAAGTCAAGAGGTAGTCATCATCTGGACTGAGCTACTGGACTTACAAAGACCCCCTTATGTACTGCAGATAGTCATCATTTAAAGTAATGTGTTCTGCTACTTACCAATGATCAAACAGTATGAACAGTGAAACCTAGATGCATTAAACATGTGTGGTAATTCCCCCAAGATCTGCTTAGATATTGCTTGTTACAAAACATAGAAAATACTACAATATGGGCACACTTAGTGTTCAGATAACTAGCTAAGCAGTATTAGTAACACATTCTAGCTGTAGTTTGTCTGAAAAAAATAATAGTGATGAATGTACCTTTTGATTTCCAAGTGGCACTAAAGTACCAACAAACAAAATTAATGCAGCATGCACTAACTGGACTCATCAGGCTGGTGTGAACAGGATGTGGTGACAGAGATACTGTATGTTGGGGGATGTGAGGGGAAGAGAAAAGTATGTATCAGAGAAGTACACAAGACAGAACAGACAAATTGAGATACCAGCTTAAATGTGATGACATGGGCCATGCAACAGGAAATATTGTATGACTGGGTAGAGTAGATAAGTTGTGACAGTGGTTAAAGGAAATTCTTGCCTCTGCACAGTGACATTCATTTTATCAGTACGACACCCACATCATCGCTAACTGGCTCGAATTGAATGTAAGAACATCAATAACTAATACTTGATTGTTTCCATAACTCTGTGATATCTGTGAACCAAATAAGACATAAATTAAAAATGTCTAATACTACATATCTCTCTGAGTTGTGTAATGATTTTCAGTATTTACATTTAGATATTTGCAGTGTTTGTGTATCTGAATGAAGTTAGGAGGCAGAATGAAACACTAAGCTTCTCACTGAAATCACAAAGGGCATCAGTGACATTTATTGTAATGTTCATCCAAAATGTATTACCAACCAACGTCACACAGTGAATGCAGAGGGTGTTAAACAACTGTCTCTATTTCAGAATATGCTGCTTTAGATGTGAAATATGAATCTCAAACAACTTTTATACTCTAAGTCTGATCTTGATAAGGCTAAAAGCAGCTTTGACATTTGTTAAGGGAAGCCAAATGTCAAGCATCACACAAAAGCTGTCAGGTACAGGTATAATTAATCTTTATACATTCCCTCTGTGTAACAAACTAGAGCAAAACCCCAAACATCTTTAAAAAAAACGGTGCAAAAAAAACACATAACTATGCAACAAGCTGGTAGGCCATATCAGAGAGCTGTAACATTGCACGGTTTTCTCCCATATGAAGGCTACAAAGAGCAAGAGTAAGTTTGTTCATTATCAACAATTACAGGGCATCAAGGTCAATAAACTCTGCTCATATACACAACATGACATTTCAGTGTAACACAGCACTGGTCAGTAGCAAACTGAAATAATTTACAATTCAGCAATGGCACAACAGATCACTACTTTACCATACCATTTTACAAATACACTGAACAATAAAAAGCCCAACAAACACAAAAACAGGTGATGGTGCAGGGATAAAAAAGCACTTATAGAGTTACCATTGCAGATATACATTTTAAATACAACATAGACCACAAACATCACCGTAAATCAAGTCAGCCTACAGGCTGTAGTTTACGGGATTTACTCCTTTTTGCGGTTTTACAGAAACTCCAGAGTGCTGCATTCTTGTCAAAATCATTACTATAAACAAGTTTGTATTAGAAAAAAAAAGCATTGGTCATGTACATGACAACTCTTCAAGCATGTTTTAATAATCTATTAAAATTACATGATCTGCTTTGATTCATTTGGAATTGCCCTTTTTAATTAAGTGAAAAGGAAACTTTTAAGAGATAGTTCTGGTGTTTTGAAGTGGGGTTACCTACAGTGGATGATGGTCAGTACTCCCCGGTTTGGAGAAACAAGCGGCAGTTAGCAGGGGAGCAAAGCAATGCACTGCACTGCTGTGGACTGGGCTGCCTCCCCGTGCTGCGGAGCTGTCTCAGGCAGTTAAATTTGGGCAAGACAAAACAAACATCTGAAGAACGACTCTATTCCCTTTATTGGTACTAAAGAGTTTTGGTTTAAAGTAGTGTAGTGGTTATCACATTTGTCTAACATGTGAAAGGTCCCCGTTTTGAGACTAGGCGGAAACACATTTCTTCTGGGTAGTAGTAGTTCAGTCCTTGGGGACCTGGCTTGGGAACCGGAGAGTTTCCTGAGGGGAAGACATGCAGCAAAGGGGCTGGATTTGAACCCAGAGGTGCTGCAGCAAGGACTCAGCCTTGATACACTCTACCAAGTAAGCTACAGTAGCTCCCAGAACAACTGCCTTTTGGAAAATTACCTTATGCTGATTGATGAATAAAAGCTTTGTTCTTGCTGAAGAGCAGTTCAAAAGATTTGGGTTGTGTGCGGACGTCACATCACTGCTGAAGAGAGCACAAGTTCTCCATTGGAAAGGGCTATCTAATGGCCAGATGAAGCGCAAAAAGTATTCTAAATGTAGCGTACACTTACACTGAAGTTGATTTTTTGAGGTGAGCCTTTCTTTTAGGTGGCTAAAATGCGTTTTGGAGCCAGCTCCGTCCACAGCAGTACATTGCTTTGCTCCCTTGCTAATACTGTCTGCTTCTCCAAACTGGGGGCGTGCCGACCGCCATCTACTGTAGGTAATACACTGACTATGGATAAGTACCTCATACAAACCCACTTCAAAACGCCTTAACTATTGCTTTAGAATAGCTGCACTCTGAAAGGGTGAAATACAAAAAAATTCAAAAACAAGGCTTAGGTGTAAATAATACATCATCATACATAGTGGAAGACACTGATGTGTTACTATTAGGTCATGGTGACTACTGTTTCTATTTTAAAATGTGAGTCAAACTTAAGTGGTAGAAGAGACTCCTAGAAAGATCACAAAGTGACTTTCAGCAGCAGTTTCCTTTACAATAATAGTGGTTTATGTGAATTAACTCCTATCTGACTGCATCTACAGTACTAAAACTACATGACATAGTTTAAAAACAGAAATCCTAAGAGCAGACAACTGTCTGTGACTTACATTAACAGTTTTATTTTTACAATATGCACAATTATTACACCATGTTGTTGACAGCATTACCTACTTTACAGCTACAGTGTAAGATCTTCTTTCTGCTGCTACATTCCGTCTCTGTCGTTGACCCCTGAGTTTTTCCTCACTGTATTTAGGCATCAGTTGCCTCGATATGCAACATTGGTAAAGGTGGAGGTAGCTCCTTTATACAAAGGATTGTTAGCCTGTGAAATGAAAACAGAGGTAATGCTTGTTAAAGCTTCATTAGGGAACAAGTTTTTGGCATCATTGTGCAAAAATTCCATGATAACCTTTCATCATATTGTAATTGAAGTGGCCTGAGAGAAAACTAGACTTCTGCACCTCCTCATGGCTCTGTTTTCAGGCTTTAAAAAAATCACAGGTCATTTCACTACAAGACATTTCTGAAAACATTTGAGGCAAGAAATATGCGTTACAGTAACAGAATACTGATTCATATTTGATCAGCGCTGCCTAGTTTTTTTCAGATTTTCAGTCTCATACACTACCATCAGGATATAGTGATTGTTTTATAAAAATAACTTTTTTAATCATATTTGCTCCATTTCTATCTGCAGATTTAATTCAGTCCCACGGAGATATCCCCCTTTAGAGGGCAACCATATTCTGTTACGGTATTAGCGGTAATGATCCCTGAATATGCAACACGTTGTCATCCCAACTCGCCACATACTGCCTCTTTGTCAGGAACCCTCTGTGTCATTTTCTACTGGGAAGCCCAGGGCATTAAACTATGATGCTCCACCATGGTCGTAGTAAATCCAAGGTTAACGTTGTGAATACAATCTAAAACACTTAAACCCGGGACCGACTGGGCACATCGGCAGCATGTGGCGGCTGCCTCACTGAACGGCTGCATGTTGCACACCTGTGGTGTCCACACCAGTTTGCCTTTCATAATGGCCACTTCATTTCATTGTAAACGTCATTTATATTCATTTCAGACAGAAAAATGTTAAGACGCTTGTGGTCATTTGCAAATAATAGTAATAATCCACAATTAAATCCCAGTACTTTATTCAGTCATGGAGCCCTACAAGGCACTACATTTTCTACAACACTGTCCTGTAAAAATTTCAAAATAAAAGCCTTGTGTTGACAAATGAAGGAGTTCTGTTGACATAAAAAAAATGCTTGAGGGCTTTTATTTTTAAACTGAAGCTGAAAGTATTGATTTAAAAATAAATCTTTACTTTTTTCATGTCTGTGACGCATTGTACAGTTATAAACATTGAAACTGTAGTAATGTTGCTGGTATGATGTCAATTTATGGCTGAAAGAATATTTTCACTGTCTGTTGTTGTTTTACCGTGGCACACGGTAAAAATAGGCGAGACCTCGAATCTCTGTAAGAGATGCAGCTGACATGCAGCCGAGCCGTGCCTGGGCCACGCTGCTCAGTGTGTGGCTGTCTAACCTGTTAACATGGGCACCAAAATAAAAAACAACAGGTTCCGAAGCAGCCACTCTGCTGATGTTCCCAGTGTAGCCCGGCTATTACGTAGGTTTAGGCAACAAGACCACTTAGTTAGGTTTAGAAAAAAAAAATCATCGTTTGGTTTAGAATGACTATGTTTATAACGTGAAAATGAAACTTAACGTCATTAGTTTCATATGGGACAAGAACAGGGGTCTCCTGGATGAAAGTGTTTGTTGGACCCTCCTATCCGCCCTGTGAGTGTTTTTTTCGCTATTTAAACTATGTCACCACACTCTCCAACCACTTTGTCTTGCATTTAATATGAACACAGATGTATTTATATTGTAGTAACTTGAAAGCCCGATGCGTCTCATACAGGTGCTAAAAAGTGCCTTTGTTGCATCGGTAGCACACACACCAAGGGTCATGACAGAGCATTAGTGATACCCTGAGGATGGGAACAGGATGGAATAAAAAGCTGTTTGTGTTTTAATTATAGTTATTTCTTACCGTATCCCATTTGGCTTTGGCTCTCTCCTCCTCAAACCTGGCGAACTCTCTGCGGTCGTGGATTGTGACCAGCAGCTTCCAGATGAGCAGTCCAATGAGGCCCAGCAGCAGAATGGCCCCAGCCACCGCCAAGAGGACCACCAAGGTGTCTGGACCCTGAGGACACTCTGAGAGACAGGAAGGGAGGAAGATGGTTTCCATGGTGTCTCTTAAGTAGTGGAGCTCACTCGTGAAGTTTAGCAATCACTGCAGTCCAGCAGCAACACTCCATTGCGCAATGACTCAATATATCATCACTACGTATCTGGGTTTCTGTGGTGTGGCAGAGTGTAGCTGTGGTTAACTAGCTGATGATGTGTTCTCCTTTACAAAATAACAGATTACTGGATGCACACACTGTTCCCCCTTTTTCTGTAGCCTGCCAGACACAAGAACCCATTCTTATGTCCTACGGTAATAAAGCTCCTAAATGATAAGGCTCTTTTTGAATGTCTCCGAAATGCACGCAAACTCTTACAGTACCTGGCTCTTTCACCACATAGAGAATGGATTTGCCACTTTCATCCTCGTAGTACTGGAAGTACACCACACAGTCGTTTTCATCTTTGTAGGAGCAATTCACTGCATTTCTGTCATGGAGAGCTTTATCATGGAAAACTGGAGGAGAAAGATGATAAGAAGAAGAGGAAACAGGGTAAAAACAACTTTAAGGTATAATAAGTGATCTTCAGAAACATATATTTTTTGACCACAATGCATGTACGAAGCCTCCAATGACTTCCAGGGGCCTTGTGCTCATGTGATCAGCAGCAGGAAAACAACAGTAAGCACAACCAGTTAATATCAAAGTATGTAGTAAGGAGGCTAGAGATGGACGAATTCTCACCTAGTTCATCCACTAGTTTGATTTCATCTTTGCAGATTCTACTGCAGCTGTTATCTTCGATGTACTGTCCTCTCTTGAAGTGCTGACACTCAACACACTTCCTGTAAGCAGAGTTCATATGGTTACCTTTATAGAATACACAGTGTGTGTACTATTGCTGCTCTGTAGTAGCAGTAAAGGGGAGGGAAAAACTACAAGACGTAAGAGCAGAAAACCTAAGAGTATCATACATCAGGTGAAATCTGCGTTGATGTCTGCACGCTGTTCGATCTTTCTCTGCTGTACGTGAAATCAAAACTGAGTTTGTTAAAAATGCACAAAGGAGCAGTTTGTTCTCAGTGGCAACGCCTGAGATTCAGAGCAAGATATCTCAGTTACAGGTCAGAAGATTTAAATAAATAAAAATTTGACAGGTCCAAAAATCAATGTTTTGTTTATCTCTGTGGAAGATATCTGACATTTGGTTTCCACTTCTAACAAGAATTGTGAGCAAACAGTAAAACAATGTTGATATCATGTGGTATCTCTGGGCCGTCAGGGTGTTAGTGCGAGTAAGTGTGGAAAAAAAACGGATAAATAGCTGAGTTTGACGGTCAGCGCCCAGCTTCACTCCAGTACCAATCCCAAGTGCTCATAAGGAGGCTGCCTCTACCACACCTGCCCACACTGACACTGGTGTCTCCATCAGGCGGTATAATACAGGATTATTTACTGTGGCAACAAGTGACATTAGCATATATTGCGCACACACACAGACACACACAGTCGTGTTTCCATGACTTTTGAGGACATTACGTTGACTTACAATCATTTTCTTGAGATTTACCCTAACTCTAAGTGTAACTGTTACTTGCCTAAACCTAACCATGACCCTAACCTCAATCTAAGTCTAACCTTATCCTAACCCTAAACCAAGTCCTCTCCCTAAAATATAATGTTTTATGTTATGGAGACATGCATTTTGTCCCCAAAAGGAAGGCAAGTCCCCACAACGTGAGTACATACAACAGATTCATGTCCCCACAACATGTAGTAATACACACACACACACACACACACACACACACACACACACACACACACACACGCCTACCTAATGTGGGCCTATAGCTACATGTTGCAAAATTAAATTCTTTCATCACTGATTTCATTACCACGAAAGATTCATCACCTGACATAACTGGCTGAGTCTCACTCCACTCAACCATAAAATATGCAGGTTGTGCAACAAACAGGCAACTACTTGTTGTGAAGTGAAGGCAATGTAACATAGGAGGGAGAATGTGACATCCAGTCGCTGAATGTTATCACTTGCACCTTTACTGATCTTCAGCGGATGACCTCTAATCATTTTGGTGAACTATTGACCTTTTGACACCATCTGATCAAAATCTTTCCTTGACCAACACTTGTCTTGTCAAGTTACACTAGTTTTGAAATTAAAATTTCCATAAATGTATTTATGGAAATACATATTTATGGAAATTCTTGGATATTCTTGGTAAATGTGCGTCATGCTCCCAGGGAAATAAACCACATGACCTTTCCTCTGGTGTCAACCACAGAACAAAAAATATTTAAGCCTCAGAAATGCTAAGTCTTTAAAATGTCTTGTGCTGTTTAAAACATGGACGTTATAGCATCCAGGAGGTGGAACTTTGTAAATGAGAATGAGTTACTTCAAAAGTCTGTTTTCATGTGTTTTTTTCTGTTATTTCATGCAGTCCCTCATCTCTTGTTTTTTTCATTTCTTTTTAAACTTTAAGAAATAGACTTACTTTTTTATGGTGCAGGAATCAGGACAGGTGGGGCATTTCTCACAGGTATCTCCATAGGCGCCCGGCTGGGTGCACTGACAAACCCCACACTGGCAGGTACCCCGGCCGTTGCACAGCAGGCCGATGCTGGACATGCAGGTGTCTGTGCGTGTGCTGCAGTTACAGTTTTCTCCTTTCCAGCCAGCGTCGCACTGACAGATGCCACAGCTACACTTCCCATGATCTAAAAGAGTCACAAGGATGAAGAGGTTAATGCTGTAATAGTCTTTTAAAATATTTTCTTTCAATTCAAATCCGAATTTGTGCAACTCAAACATCACATGGGTGGGGCCGGACATACAAAATGGTGAAATACAAATTACACAATTGCAGAATGAATCACTGACTGTGTGTGTGTGTGTGTGTGTGTGTGTGTGTGTGTGTGTGTTGTTTCATAGGTCTAATGTGTCTGTCATTTACTGCCTATTAACTAGTGTGTTTTTAGAACATAATGCATGCTTGGGCAAGTGTACCTGTGGATGCATTTGCAAATTCTGCAACAATGAAATTACTATTGTAATGTGTCACTAATGTTATTGCTTATTTTGTCATTAGTTGATTGACTGATTTATAGACTGATTAACTGGTTTATTAAAAAACAAATAATAATCATTAGTTTGCATTTTAAAACGCTCAACATCTGATAGCAGTAGCTATAAATTGATGGTATTTCAAGTGGGTAATGCAAAAGTTTACTTACTTTTAATTATGAGTACAAGTACACTTTGTGTGCAGCTCTGTTTGTTTCAAAGCTACAGACCAGACTCCATTCATAAAAACAGTAATTTTACCTCGCAGAACATGGGAGTTGCTGGTCTACTGCTGCATCGTTTGGCTAGTTTGTTTGTGTTATTGTGTGACTTTCGAATACACACTAACATGGCATCCACAGCAATATATGGCTTAGCTTCCACGCTGGTACTTAGCCTGAGTACCAACAGAGTGTGCTGACCACTATCTAAGTTACTGTATGTAACGTTAACATACTGACTATAAGGATGTATAGTATATACTGCACACTGTCATCATGCAGAAACCTACGTCAGGTCACCCCCAGGAAAAAGTTTTAGAAAGGCTTGGAAAAACAGCATTTTGACACTAAAACATACAAACTTCATCCAAAATTTGAATGTTCAGATTTGAATACATAAGGGGAAGCTAAAAAAACTAAAAAATTTAAATAAATAAATAATGGACCCACCCCTTCTGCTTTTCATAATTGATAGATGGAAATAAATGGAGGAAATCACACATCACATCTTCTCATTAAAACAATGCAAAGTAATAAAATAACTTGGAAACTTATTGCTCTAAAACAGAATATTACTCAGCAAAGGGCATTACACATTTCTCGTAATCATCCGGATGCTGACAAAGGCAGGAAATGTCCTCTTGTGAATAAACACACTAATGACTCCCCCATCTCCCAGGACTTCCTTAGACTACTGAAGTGTAAAAAGCACAAAACAGAGGTTATTCGGGGAGCAGTGTTACAGTGAGGCAACCATGTGCTGACAGAATCTGGAGGTGAGCTTTCCTCCCTGGATTACAACGAGACGGAGAGATTAAGCTACCTTAGAAACAAAGGCAGAGCCCCGGAGACTACAGTGTTCTTTGCAGGAAACCAAACAGGATTTGGCACTGGATGACTAAGAGCAGAGTGAGTGAGTCACAGCCCAGCTGGATCAGACTGGGGGAGTAAACCAGTCATGAAATATCACAGAGGGTCCAAGGGTCCCTAATTCCAGAGCTCAAAACAAATCACCAACCCTTGTAAACTCGAGGAAACAATCCCCCTGTCTCCACCCTGTCAACTACAGCTTCTCTTTCATATTGTGTTCATAGGTGTGATGGGATCAGACGTGGTCACTGGTTAATGGTTAACACTCTTGCATATAATGCTCAGCCAAGCAATCGTTGAGCAATCTTTCTCTGTCCACAAGATAACAGCAGGAACTGTTGAAAAACTTTGAAAATGTGTGAGATTTTTTGTCAAAAACATTGAAACTATGGATATCTTTTGCAGTGCAGAGACTTAAACTTGACAAGAGTGCATAGTTGTCTTGATTTTTATCAGTTGTAAAGTTGATTCACACATAAAAGGGAGCTTTTAGGTTTACATCATCCTCCTCTCTCTGTGAGACTGCTCAGTAATCCTGCCCATTAATCACATGCCTGGGCTTTAGTTAGTTAACATGGGGGCCATGATAAAAGGACAAAAACAGGGATGAAGACAGCACAGTAAAACAGAACATGGAAGAAGAGAGGGAACAGTGGAGATAGAGACGTACTGGAGAGAGAGGTGGTTGGGCAAGTTGCCAGCAGAGGAATGTAAACTTTCCTGTTCTCTCTTCCCTCGGATTTATGGGCCCTGGGGCTGTGCTTGCTGACTCCTGCTCCCCTGCCCTGCACCACTCCCACAGCCCCTCAGCAGTCGAAGAAATACACAGCCACAGGGAATATCACAGAGACGGAGCTCTTTGGAGCACTGGGTCACGGTAGCTGCACAACTGAGCTGGGGCTGAGGGACTCTACTGAGACACAACTCTGCGGCTCCAAATTGAGCTCTGTGGACCGTCTTATACCTGCTATGGCTTTATGTGTGTAGGTGTGTGGTTGGGCAAGATGGGTGTCTGCACCCAAGCCCTGGGTGTCATCACGACCTGTTTATCAGAAAAACAACCTTCCCAACTCCTCCTTATAAATATGTCATATTCCAGGAAAATTCCAGCTTGCCATCACAAACATGACCCTCCATCTACTTGGGTCACAGTGGTATGTTCGTATGTTGCAACTGTTAATGATAATGTAAGAGCTTCTCTGAATGTAATAAAATGACATTATATGTCATTTAGTTTGCTAATAGCTTGATAATGTAATGAACTGGGGCTGTTTGTTACTTAATAACAGATGGAACAGAAAACATTAGGTATCTTTTTACATTTTCTTTGGAAAAAATGAAAAAAAGGTAACGTTACAAATAGAAAATGTGCAAACATGCCTTAAAAACAAATGCACAAGCAGCTGGCGGTACTGTAAGGTGGTTGGCTTTTTACTAACACTGTATGTTTCTGTGTAATGCAACAGCGGCTGCTTCCTCATTTAGCAGCGTTGTTGTGCTCGTTTAACGTCACACGACATTGTCTCTCACCGTCCCGTCATCTACCGCTTTTTCTTCCTCACTGTGTACGGCCAGCAGCTCCCGCATCTCAAAGTCTGTGAAGAGTCAAAAATTGTTCAACTCCTGAGTGTCTGACAACATTCCTGCTGCCGTCCCACCGTTTGTTTATGAGCTACGGACACACGTGACAGTTACATCACGGACTGTGCGCCCTCATCTGCAACCCAATAGGTTTGTCCCGCCCTGGATCAGACGCTGGTCTGATCCACCTCTCAACGTGGATCAATGCAGGTTAACCCTTTCATACACACAAACAACCCTGGTTGAGTCCTCAGTGTGAAAGGGGTAACAGAGCCCCTTTAATCAGACCCTCCCTGCTTGATGACTGGAAACTTCACAAACCTATGTTTAACATTCTCCAAGTCCACCTCCTCAAGAGCCACAGAAAAGATACTCATACTAAGACTAAACATGAAACTCCCTTGTTTCCATTTGACTCAGAGTTCATATGCATATCTTAAGAAATTTAATCTGCCTAATATACAGAGAGATAAGAGGGCAGTTTCCTATTCCGCCACTGCTCAGCCTCCTCCTTTCAATCACAGGCCCAAACTGCTGTTACATTAAATTACCCAGTGACAAAAGCCTATTAAAGTTTTATCACTGTGATGGAGTAACTGTGCACTGAGCTGTGCAGACTTGTAATAGGGTGTGATAGCACATCATGCTGCACTGCTGTGAGTAGTAACAACATGAATCAAGCACCAAGTTTACAGACTTGACAGAGGATTGGTCATTTGTAAGCAATACTGTTTATGCATGGCAGCTAAATTAGGCAATTATTTACTTGTCCTTTACAGGCAAACAGAGACCGTAATAACAATCACACATTATTTCTGAAAGAAAAAAAAAAAGGCTGTGGGTTTTTGATTTGTGAAGCTAAGTATCAGAAAACTATGTAACCTGACTTAGGTGTGGTTATAGACTAAAGCAACCAGAGGAGGTTCCAGTGAGGTCAGACTGGACCTCAAAGCAGGGAAAAGGAAGGAAAGGGCAACTTCATCTTTCCTTCTACCATTGACATAAATCAAAGGGTTGCTTCACCCAGATTACCATTTCCCTCTAGTGATATCTAGCCATGTACATAGTTTTGTTTTTGAGATTTCTACCACCACCTGATTAAATGGAAGGAAATGCTGTCGAGTTTTTGGTGCTCACAGTAATGGAAAATATATATTTAATCAAGAGTAACAGTTTACAACTATGCTGTGCAGTGGGGCACCAGCATGCAGAAGTTTTTCTAGCATGTAGCACTGCCTATACGGTACTGCATCGTGCTTTCTCCATTTAAGGGCACCCATTAGTGTACTGCATCTCGTTTTCTTCACTAGAAGGGCACCCTAGAGGTCAACTTATCTTGTTTTATCTACTATAGGGGAATCAAAGGGGGCACTTTATAACATCTTCTCCACTGGAAGTGCACTCTAGCATTTTATCATGTCTTATCTATCAATGGGGCATCCAAGAGGGCTCTTTTACAGTGGGTTTTTTTTTTCGAACATGGGGGCACCAAGTGCAGCAGTCAATACAACAAAGGCATTTTTATTTTTGTACCTTGACAAAGCAATGTCTCGTGAATTTTTTGGTCTCCTTTTTTGTTGGCATTGTCATGCATCAGGAGCACCTGATGTGTCTGATGTGTCCTGATGATTGTGTCACATCACTGTCAGATCCATTAAGCGCTGCTAAAGTTTTTTTTGTAAAATGTAACATTGGTGTTCGCAAAACTGCAAGAGGACTAACACTGATCATGACAGAAAGACGTATATCTACTCACCCGAGCACAGTGCCCCTTTGAAGCGCAGGCAGTTGAAGTCGTCACATTCGCAATATTTGCCCCACACCTGACCGAACTCATTTGCATGGCAGGAGCACTGTCCGCACAAACAGTCCCCTCTCCCGCTGCAGATTGGGCTCCCAGTCTTCGGGATGCAGTTGGCATCATCAGATGGACTGTAGTCCCCCACTGAGCACTCGCACCGTGGGCCCAGACGACCTGAGTGACACTGACACACGCCGCACTCGTAGGTCCCGTTGCCGTTGCTACAGAGGGGACTGTTGGCCTCGACCTCTGCTTCGCAGTCACAGCTACAGGCAAAGTTCACCGTGACCTCCAGGGAATCCCTGAAGCCTCGAGGTTTGATGGTAAAAGTGCGGCTCTTCTCTTTGGGGCAGCCACGCAACTGAGCCTCCACACTGAAGGACACCTGAAGAAGAGAAAATGTCTCTATCACAATCTGTACATGTGGATACCAGATGTGCATGTCAGCATCTCAACTTATACGTACTGTGTCTCCAATTTTGAGGCCAGAGCAGGACTTGAGTCCAGGGATGACCTCTCCATTCAGGCAAGTGGCATTAAAGGAGAGATTCAACTCTTCTGGGACTCCCAATACCTCCAGCTCCACTTTAGAGCGGATTTTCTGCTCAACACAACGTTTTTTTATCAAGTCATCAAAGTTTACAGATGGCATGTTCCACTTATTGTTCTAAGTTTAAGAAAAACTTACTGCATACGCCTCCTCAATGAGCTCAATAACATTCCCAGAGTCATCGGACAGCGTTCCCACAGTTGTGCCTGGAATGAGCTGACTGTACTCCTGGGAAGACGGACATGACAGAAAGATGATGACCCAGTTTTTGTGTGTTTTTCATATAACTTAAACAAATCCATGCTGTGTGGCACAAGTGATCCAGGTTGTTTACCTTGTAAAGCGGCACCACATAGCTGGTCACGGCAAAAATTAAATTTATGTTGTTCTCAGACATTTTCTCTGTCATGAGCGCCAAGGAGGGATAGTCCTGGAAGAAACAGGAAGCAAATTGTCTTCAATGGAAGCAGGTTCTGTCCAATAAGACGCAAAGTGAATTACTGATGCACTTAAATTTCCACCTTTACCAGCACAGTAGATTTGTTGTAAACATTGTCATCATCAAGGTGACACTTTCCATCATTGGGCTGGACAATCCCAGCTATACGTCCATCCAGAGCAATGTGAGTTTTGGCATCAGTGGTGAATACCAAAAGGTGCGAGGCATCGGGACGCCAGCCAATCCTGTCCTAATGATGATTAATACAGAAATAAATATAACAAGCAAAGACTGATATGTATGTATGCACGTGCTCAGTTTGACACATCGGCGAGCTTATGTATGCAATTATATTTTCATACCTTGCACACCACCGCCTGCATGACAGCATCAAATCCACCCTCTGGAGCATCTCTATTTCTAGACACCTGCTGTTTCTCCACCTCCTCAGTGAAGCGAGCCACCCTCTCCGTCAGTGACAGCACATGCTTGAACCCGAATTGCGCCTTGCATGTCTCATGAATTCTGCATGTATTGAATAGGTGAGTGGGGAATAGGAAATCAGTGAAGGGGAACTGGACAGACTTTCTATTAGAATATTAGAAAATCTCCTCTTCAGCTCCTTCTCCTCCTCAAATGTAACGTCCACACCTACCCATAGCAAGGGTTTGTCACTGCCTCTGGGGGATACATGTACATGTAAGGGGAGATGGTCTTGTCCACAAAGGCTCCAAACCCCATGCGGAGGTTGCTTGTGGTGCGGCCCATGGTCACGGCGAGCTCATTGCCCAAGGTGCGAAGGCGAGCCAAGTCATCCTTCATTGAAAATGAAAGATCCATCAGATAGTAGAGGTCCACTGGGTAATCCTCCACCTGTTTCACTGACACAGTGAAATGCTTGGAATCTCCTGAAAAGCAAAGAGCCGAAGAGATGGAGAAGTGCATGGTCAATACTGTGTCCCTAAACCTTTATTGTCTCTACAGTGAAATAAAATAAAA
Source organism: Pterois miles (assembly GCA_947000775.1). Lineage (NCBI taxonomy): Eukaryota > Metazoa > Chordata > Actinopteri > Perciformes > Scorpaenidae > Pterois > Pterois miles. Next base: position 17,371,166 of record CAMQGK010000567.1, on the reverse strand, counting down.
TATTAGATAATAAGAAAGCATAGAAATCAGTCCGTTAAAGGGTAACTTTGATATTTTTCAACCTGGACCCTATTTTCCCATGTTTGGGCGTCTTAGTATAATGGAAACAGTATTGAGGGAGAGTGCCAATGTAATGTTATGTCCACTAAAAGTGCTTGTTTTGTCACTGACAGGCTCAGATTGTTATTATCTGTATCTGACAAGATTATGGAAATGACCCTAGAGAGAAATAAAATTCAAAATTCTTACCTTTCGCTTGATATGATCTGTTTGTTATCAAGTCCCACTCAAGAAGTAGTCTCGTTCCGAAATCTGAATATCCCTATACTCCGGCTCAAATATATACAGGCGGCCATCAAATTCAAGACCTCATCCACATTGTTGAAATCATCTAAATATTCAGTCATCATATTGAAAATCGTTTAGATAACGCTAAGCTACGCTTTCTGTACAATTTTAATGGATGTAAATGACTATCCCTCAATACTGGACCAATTTCAGAAATTGCTGTCAGTTTGAAAAATACCAAAGTTATCCTTTAAAGATCTGCAAACAGCTATTGTGTATCATGCCATTAGCTCATGTACAACAATAGTTTTTGGTTTCCAATGCATATATCTGATCTTGTCTGGTCTTATAGGTGATGTCTGGTTGGGTGTTAAACTACCTGGTCTTAGTGCCATATTGATTTTCTGAGGCCTTATCTGAGTGACATCATCAGCAGTGCCTGAGGCCTTGTCGCTGAGCGGTGTGTCCTCCTGAATACTCAGAGTACTAGAGGGAAACTCCACAGCCGCCGCACCGCAGCCTCCATCCAGCAGATTCTGCTTCAGGTCACAGCGGGATGCACCGGATCCCCCCTTCCCATATTCCTGAATAAAATACCATTGCATGAAAGAAAAATCATTAAAGACTTGTCTTTGGCTCAAACGCTGCAAACATGACATGACCCATGACATGTCTTTTCATATATCTGCCTCTACATTAGTAATAATAAAGAAACAGCCAACATATAAACAAAGCACTCAATAGCAGGCTCAGGCATCTCCCATATGCTGGAGCCCCGCAGCCAACACCCATTTTCCTCTTATTTTTAATCTTCACAGTGAACAAACATGGAGGATGACAACAGGAGAATGCTGGGAAATGTTGGGAAATAAGGTTTCTGTTCTAACTTGCTGCACTGAAAAATGATTGGGAGGAGCGACTACATACTGTGTGTGAGTGTGTGTGTGTGTTTTTACCTCCTGAGAGCACCACGCACAGCTGGGGTCAACAGCCAAGCACTGCTGACAAGTCGTGACTCCCTGTGATGTGCAGATGTTGGAACCTTTGATAATCACACCGACAGAAATGCAACACTACATCAGTAGAAGTACTCAGATCTTTCACTTTAGTAACAGTACCAATACCACAGTGTAGAAATACTGTTACAAGTAAAAGTCCTACATTAAAAGTGCAAATGTATTAGCATCAAAGTATAGAGTACAAAATGTACTCCTTATGAAGAATGGCCCATTTCAGAATAATGTGTATTATAGCATCGATTAGGGCTGTAGGGTAGTGCAGTGGTTAGCGCTATCGCTAACCACTGGGTCACAGGTTCAAATCCAAATCTGTGAGGAGTTTGCATGTTCCCCCATGTTTGAGTGGGTTTTCTCTGGGTTCTCCGGGTTCTCCAGCTTCCTCCCACAGTCCTGACATGCAGGTTAAGTTAACTGATGATGTGAGCGTGAATGGTTGTCTATATGTTGTCTGTCTCTATGTGCCCTGTGATGGATTGGGAACCTGTCCAGGGTGAACACCGCCTTCGCCCAATGCCAGCTGGGATCGGCTGCAGCTCCCCTTCAACCCCGAATGGGATAAGCGGGTGACGATGGATGGATATTATTGATTAAAGTTACAGATATGTTGCAGATATGTCCCCTCTTAGTTGATTAGTCGACTAACAGATCATTTTGGTCTTAATCGACTAAGATTTCTTTTGTCGATTAGTCATTTTTATGCTTTTTTCATGCATTTCTTGTACTATGTCTACTGCTGAGTAACTTGTGAATTACCCGAAGGAATCAACAAAGTCATATCTTTATCCATAATACTAATTACTATAGGTATCAAATAATGAAATGTAGTGGACTAGAAGAGTAACATAGCAGAAAATGGAAGTAATATTAGTACCTCAAATTTGTGCTTAAGTACAAGTACTTGACTAAATGTGTTTAGTTACATCCCACTGCACAAAATAAATGTCCATGTTGTTGAAACCAAGTGACATATATGTAGATAAAACTGCAGACCACACTTTTTAATAAGAAGTGCCATGCTGCTCTGTTCGAACACAAACACAGATACCACATCCGTCACAGTTAGCCTGACACATTTAAGAGCTGGCTGTCGAAGTCTCAGCTCAGTTTACCCATTAACATTAATGAGGCTAATCCTCATTATGGCTTATGAGAGTCATTTGAACATATTGCACCAAATGTTTCCTTTTATGAGTCAACAAATTATTCCAAACCTTTTTCTCTCTGTTATCTTATCTGTTATGACCTATGGGTGTGCCTCACTGGAGTTACACGCAGAAGTCTGTCTACCTATGACTCGATCTACGTGTGTCAAAAAGTATTACCACTGAGATCTGAAGGAATATATAAAAAAAATATAGCCTACTTAATTTGACTCTTGAATAATGGAACAAAAAAATCAGCAGTGGAAGAAGTTCTCAGACCTTTAACTCAGTATAAGTAGCAGAACTGTGTATGTGGAAATTCTCTGTTACATGTAAAAGTCCTGCATCTAGAAGTGCAAAATTATTCTTAAACAGAATGGTCCATTTCAGCATAATGTTTATTATATTATTGATTAGGAGCGGCATGATGGTGCAGCGATTAGTGCCGTGTTAGTGTGGGTTTTCGCTGGCTTCCTCCCACAGTACAAAGACACGTAGGTTAAATAGTTGACTCTATATTTCCTGTAGGTGTGAATGTCTGTCTATCTATCTATCTATCTATCTGTCTATCTATCTATCTATCTAGCATCGCCTACGTAAAGGGAGTGTGCATAAGTTTTCACACATCTTTTCTATTTCCAGTGTGCGAACAGGTTGTAACCTCACCTAAAGAATGAGACTTTTCGCGACTTTCTGAATTTGATGTGAAGAATGAGGGCTGTTTTTTTTTCCAGGAAAATGATGTGACATCATGCACACTCACGAGTGCCCATATTTTCGGCTCCGCAATAGGACTAACAGTGCGCAACGATAGCTAACGTTCGGTCAGAAGTGGAGTCCACAGAAGCACGACAAAAAACAAAGTTAGATTTAGTGAAGCTCTTGCAAAACAGGCATTCAACCAACGTCGGAGGAAAACTTCGATTCTTCTAGGGACCTTTGATTTTGGCAAAGCATATGAAATATACGGTTATACTGTGGTTTGAGTGGGCTAATGTTGCTAATGTTAATCAACATGATGCGCGTCGGTGACGTTCAGACTTGTGTGTGTTGCCTCGCTGTTTTTGCTCGCTTGCATCTATGTAGTGCGAGCACAAGCACGATCAACAGGACGCTGACTGTCATTGGCTTAATGGCCACAGGTGTCACTGTTAAAAAACAATTAGATTCTTCCATAGAGTCCCTTTAATTTGACCCTTGAATAACTGCCTGAAATCATGTCAACCCCTAAATTAACTGCCAGTGATATGCATACTCACCAACCTCTGGAGTTTCCTCTCTGGGTCACAATTCTACCATATTTCTCACGATTTATGGCAAATTTTCACACTTTTTTCCCCCCTTTTTGTTATCTTACACTGTTTCTAGAACAAACAATGTGTATAATAGCTACTGTTTCAACCCAGACAACAACAGAGCTACACCAACTGTCTTTTCCCGGCGGAAGAGAGCAGTCGATGCTCGCGACACAACGCAGTTTGAGCTCATGTTTAAGCTGCGTGAAGCGCCCAAAGTTGGGCTTTGCTCAATTCAATGAAAAACTGTCATGGCACAACGCTTGCTGTTGGAAATAACGGGTTTCAGCGATGGCATAAGCACAGTGATGGCATTGTGTCTGAAAGGACCTTCAGTGAGTGGAAGGGGAGAGAAATGCAGCACTAAGAGAAAGAAATACTTAAGCAGAAAAATAAAAACAGATGAAAGTAGATGAATATCAGTTTATGCCAGAGATTCACACACCAAGTTCACACTAGATGGGTGAATTATTTAGTTTACTTTCCTGGAAAATAAAATCAAAAGTTAAACATAAAATTAGTATTTTGTTATTTTCACTCTTTTAAAGTCACCGGAATGCAGGAAACAAGGACCACCAGACCCCCAGTCTGGTTTTGAAGTCCCCCTTATTTTGAAAATCTCAAGGATGGCTATTCAGGCTCCTTTAGTAGACCATATATTTATATTTATTTAATTCGTTTTTAAGTTGACAGAGGAAAAGTAAAATCTGAAAACACATGACTCTAACCTCCAGACTGCCTATTATCTGCTGATAATGACTTTAATGAGAGAATAATGACTAGTTTTGTGCTGGGGAGACCGGGCAGTCTGTGGAGGACCCCCGGTCGTCCCGACTGTTTCTCCCTTATAAGGAAAAGGTGGAGAAAGCAGCGCAGTGACACCAACAGCTTCGCTCCATTCAGCTCAGCCAACAGTGAATTATGTTCACTTTGACAACATCATATTGAATAATCATCATCACATATACTTCAAATAGAAACAGTAGTAGGTGGTACCCTCAAAGACACGTCGGGTGGAAACTCCCCCTTGGTCTCCTACAAGCAGGTGAAAGTTTTAAAAAAGTGTCTCAAAGGATAAAAACTTACCGAAAACGTTTGATGCCGATAAGAAAAGGAGAAGCAGTGGTGTCGCCAGGCGGTGTAAAACAGTCCCCATGTCTGCAGAGGGAGCGACTCGTCCAGCTGTAGTCGCTGCGGGTTGGTTCACTTTGCAACTTCAACGCTTTTCCTCATTCTTCACTTGACTGAACGCATGTTGGGCCACACAGCTCCGACTCCTGCAACAACACTCTCCGTCCGGTAGATGTGCACTTATGCATGTTGACACTCGTTTCTTAATGGTTTGAGAAGTTGAGGGAAAAAAAAACGACCCTACAAGTCTGAATAAGCGACAGTATGTTCGCTCTGCAGACTGTTTAAATAGCCAGCATGATTGTTTTTGTACCATCTCAAGAAACATCTGGACACGTTTCTAGAGTTCTGTGCAAATCCAGAAAGCTGAAAATCAAATGGGGAGTAGGTGCCAAGCCAAAAACCTGGGTTAATTATTCTACAGCCCAGCAGTGTGTTTCACCAATAACACTTATAGTAGGGGAGACTGGGGACAGTTGCAACACTTTTTTGCATTTCTGTTAATTACTCAAAGACCAACCTAATTTTGACACAAACTTACATCCATCCATCTGCCACCACTTATCCCGTTAGGGGTCGCGGCGGGGCTTGTACTTGTACTAAAGTACAAATTTGAGGTACTTGTATTAAGAAGAAGATAGTCCTTTATTAGTCCCACTAGGGGAAATTCAATTTACACTCTGTTGTTAACTTATACACAGTACATGCAGACCCGAAACACACACATGCACAAACATGCAACAATGGAGAGATGTCAGAGTGAGGGGGCTGCTCCTGACAAGTGCCCCGAGCAGTTGGGGGTTTGGTGCCTTGCTCAGGGGCACCTCGGCAGTGCCCAAGAGGTAAACTGGCACCTCTCCAGCTACCAGTTCACACTCAGTTCTTGGTTCATGTCGGGACTTGAACCGGTGACCCTCCGGTTCCCAAGCCAACTCCCTACAGACTGAGCTACTGCCGCCCCCAATTTAATATTACTTCCATTTTCTGCTATGTTAGTCTTCTAGTCCACTACATTTTATTATTTGATACCTATAGTAACTAGTATTATGGATAAAGATATGACTTTATTCCTTGGGGTAATTCACAAGTTATTCAGCAGTAGACATAGTACAAGAAATGCATGTAAAAAGCATAAAAATGACTAATCGACAAAAGAAATTTTAGTCAATTAAGACCAAAATGATCTGTTAGTTGACTTATTAACTAAGAGGGGGCATCCCTAGCTGCAACATTAAAGTAATGTGTACATATCTGTCTAACTTTAATCAATAATATCCATCCATCTTCACTTGCTTATCCCATGAGGGGTCGCAGGGGGGCTGATCCCAGCTGGCATTGGGTGAAGGTGGGGTTCACCCTGGACAGGTCGCCAGTCCATCGCAGGACACATAGAGACAGACAACCATTCATGCTCACATTCACATCTACGGGCAATTTAGAGTCACCCATTAACCTGCATGTCTTTGGTAGGAAGCCAGAGAAGCTAATGCTACACTAACAGGGAGAACATGCAAACTCTACACAGAAGAGGGGATTCGAACCTGTGACCCTCTTGCTGTGAGGCGACAGTGCTAACCACCACATCACCATGCAGCCTCACATCAACTTACATCTGTCTGCTTCTCAATGGATTAAAATATTTAGTTGTGATTAATCACACATTTTTTTTCTGTTCAAAATGTACCTCTAAGGGAGATTTGTCAAGTAAACTCAGAAAAAAAGTTTGGAAATTAGTGTTTAGTAGATTATTTCTCTGTTGTTACACTGCTGTCATTGTATTTTACATAGTTGGAAAGCCTGTTTATTTACCTTCACAATGACGTCTAGCTTGTAAGGATCATGCATTTGTGTGATGAGCAGCACAGCTGATTATGAGGGTGGCGCCCGAGTGAAATTTGCCAAAATTCTCTGCCAGTGCTGAACAGTGTATTCTTCTGGTGGTACTGACTCTGGTTTTGAGCTCTAGGTGCTGCTGATCAGGCACCACAAGACAAGACCACAGAATCACAAAATGATCTCTTTCCTAGTGAAAAGTCAGCTTTTTCAAAACCAGCATAGCTCAGTTCAAAATCTGGTTTCTAAACAAAACTCCTCATCTCTTCTCTGACATGATTTTGACATCACATGATTTGCTACCAATCAGTGGAGCTCGAAACAAGAGTCAGTACCAACAGGAACATACACTGTTTAGCAGTGGGTCATGTCTCAGAAAGACATATAAAACCTTACATACTCCTGTTATCAATGTTTTCTGTCCCGTTTGTCAGCGTCCCAGGCCATGCACTCCAGGCAATCCTGGAGGGCCTCGGTGACAGCGGGGGTCCAGCTTTTAACCTCCACCTTTTTAGGCTTCAATTGCTGTAAGTGGGGCTTATAGGCAGGTATCAGCCTGACCATGTTGTGATCCAAGCTCCCCAGACCAGGCAGTGCCTTGGAATTGAAAGCATCCTGTATGTTTCCATAGCAATGGTCCAGACAAGCTTCATTACGGTAGAGGTCGGTGACAAACTGCAGATATGATGGTAAATGGTCCTTCAAGCTGCAGAGATTGAAGTCCCCCAAAATGGATTTGGCCAAGTCAGGAGCCTCTGCCTCAGCCTGGGATGCTAGGTCATGTATGACAGTGGCAGCCACTAGAGTGTCCACAGAGGGGGCAGTGTAAACAACAAAAAGTTTAATTTGGTGTATTTTGTGAGGCAGGTAATAAGGCCTTAGGCTGCACTAAATAACAGCACTTATTATTGACACACACACTCCCCTGCCCTTACGTTTCCCAGAGTTCAGGTTTCGGTCCATCCTCACAAGGGTGAAGCCCTCCAGGTCGACAGCTGAGTCAGGATCCGTCTCTGTGAGCCAGGTTTCAGTCAGGCAGATAAGGCAGGATTGCTGGTAGTCTGAGAGGTGTTGGGTGCAAGCCCACAACTCGTCCTCCTTATTTCTTATGCTCTGAACATTGCTGAGCATAACAGACAGAAATGGTTGCTATGCGGGTGCCTTATAATCTGCTCCCGGATCCCACGTTTCTTACCGCGCTTCCTTGGTTTAATTATACAGTCTTCGACACACTCAGGTGGAAACAGTTTTGTGTCATTATAGCATAGACGTGTTGCGGAGGGTCCTAGATTGATTAAGACATCCCGAGTGTAGGTGAGTTCAGGGCCGCTGGTTGTGTTTGTGATAAGCCCTGCAGCACGTTTGGCACGGTTGGTCAAAAAAGTGACCAAAAACAGCAGCAACAGCACTGGAGCCGACTTCATCTTCATATTGGGATCAGTTGAGGAAACACCAAGCACCGCCCACCAGCCGGAGCAAACTTTCTCATTTTACAGCTACACAGTACACTACAACATGTTTTTGAAAACATCTGAGGTGAGAAATAGGCATTATGGAAACAGAATATTGATTCATATTTGATCAGCGCTGCCTAGTTTGACTGTGAAGTCTAGCTTTCTCTCATCATGGATTTTTTTGCCCAATGTTCTGCCTAATGCAGGTTTAATATGCAAGTTGTACAAAATTTGTATATAATATAAGGCAAAACTGGAAACCACGTAACCCTGAATATGCATTTAGAAATAAAAATGAATGAATCGCAACAAAGACTTGAAGCTGCCAACGCTGAGTTTGTAGTTGTGGTAGAAGGACCCCTAGTGGGACAAATAATGCATACAAAAGGATATGCAGTATACAGTACTGTCTTTAGTGTCTGAAAGGAGTGACTTAGCCCCAGGCTATGTAATATGCATTCAGTAGAATCATTCCAGCCAAACTCTCAGTCCTTCTCAGTAAATTTATGAATCTGATAAGAGCTCGCCACAGAAAAGCTCTTCCCTTTCCACTGAATGATGGAGGATGAGTAAATTTGCCAGCTTCTAAAAACAAGAAATAAAAAAGAAAATGAGGCAGAAAATATGATAAAAGCTAAGATTGCCTGACAGAAATGAACTCTGGGAAGTGTGTGTTAGTGTGTGTGTGCGTGTGTGTGTGTGTGTGTGTGTGTGTGAGGTGGGGCTCGCAGAAGCAGACAATGCTTCTTATCTCTGTTCTTGTCCATTTATTGAATCTTTATCTCTGTGCCCTGCTCTTATTCTCCGGCTTGTTGCTAAGTTACTGCCACCCGTGTCCAAGAATTGCCGCGAGAAGAAATGACAAAAATAGAAAAATAAGTAGAAAAGCTATAATAGTCGACTGCTCTGCTGGCATTCAACTCTCAGTGTGGGTGGATGGTGCAGGTAATACGCCGGGGGCAATCAAACCCCCTCACTCCAGTATTGACTGATTTGGATCTATTGGCTCTCTGTGGCGATCACCACAGATGAATGGCATTTTGGGAAGAGCAGAGCGCCAGCTGTCCTGAGTAAAAAGCCAGAGACTGGGTCAGACGGCAGCCAATTAAGGCTGAACAAGAAGCGAGGACAAGGGCTGGAGGAGGAGAGGGGGATGAGGGGTCCTGACCTGTGTTACAGATCTATCTGGAGCCCTTTAAGCTTTTCACTGAGTCTGAGAACGCCGTCACACAGAGCCAATATCAAAACGCAATTGCTTTCAGACAAAAGCGTGTTTGGTTAACCACACCCAGCTTACCCTTTCCTGCTTCGCTGGGTTTAAGCGGCGGGCGGGAGAGGTCAAGTTGGGAGATATGAGATTTTGTCAGGTTAAGGGTTGGCAGGCTTATGAAATGTGCCCCCCCAGAGTCGCTGACGTGTACAATGTGTATTTGTGTTGTGATGCTTTGCTATCTGATCTGCCTTCACCATCTCAAGCCCCTCTGGATCTGCAGCGTACATTTCCCTCTCAGGGGATGACAGCATTTATGTGAAGAAAGTGAGAGTAAATAAATAAATAAATGAGGATACTTGAGGGATGGAGAAATGAAAAGAGTGCATTTCTGTTGTGTGGCACTTTAAGCAAAGATGCTCTATAACAAAGATTATGCATTACAGGCCATAGTTGTGATGTTGGTTCCTTTTAGAGCTGTTTTTATGCACATGTCGGACAAATACTATAGCTTGCTGTGTGGTTAATTTTATGACGGGCATCTTCTGGCCAGTGTGCAGCCACTGGTTCATGGACTGCCGCTGGAGGACCTCCGTTTCCAATGGGATATCAGGAACCGTAATATCTGTGTAACCTGGCTAAATCCTGGAATACCAGTCATTCAACCGTGACTCTTTTTTATATGCCAATCTGATAAAATGGAGGAAAAAAGTAGGAGGAATGCGCTTGGCTTTATGGTGAATAACGTAATGTTAATGCACAAATTAAGGACCTGATGAGATTGCATTTCAATGATGCTGTAACATTACCTTGTACAATTTCATGTGACAAAGCTAAATTGATTGATTGACAAAGAAATCTGTGCTCCATGTTTCAGTATAGTTTTATGAAAAAAATTTAAATTATTAACTAGGGCTTAAGCTAACGTTAGTTGCCAGATCTTACGAGTGTATTGCTGAAACAGAGAAAGGCCTCAAACAAAGTTAATCTCCTGATTAGTCAGCGAGAAAAATGTAATTTCAGTGTCAGATTGTTTGGAAGATATGTGGCTTGTGAAAAAATGGGTCCAACATTTACTTTGGTGACTATGGGGTGAAAGAATTGGTCATAATCTGAGCTCACGTTCACTTCTCCCATTGCAGTTAATAGACCAGGAGCAGGTAAGTGGTGAAACCCAAGAGATACAGATACAGGAAATTGACTCTCAGTAAGAAGTCTCCATCTGAACTGTCGCCGTTTTAAGTGCACCCATACTTTGGAAGTATGATAAGTCTAATGCTGTTGAATAGAAGCGAGACAAGTGGAAAGAAAGAAGCTTGAAGCAACAAAGAAGACCAAAATGAAGGGACAGACTGACTGCAGGGTAGCCTGCATTACTGAGATGTGTCTAAGTGGAAATGAGGTTAATGGGCAGCTGCTGGTGGAGTACACGAGATGTCTGCACTGGAGAGGAAGAGCGCAAATTTCTTCAATTACATTCATGTAATCTGTAATCTGTTTCTCAAACAAACAGATTTTCAGGAGCCATTCAAGTAGACAGTAGCTGCACTAGAAATGCACACACACACACACACAGTCTACTATCCCCGTGCAAATCAAAGCAATCAAGTCATTATCTCCTTAAAATACCTTTAATGACTGATGGTTGCTTAGTGAGGGGTTGATGTGGGGCACCACTCTGCTGTGGTAATCTGTATCAGTGTGTAATTAATGACTTTATTTACCTCTGCGTGATCAAGAGTCCCAAAGGTGGCCAGCCCCTTAGAATCCAAACATGGCCTCTAACAGTTTCCCCGCAGCTCAAGACACTAGGTCTGTACATATTTAATATGCAAACTTTGTTAATGCAAATTTTACCAACCTTGGTGTTTCCTGGCATATAATTGCACACACTCTCCAGCATACCCAGGGACATGGCAGCTTCCTCACAGTCCTGTGTGAGCTTTCATCAGCTAATAAAGGGGCATCTTAGGAGGAATCTGTTAATTGAAAAGAGGGGAAGTTGTGAGGAAAGTCTGCTCCCTCCGGGGCTTGACAGGGTGTGTCGGTTTTGAGTCATGTGGTGAACACAAACAGAGAGGATGTAGGGGTAAAGAGCAGAGGAGAGGTGGGTGTGGTCAAACACCACCTCCTTGTTGCTAGGGATCTCTTCACTTAGTTTGTGTTGCTAGGCTGCCAATTCCCTCATGTTAAGTGGAAACGTTTCCCCCCCTCTCTCCTCCGTCCAGGCACCTCATCGCTCCCTCTCTCTCTCCTTCTCCTCTAAACCAAAATAACTTCACCAACCATCTGTCACTGGGCTCACAGGTCTACTGTTGCTTAGGAACAAGTCAGACACTCACATTCATGTCTACATGCGTCCTCATATGGATATACAATATCTTCATATACCAACAATAACCACCGGTTAGATACATGTCACCGCGTGTGAACGGTGCATCAATGAAATCTGCAGCATTCACAGCAGATCCTCAGTCTGATGCTCTAGAGTTAGTTAGAAATCAGCCACAGGTTCTTCACTTTATGAAGCTTTTAATGGGCAAAATGTCCTGAAAGACATTTCATTTTCAAAAGACTTTGTTAATTAGTTCAAAGGTGTAGCGTGTTCATTGAAGTTTCCTCGTCTTTCTCTTCATTTGTTCATTCTTTGAAGTTTTGTAGCTTAAAGCCTACAAGGAGGCAGTGTTAGGTTTTAACTGTCGCAGAGGATTTACATATTGACAGAGAGATGAAGTGTAAGTACACGCTACTTTCCATAATCACACCGCAATGAATAATAGAACAGAATCAAATTGCGCAGCGTTGATTTACATGCTGCCAATTAATTTGCAGCAACCAAATCTGAAGACTAATGAGATTACTTGATCTCATTGTACACGAAAAACGCTGCTTGTTCTTTTGTTATCAGCTATTAATAAATGATGTGAGTAAACCACCTCCAGGCTTATGAAAGGTATTTGAGGATGGAGCTAATCATTGTTTGTGCACAAGCTTGTAAGTCTGTGGCTGAAAGCTGCTTACACAGACATCAGCAGCATCCCAAATTGAATTTCATGGCCTTTGTTTTTAGACAAACAGCGGATTAATGTGACAGGCTCCGCAGACACGCTTCAAAATGTTTCAACCTGTTGAAGTTCATCAGTGCAGCTGTTCAATTTCACACCAATATAAGTACAAGTGAGATATTGGGGTAAAATAGGAAAATACAGTTTCTCATCTGTATCTTTCAAAGAACATTTCAGTGTATTTGTGCGCAGTATAATTATATTTGGAAAAGTTATAGCAGCTGTTATCCTTTGTCAAAGTAATTAGATAATAAATATTACATTGGTGCCAGGAGCAGTGATTTTAAGGTTCATTGCAGCAGCTCCATAAAAATCTGCAGATATTTTAATAAACTGAAAATGTTTGAAATTTCAAAGCACAGACTAGGTGGAAATCTGTCACATAATTTTCCACAAACTGGCCTTTTTGGGTAACTTTCAAACTTACTGGGCAAGAATCCATCAATCCAGTAACAATCTGTGTAGACGGCTAGCAGAAATCTGCTGGTAGTCAGCACAAAATCAAACATGTCAGAATTTTCCAAAAAGTTTCATATATAGATGGAAATCAGCTCATTAAGTACTGTAATAATAAAATCGCTTTTTTATATTATTATTATAAATAGAAGGACATAATCAAGTGCTGGCCTTAAGAGAGAGAACTATTTTTGAGCTAACTTCACTTTTTTAAAGTCTGATACTTTACTAGTTGATGGGTAGAAATATGCCGACATCATAGTGGGTAACGCAGACTGTTAAACCAATAATAAAAGGTAATTCAGAGGGTAAATATGGCACTCTACATATTAACACATTTTCCCCACAAATGCAGCTTCTCGATACAGCACAGACTTCATAATAAAGCACACATTATGCATGCAGAGGGAGGAGAGTAATAAGGGAGAATTATGTTAGCTTCAAATCGACAGAAATGTAATATGAATCAATAATGAGCTGAAACTTTTCACTTAATTTGTCATACATTTGCTGTGGAACATGCTTACCCAAGACTCATATTTCTTTACAGATCAGGTTACAGGGGCTTCACTTCCACTTTAGTAATCCGGTGTCCCATACAGCTGTAATAGTTACACACAACACCTGAAAGACAAAGCAATATTTGAATAACACATTCAATAAAAACAGAGAGCTGTCTGCTGTTCAGGGCTCTCATTACAGCTGCTGCCTGAAAGGAAACAGCATGTGCTCTGAAAGCAGGGGAGCCAATATTTCTGATAAATATTTGCCGTGGTTCAATCTCAGATTATTAATTCATGTCTTCATTTCTAAGTTATAGCTTGCCTATATTGGTCTCTCTCTCAGGGCCACTAAGTCACAGTGACAGTTCCCTCTGACACTTAACTCTATTAATGCTTGTCAAAGTAGCAGATGACAATATCTTTTTGGTTCTAACTGAACTGAATACTTTTCTAGGTTTTAAATGATTTTCAACACTTTCATGAGAAGCCTTTAAAGTTAATGTATGTCTGAATCAATATATGTGAGGCTTTCAGGTGTTATTGATGTGCATAAATGAGTGGCTCCTTGGTTTCAGAAGAGCACACAAAATATCCACATTCAAAAGTGAAGGAAGTGCCACGTCACTGAAATACACGTTGGAATAAAATGTGCATGCAATGCCAAATTTTTGTTTATTAGTAGCAGTAGCAAGAAAATAAGATGAATAACTGTAAGGTAAAATCACACCCAGACTGAATGCCATGTTGAGATTTGTTCAAATTAAGTTTTGTTTATCTATTTCTCTGTTTTGTACATGAGAGGAGCAGCGCATTATCTGAGGCCATCTGACTACCTCCCCTGATGAGGAGTGGTGGTGTGGTCCACGGGGAACTCATCATCACTTTATAACGCACCAGAGACTTGGCACAAAAGAAGCGCTCGCAGGCGAACACAGACGCAAAGGGACTGTCTCTTATTACAACGCAGGAAACACATTTTGCACCTTTGCGCGCTGATAGAAGAAGATTCACTCAAAGTCAGAAAAACGAAGACTGAGTTGAAGAAACTTACTTTTGGCTGCACCTGATGCGACGCTGTCTGACTGCAGCAACAGTTCGGTGATGTGGATGTAGTCATTACGCACTGAGGCTGTGGAGAAAGTCGATGTTTCCCGGTAGAGCTGGACTTTAAAAAGACTATTATTTTGTGATTTCTTCCTTTTATTTCTGCCTGAACAGTCACATGACGCAAAGTTTTTCCTGGAGTCTAGGTTTTGTGGTGACACTGTGTGTCTGTCCGGTGGAGTCGCGTGTCTTTTTGCTGACGACCCACAAAGAAACATGAACGTCTCCTTCTTCGACGTGACCCAGGGCGCGCTGTTTAACGGGAGTCAGACCCTCGCCGGGACTTTGGCTACATATTCCAGCAACAGCACCGAAAACGTAGTTGCCGGCGACGGCGGAGGGTCTTTGGTGCTGGCGCAAGACGAGCGCAAACTCTTCGTCATGCGTGTGGTGCAGATCGCTGTGCTGTGCGTGCTGTCGCTCACCGTCGTCTTCGGTATATTTTTTCTCGGGTGCAACCTGATGATCAAATCGGAGAGCATGATTAACTTCCTGGTGAAGGACCGGAGACCCTCCAAAGACGTGGAGACGGTCATGATCGGGCTCAGCTAGAGCATGGAGAGCAGGTACTGTGGAGAACTGGAGCGTTATGAGGATCTGGTGCGCGTTTCATGCCGCAGGTCAAGATCCGCATCTGCATGTACTTCTCAAAGACGCTCTCTCTGTGTGTCCTAGCGAGGAAAGATATGCAAAAACTTCACATTTCCTTCCCAAAAACGACTACAGGAAAGTCCAGCGACCGATGTTCGTGCGTAAAGTCTGTGCGTAAAACACGGGAAATTGTTTACACGTGGGCTGATCTGTTGAATCTTTGGAGTGAATTTAATGTTGCCAACTTGAACAAAGTGACAAAAATGTTTACAAACTGTTACCTCATTTTTTGTTTCTTTTTTTGTAAATTTGAAATGATTGTCAATGAATGTTTTTAAAAACTGTCAAACAGCATGATTGTGACTTCTTATAGTTCCACGTCTGCCAGTGTACTATGTGGACGTGGTGGACATGTGGGTATCTTCTATACAAAAGTATTTTTCTTGGTCTCGTTTGGTAAATTCACTCTAAACACTGAAATCTTGCACGTTTTTCAACGAACTCCGTCACAGCTTTATAGAGTGGTTCTGGTACTGTTTGGCATGCTCGCTAATTGATCTGTAAAAGTGATTTCTGGACTCGTTTTGCACTTTTGAAAATCACTGATGCTGCATGAATTATTTTGTACCAAAAAAACTTGAAATTGCAGCATGCAATTGAAACATTGAAATGGCCATATTAAGCGTTGTTATCTGTTAATTAACAAGATAGAAACCATGTCCATGCTGAAATTAAATTATGCGTTTTTCTTCCAAAATCGTGTCTCGTCTTTCAACTTGGAGATGAATTAGTACTGTACCAATCTCGAAAGAGATATGTATGATTTTACTTTTTAATGTTAAATCAAACTTGTGAAATGTTCTCTGACCCATATCTCCCTTCAAATCTAATCAGATGTGATCTTTGGCACAGGATGGAAGCTAATATATTAACACACTATATTAGGCGCACTTTTAAATTTAAGGATAATTTAAATAAATGTTAAAGAAGTTACACAGAAAATGCATTTGACATAGTTCCAACTTCAAATGAAGAAACACAAAACAATTTGAAGCAGTAAGATCACATGGCTCAGCCAAAGGCACTCAGTAGAATCAGCATGGCGTTTATTGCAGCTTTATATAGAGAGGAGATGAGAGGCCAGGCTGAGCTATCCATCTTGTAGACAACAGGCCGAGCTCATATTGGCTTCACAGCATTTAATCTGATCTCTCTGAAGAGTGACCGGCTGCAATCAAGGAACATTCAGGCTCACTCCGACCACTTAAAGTCTTAAGGTGCAGTGGAGGCTGCCGGGAAGTTAAGTATGGCACCCAGAGCTCATGTTCATCTTCTTCTTTTGTGCCATCAGAGATTGTGTAGAGGAGAGCATAAATATGAATAAGCCAGCAGCGAGAGAACATATATACTGTATATGCAGCTTTAGTTCATTCAAAGACGACATATAGGGACATCCATGAACTGTCCGTGTGCTTCAAGGGATCATTACTCGCCCCATTCCTTAGTGTCTGCACATTGAACAAACCCTCTTCCTTTCTTAAGAAAAAAAAAATCCTAACTTTTTCTATTCCAGACAGACCCACAGCAAAGTGTCATTCAGTTGTCAGATATTAGGTTTCCATTGTGTCCAGCTCAGCATTTTGGCTCAATTTCACTTCCATTTCTTCTGTATTTCTGTCTGCACCCCCTCCTCCTCTCTCGTGCCCCACTCAGAAGCAACCAATGTTCTCATTATTATTTCAGTACGTGTTAGGAGAGCTGGGGTAGATGAATCCTTACAAACACACCCATGCATCCACACATGTGCCTATTCACCGTGCATATGTTGGACACTGATGCGCAACAGACCAGCGACTTCTGACCTCAACCACAAGTATCCCAGAAAAACAACATGAATAAATAAAACTCATTAGATGATTAGACTTTAAGAGCTGCACATACAACACATTATGCGTGCATATGAAAACTACTGTGTGAGATGGTGAATACTACAACCCATGTGTGAAGTGCATTATTGTTGCTTTTAAGCTTTTGGAGCACAGCATAGAGCAATTAATATGAAAGCATAACTGATTATTCATGCTTACAAATATAATTGTTTAAAGTCTGAATATCATTTCTTATTTTGAAGCAGGACTCTATAAGCACTTGTATAAACAGCAGGTCTGTGATTGCACTCAAATATAAAGTGTGCATACCAGATTTTCTATAGAGAGGAGTTTAGGAGGTCAGGCTAAATTATCTACTGCAAATCATTTTGGTGAAGAGAAGTGCTATTAAGATGATTTATGATAGTTCTTTATAAGCCTCTCCTTTGTTTCCACAGCCTGTAATGTAATCCTCTGGGGAAAAATAAATAAAATTGTTCTGGTATTGTTCCCATGTACCAGTAAATACTTGTTGGAAACAAGGAAGCATGCATGCTATTTTTGGAGAGAAGTTTATCATTCAATTATTAACTTGTTATATGGAAACTCAGTTTAAAATGATATTGTACAGGAAGTCAGCAATTGTCTCAATGTAATCCCCAGGGTGGGTAGGGGGTACAGATAGAGGGGGCTCACTGTGGCCCCGAAACATGGCAGGATTTACAGATGTGTATTGTTTTGCTGTTGTCAGGTGGCTCAAAAGTTTCTAGCAGAAGTATGGTTCAGACTTCTACATATCTCTGTTTTTTTATAGATCTGGCGTTGTGCTCATTGGGCCTCGTCTCCCAGGTTGGAAAAACAACTGAGTCAATCAGCACTTTGCAGTTGGGGATGTCAGACTATCAGAATGGGGACGCCATCTTTGTGTGCCACAACCATGAAAATAGCAACAGGAAAATGCCCAGAATGACAAGCAAGCACATGATCAACACAGCCATAAAGGTTGTTATAAGTTGCCTTGCAGCATATTCCTTCGATTAACATGACAATCATTATGCTGATTTCACACCGGTGCAGCGGCGAAATGTGGCCACTCCCGAAATCAGCGAGCTGCGGCTACTTGATTCTGTATTCTGATTGATTCTGATTCTGTAAAAGTTTAACTCTTAGTGGCGAAGTGCAGCTAGAGAGTACCCACAGCCAATCAGTAAACAGAAAAAAAGAAAAAAGTAATTACTGTGTGAGGTGCTGCCTGGTGTGAATTTGGTGTTAACACGCTATGAAGCCGCTACCACTGACTGCGTATGTATCGGCTGAAAACAATGGCGACAGGATAGATAGTTGTCACTCTGATATTTCAGCAAGACGACAAAAATGGAAACATCACAGCTATAGCATCCAGCATACTCTCTAACACTTTCAATATAAACAAATCTGGTCAAGCTGACATTTAGCGTTTAGATATGCATTGCAAAACAATCACAGCCCTACGTACAAGGGCTGTCCTCGACCAAAGAAATTCTTTGTTGACTAACACTGAAGTTTCTGTCAGCTAATACATTAGCTGATTTAATCGACAGAGTTTCTCCACAAAGAATAATACAAAAGCACCACATTAATCACCAAATTTTCACCAAAGATGTGCTCCTCAGTTTTGTGGAAATAAGTAATTCAGCATGAAAAAAACATTAAAAAATGACTTATCGACTACAGAAATCTTAGTCAACTGAGACCAAAATGACCAACTGACAAAGAGGGGGCTGCCCTCCTTTATGTGGCACAAAACAAGCATCACAACACTATTACCACTGGCACTGATGCTTCTGTGTAAGTCTTGTCACTGTTTTACTCTTTTCTTGTGACTTGGCTGAATGTCAGTTAAAATTACTCACCATCTTGCCTAAGATCCACTTAAAGTTCTTGTTTTCTCACTTCGGAGGCACTATGAGTCGCCCACTACCATTGAGCATATGCTAAAGCGCTAGTATGGAGCACCAATCCATGTGTCCACAATCTGTTGTGGACACTGGGTGGTGCCTCTCTGCACCAGTTGAAAGATCAACAATAATCAAGGTTTATCCTTTTGAAAGGGAAGTTATGGAACCACAAGTTGGGACTGCTTGACAAGTCGGAGAAGTTCATTATAATAAGCGCATGAGGAGGATATTAATAGGATAATGTTGCAGTGGCAGCGCAGAAACAACACGTTAATGTGTTAACCCTTCACCTCAATCAACATATGTGTGCAGGTGTGCAGGTTTGGTGCATTTCTCTCAACATTTGCTTGTCAGGAAGCGTCACCGCTGACCTTTTACAGAGAGCTCACTGAAAATAATGAACCGTGCACTAGCCATGAAATCATGACAGAAATAATGGTGATTAAACCAGCAGTGTTATTCAGCACTTAATTGTAATTAAGACAGCTCTCCCAAGAAGCGTTGCTTTGAGTGAAAATACCTAATTGTCACTTTTCACCAGCAAAGTCAGAGCACAACACACATTTGTCAGCGTAGCCAAAACTGTGTGTGAAAGCTGTTTTCAATTCCCTCAGTATTTTTGATTAGATGGCAAGATACACAAGAGATCTCTGTGCTGATGCAGGTCCCACAAGGATGAGGTGGCCTTTCTTGGCCCCATTCAATCTGTTTCTAATGGGATGTGCTGTATTCAAAGGAGGATGCAATAACAATACATGCAATGAAGCCGAGAAATGGAAAAGGTATCTCATATCTTACACAGACGAGCAGACTCTTTTCACTCTCTCCCTTTGGTCCACACACACAAGCAGAAAGTGGTATGACTTGGCAATCATTTCAAAAGGTATCACCGGACATCTGCTCTTAAATTGTAGTTTATGTTTTGCTTTCATTTCACTTGAACGGAGCCTGTTCAACAAGGTGCTTCAGTCATGTTGCCACTGAAACACAATATTTCCTAAAATGCTTTGCTTTCTTCAAGCAGCTCTATTCATTTTGATAGTTGTTGTGAGACCCCTCACTGGCTTTAGCCCGTTTCCAAAAACACTAAAAGCACTGTAAAGCACAGAGGCGTGCGTTTGTCTGTATGCACACACATACAGACAGACATACACACACCTTTCCTCCACATCACTCCAGGCAAATTGTGCCGCATCCAATTCAGCGGGGAACCAACAGTCCTTGCATTCAAACTCATGAAATTTTAAATAAATCTATTATGTGCAGGCAAATGAACAACAAACAACAAAATTGCCTCATTCTTTCCATTACCCACAACACCATGAAGTTGGCGATTACGTACACACATGCACGCAAATAAACACTTGACTCAATTAACGGGTTTCAAACCGTCCACAAAGTGATACACCTACATCATTTCACACTCACAAATGTGTTTCTATGCAGCACGTATTCTCAGCGTGAATGTGAGCAGCATTTGCCAA
Source organism: Pterois miles (assembly GCA_947000775.1). NCBI lineage: Eukaryota > Metazoa > Chordata > Actinopteri > Perciformes > Scorpaenidae > Pterois > Pterois miles. Next base: position 17,350,786 of record CAMQGK010000567.1, on the reverse strand, counting down.
TTTGACTGTTGTTGATTTCATAAAAACACTGTGCTGTCAGCTATAACCCCAAGGCGTTCTTCAGTGATGTCATGTGTCGCTGTGCTTTTTTACCGGTTTGGTCTTGAACTCAGCCTGGCGGTATGTCAGTGGGCGCTCACTCCAACAGCTTTGTACCTTCCTCCCCTGATGCGTTTTATCTGTCTGTACTCTTGTCTTGTACTAACGGATGGGAATAGGAGATAATAAAAAACAAAATGGTAGTAAGTGGGATATTATCACAGTCACCTTGTTATTGGTGTTCTTTGTTTGGTTTAGAAATAATATAAAGGTGCTAAATGCAAGATTGAGAGCATTTCTAATGGCTCCATAAGACTCTCAACATGGTGACGGCTGAGCCAGCGCCATGCAGATAACTGTGCTCACAGCAAAGAACGTGTATCGCTAAGAAGTGAAAGTCAATTATAGGATGTTCCATTGCAATGCCAGCGCCCAGCAGCAGACCTATGCCTCCACCTTTTTGGACTGTAACAGAGTCGACTACCATAATGACGCCAGTTAAATGGCCGCCTATAAAGTGCCACAGAAATGTAAAACAAAATCATTTCTATTCTATTGTCATAATTTTAATGTCTCTACCATGTCCTGTGTTGAACAATACAAAAATTATAAATATGCATACTGTTATAACAATTTACTTATTTATTTCTTGAACTTTTTTGCACATCCGCTTCCCAAGCAGGCGATGGACACAAATGGAAGTTAGAAAAATCCAGCACACAGATTTTAATGTCAAGGACCTGCAGAATCGATGTCCAATAGAGCACAGACCATAGATGTGTAAGAGGTTGTGTCCTGTTCTTTTCCCCTGTGTGTTAGTAAATAGCAACAACTACATTAATTCCTGTTGATGTCACGCTACTAGCACTAGTAGCTACTGGCCGATAGCTGGTTGTTTGGGAACACAGACGTTAATACAACCATCACGATACAGGCTTACAGCATACAGCATGGATGTGTACTAGAAGGTAACAAAAGTAATTAATTACAGCCAAAATATCCATTATTACAGCCACATACAGGTAACAGGAAGATGGCAGAACTGGATATGTCATATGAGCGTGCAGGGCGGTGCAGTCTCATGGGTCTGATACACGTTCATTATGCCGAGGAAAATAACTCTGGCTTTAGCCATTAGAAGAAGAAGAAGATCTACCTTTATTAGTCCCACAATGGGGAAATTCAATTTACACTCTGTTAAACTCATACATGGTACATGCAGACCTGAACACACATACATGCATTAATGGAGAGATGTCAGAGTGAGGGGGCTGCTCCTGACAAGCGCCCCGAGCAGTTGGGGGTTTGGTGCCTTGCTCAGGGGCACCTCGGCAGTGCCCAAGAGGTAAACTGGCACCTCTCCAGCTACCAGTTCACACTCAGTTTTTGGTCCATGTCGGGACTTGAACCGGTGACCCTCCGGTTCCCAAGCCAACTCCCTACAGACTGAGCTACTGAGTTACTGGCATTTTACAAGTTTTAGGACATAATGATTTAAATGAGGGCTATTTAAGTGTTGTTACTGGGATTTTACCTTACAGATCCTCTTTACATCCATGCCCACAGACTCATTGCCGTTTTCAGTCCAAAATGGCAGCAGGGCTAATGCCGCGCCATCTAGTGGCCATTGTCAAAAAGCACCAGAGTTTCTATACTCTTTGCAAACAGTGACAACAAAGGCAACAGTGCTGACAGAGCTAACAGTGTTAAGGGTTAAGGGCGACCATTTTAGTCACATATGCGACTGTGTGTGCAACTAAACATTTTCACTGGGTGCACCTGGGCTCCGACAGGTCTGTCTGTGTGAACCCTGTAGACTACTCCTCCTTGAGCAACATCACAACCATAAAACATGACGGTAGTTCAAAATAAAGAGAACTGGTGATTGTTTTTCGTTAAAAAATAAGTTGTGGTGCCAGTCCCTGGCCCTGAACAGCCCGGCCCAGACCAGCATGACCGGCAGAGCACCGCTCCTCTACCTGTCTCCCCAGACCCCGTAAGAAGCCTGAACCTGAACACAGCGCCGGATTCATTTCACAAGATGGGAGGGCAAAAAGTGTGCAAATGTGCGTGACGCTACTGTATATCTAATACCACGAGGATCTTTACTGCAGATCTGTTCATAGTGCACCTCTCTCTGTCACTCGACCACTCACTTGCTAACACACATTATGCTGCTTGTATACCAACGTAATATGTCAAGATGTGGATACCTGACAGTACCGTAGGTAGACTGGTAAACTCACTATTGACACGTCCATGTGACCCACCTTATTTCTCCCTGATAATGTTACACTGCAAACAACAAATCTGTGTTGAAATCAGCAGTAGGAGAGCATAATGGGAGGTAAAATTGAATTTAAGTTATGACGCATTCAGGTTCTAAGATTGGGCAAAGGTAAATTCTAATGTTATCATGATGTGTTCACATGTAATCTCCTAAAAATGTAGTATGCAAACTGTAATAAAGGAGCGTATGTTAAAATGCATGATGGGATTTATTTTTTTGTTTTTTAACATTGTATCAAGAATATCATAAAATTTCACTGGTATTTGTATCAACTAGTACATTTTTGGTACTGTGACATCCCTTGTGTAGGCCTATGGAGAACTAACAAAAAAAAAAATTTTGGGTGCACCAAAATTATGTGTTGGTGCATCTAAATGAAAAGGCAGGCGCACTGCTATAGGGGAAAACGTTTGTTTATGTATTTGAATGAAACCATTTTAGAGTTAACTGGACTATCTGGACCATGAAATCTGAAGCTACCTCTCTGTGTGTGCCCTCAGATCTCTGGGCTTACCTGTTGGTCTGATCCTCCGCTGCACGTTCGCCTGCCTTCTCCGAGCCGCTGATCTGTGTCGGCAGCGTTTCCCTATTCACTTGAACATAGCAGATGGAAATAAGAAGAGATGGGAAATGGAGTTGTGGCATTAGAAAATAAAAGCTGTCAGAAATAAAGAAAGGTAGTCCTTTGAAAAACATCCTTTGCTTTAAAATTTAAAAAAAATATATTTATTTAACTATTTTGACTCCTTTATATATCTACTTAGATATTATATTTATTGCCTCATTTGTTTATTTCAAGATTAATTTCACACCCATATTTTTAATTATTTATGTATTTATTTAATCCAGCCATCGTCAACTGCTTAACCCGTTAGGGGCTGAGGGGCTGGAGCCAATCCCAGCTGGCATTGGGCGAAGGCGGGGTACACCCTGGACAGGTCGCCAGTCCATCACAGGGCACAAAGAGACAGACAACATATAGACAGACAACCATTCACGCTCACATCCACACCTACGGGCAATTTAGAGTCATCAATTAACCTAAATTGCATGTCTTTGGACTGTGGGAGGAAGCCGGAGTACCCGGAGAAAACCCACGCTTACACGGGGAGAACATGCAAACTCCACACAGAAGAGCCCCAAGCCGGATTCGAACCTGTGACCCTCTTGATGTGAGGCAAGAGTGCTAATGCATTTATTTAATATTGAATAAAATGGCATTCCATGGAAAAGACAATGTGACTTGTTTGTATTTCTTCAAACAAACTGCAATCATCTTGGGCGGCACTAAGCACAGGATGTAGCGATGGCGCCCTTGTAAGAGGAAGAGGAGGAAATACAAGAAACAGATAGCCAGTGACTTATACCCTCATTGTACATCGAGTGAGTCAGACTAATTTGCCAGTGAAAACAGGGAATAACAAAAGCTCTATAGCAAAAGAAATCAATTATTTAATACTTCATGTTGGCTAATGGATGTTGGCACTTACTGTAAGTGTGCTTTTTAAAAAGTACAACATAAAAAGGTGGGATTTTACTTTGTATGAATCATTAAACTATATGCAAATTAGTACTAAGTATTCACAGTTTTAGATCTCATATGTGCTATTTTGCGTAAAGAGCTAAATCAGTTTTAGAAGGAACAGATGTCTACAGTAAAATGAAACAAACAGAGGAAGCCAGTGGTAGTGTGATCTTTAGCAGCACAGCACCCTGCGGTCTGATTCTGCTCTGCAGCTTTTCTGCATTGAGAGAAAAAGAGGCAGAACAGGTACATCAGTGTTGTGACTCACTGCTTTCATTGAGGAGATCATAAACTATTATAAATCCTCTAATGAGCCTCTGACCCGATGGAAAGTTTTAGACGGAGCATAATAGCACAAAGGCTCATTGTCTGTGCAGGCCTTTGGCAGTAAGGTTAAATCTAATTCTAGTGAGGAATGGCGAGTCATAGGTTGCACTGAACCATCTTTCATCTCTGTTTCTGTATTTAATTGAGGATCACGTCCGGGTCAATGCTGCACCTGGACACACACACAGATAAAGTCAGAGTGAGGAGACAGCTCGGCACTGGGGATGTCAGATCAAAACGGAAGACGGGCGCTTGGCGCGGGTTGTGTCTGATTAAGTCAGCGTTCCGGGAGGAGTACTGGAGAGAGGGAGCTCAGACACAATGACACCAGCTTGGCTGCCTTAGATGGAGACGATCACCATGGGACTAATCAAGCTGACAATAAACAAAAAAGCAAACATCCAACAGAATGGGAACTCATTCTGTCAAAGGCCAACAGCATTAATATGCATTTCTCTAATGGCCGCATCCTCTCAAGGGGACAGTGGGTGTCTCATTTCATTGATTTCCATGGAAAATCACTTGTATCGACCATAAACTGGTGCAGCATCATTACAAACCCTTCCCATTGCCTACGACACGCCTCCCCCCCACCACCGAATGCAAGATAATTGGTGTCCGTGTCAAACTAGTTTATTAGTTTATGTATTAATAAACTCAGGAGTGTGCGTAGAGATGTGTTAATTGGCTCGAGTTGGTGGTAGGCACTATACAAAGCTTGCCCACAGCCGGAGGAGGTGGTGGTGATGGTGATGGGGAGTGTGTCAGTCATCCCTCCTCCTAAGGGAGAGGAGGAAAAAGAAGAGTGTGAGAGGAGATATATTCAAAGCCTTATCTCACATTTCTTCTCTGGCTCTCTTTCTACCTCATCCCTACAGTGGATCGCCAAAGAGAGAATAACATCCGCGTCCTCGTCTCTGCCCTGTTCTTCGCTCTATTTCGGCGCCGTCGTGTCACTCTTCTAGATATCATCTCTTTTCATCTTTTCTTTGATGTCATTATATCATTCGCCATTATGGAACATTACAGCTACTGAGACGCCTTCGAACTTCCTTAAAGGAAATTAATTAGGGATGCACTAATCACCTGCCACAGAGATCGATCAGAAAGAATTACAACACAGCTGTAAACTTATCACAAACACCGGGCTGCAACATGTGACCACCATTCAACATCTATTGTTGAATGGTGTCTTTCTTGAGGCTGTGAGCAGAGCTCGTTTATCAGTGACAAGAGAGGGAGAGGAAAACCTTAAAAAAAATTGATTGTACTCTTCGCCGACATTATCTAAACAAACCTCGTGCCATGCCCTTGCACACACACCAACACGTGATTGTGAACACACACTGTTACCGACACATAAGGGTTGCAGGGTGGTGTTGCCATAGGAACGGGAAAAGGTAATGGCTATGCTCTTGAGCTGGTGCCGCAGGGGGTGAGGGGCGAAAGAGGGGTGTGTGAGGAGGGGAGGTGGTTGAGTCAGACTTATGGACTAATGATAACAGCTTTAACTTAAAATCTGCCATCTTACTGTCGCCGTGCCCTGACTGACGGACGGCGGAGGCGACGACTCCATCACCAACGCACTAATGGGATAACATTTGAAGAAGTTCGAGAAAACAGTGATGCCATGCTATTTCCTTTTAATGCCTTCAGCAGAGCATCCAGCTAATGTGGTTAATGCTGTCAGCTTTGATGCACAGAGATCTGCCAGGCATCTCCATGCATGGCCTTCCTCTCCACCCCAGGGGTATGAATAAATGATCCCTAATGCAATGAGCTCACCCTTTAACCAACACTGATGACCATTTCTGTGTGTGTGTGTGTGTGTGTGTGGGAGAGAGAGTGAGAGAGAGAGAGATTAAATATTACTGAGAAGTGCAAATAATTTAATCGTATCTCAGCAGCCTGTCCCTATAGCGAGCTGTTTAAGTGTCAGCTCCAGGGTCTCATTCATATTTGACATATATGGTTCTTGAAAATGTTCGCATAACAACCTGTGGATACTACTTCTGTGGCCTCATTTTACTTCATTTTAGGGCTTTAAATCAATAACATGATATCAATAAGAATAATTTGTCCTATGTTAATATGTGTCACACTGTGGCAGTGGTGGTATGTAGGCTAACAAAGTACATTTCCTCAAGTACTGCACTTAAGCACAATTTTGATGTACTTCTAGAGTATTTTCATTTTATGCTACTTTATATTTCTACTCTACAACATTTATTTACTAACTTTTAAGTCTAAGTTACTTTTCAGTTTAAGATTTTACCATAGACTGTATATAAGAAGTAGACATAGTCACCCATTAGTTAGTTTTGAAGCCTCGCGTTCAGCATTTTAGCTGTCGCCATCTTGTTTTTTAGAACCACAAGTGACATGAGAAGGTGGAGCTAAATACAACAACAACAAATGCTGAATAAGACATTTTTAAGCAACCAAAATGTTAACAATTACACAAAACACACTGTGAAACGATTAAAGTTGTAAGGACAACTCAAAGACTGGACAAAGCCGTGGAAGCGACCTGTCAATCACAAGGTAGCCACGCCCTAAATCATCCCCTCCTTTATGGTCTATTTGACTGTAAATAATAATAATAATAATTTACTAAATGAACATCATGCTGTATCAAAGACTTGAAACTAGTGACTGAGACCATAAACTTGTTCACAGTGTTTACTGAGGTAATAAATCAAGTGAGAAGTGGGCTCATTTTCTCATAGACTTCTATACAATCAGACTTCTTTTTGCAACCAGAGGAGTCACCCCCTGCTGGCTGTTCAAAAGAATGCAAGTTTAAAGCACTTCAGCATTGGTTTCAATAGTTACAAAATATAAGATCAATTTAATAAATATGATGCACAGATATAGCTCTAACTACCCAACAATATATTAAGTAGTTAAAATTTACTTCAACTCGACCAACTACATTAAAGTACTGCTACATAACACATTAATACATCAACAATAATGATTCACTGACATTCTGCATAATGAGTACTGTTACTGCCAGTACTTTGAGTACATTTTGTTGCTGATGCTCATGTACTTCTAGTCAAGTTAGATTTTGGATGCAGGATCTTTCCTTTTGTGATGCAAATTCTATTTCAGTAAATTAATTCAATAATAACTGCAGTATGGCTATTGTATAAAAAATAAATACACTGAGACAAAACTCTTTAAAATATGTGAAATAACACAATTAATCCCCCTTTTCCCGTTTCTGTGAAATGACAGCATGATATGATCATATCCTCACAATATGATTCCAGTGTTGTTAAAGTTGTCCAGGGATGATTTTATTTGAATAGTCTATTCACATGCGATGTGAATTGTATTTCTGTGGCGGTATTTATGAAGTGAGTCTCTCTTTTCTTTTTATTCCTATAAAAAACAATCTGTTTTTCCAAAGGAGTTGATGTGAGGTGCGTGGGCAGCGCTGGCTAACAGGATGAGATTTATCTTTAGGCCACTCTGCCAATTAAACATAGTTTATTAGTTTCCTCATCTCACACCGGGTTGGTCGTCACCTGCTGCTGCGGTTGTCCCCCCCCCTTCCTCTTTCTCCTCCTCCTCCTCCTTTCACCGCTTGATGCTTCCCTTTGTGTCACTTTACCCACACAATGACAGGGGGCTTTTAAAAATAGAGACGATCCACCCAGATTACAGCGTTTTAATTACAGAGCGGTAGATGCGATGGGGGTGCAGAGGCCCCTTCCACTGACAGCCAGTTGGGGGGGTTGAGGAGGGAAGGAGAGTTGGAAGGCAGAGTGGTACAGTGAAAGTAAACTGTGTGCTAATTAGTGTCGTCTGCCATAGTGAAGCTCTCAGCCTGTAACCGTCTATTATACATGGATTGTTGGCGGTGCTGCACCCTGAGCACTCCATAAACACACAGCAGTGGCCACGTCACTGTTATTTAAATATTAATACCAGAAAAATCACCTGTGTGGCGACTGGGAGTAATTCAAGACAAGGAAACTGAATCACCCTCAGCTCCTACAATCAAGGAAACATGATGTCAATAAGAATAAGTCCTATGTGCCATATTATGACAGCGGTGGTATGTAGGTTAACTATCTGCATTTACACAAGTACTGCCCTAAAGCACAATTTTGAGGTATTGTACCTTACTGAAGTATTTTCATTTTATGCAACTTTATATTTCTACTCTACATTTATTTACTAACTATAAATGGTAAGTTACTTTTCAGATTATGATTTTTCCAAAGACTGTATATAAGATGTGGACGTAGTGACTCGTCACTCGTTTGTAGACTGCAGATTTGAAGCCTCAAGTTCAGCAGACACTTTAATGATAATACCTGCTCTGGATGTGCTTGACTGGATGTGCTCTCCGTCAACCCCAGAAAAAAAACTTAAGACTTAAGACTCTTTGACTAATTTGACTGATTTTGATGTATGAAAGTTTTAAATTAACACTTTGTCTTAATGCCGCTAGTATTTATTATCAGTATAAATGAGAAATGGTTTATAACACACAACACTGACTGCTTATAAAATTTTACATGCACAAAATATTCATTTTTTGTTCTTATTCCTAAAGACTATTGCTCCTAAGCTTTTTACGGGGCTAATGAAAATGGATGTTCCCCCAATATTCCTGTTTAAATGCAACCATGCATACACTTCTTCGACCAGACCCGCCCTTTAAATGTGGCCTGTTACCTTCCAACAATCTCTCCAGCCTTGATGCCCTTGTCCTAAAAACTTATTACATATAGATCCTGTCCTTTGTGTAGTTATTTATCATTTTCTAAAGTTCAATAACCTGATTTACCTGAACTGTCAGTTTTTATCCTGAATTGTTCTCGGTCATGACTAAGTTTTGACTGCTGACACGTGTCAGGCCCTCCTCATAAATGTGGCCATAGATTGGACTTAGTTTGGTCTGGTTCTGGTGAGTTATTCATGCTTTTATCACTTGTCGTTTGGATTATTGTAACGCCCCGTTTACATGCCTCGGCCAAAACATGAGAACACAGCTTCAGGGTGTCCACAACGCAGCTGCCAGACTTTTAACTAAATAACGAAAGCATGATCCTCTCTCCCCTATCTAAGCTTCCTTCCACTGGCTGCCTGTCCATTTAGAATTAGTTTTAGTTTTGACGTTGAAGGCCCTCCATGCTAAGGCACCGAGCTACCTGGCTGAGCTTTCATTACTCACCAGCCCGTAGCCACAAGACCCTGTTAGCTATTCCTCGGTCAAGGCTGAAGACCAAGGGCGACAGGGCGTTTGGAATAGCTGACCTGAACAACTTGGACTAGAAAATCACTTTTTTAAAATCATCTCTCAAGACTTACTGCTTTTTAATAATTATTTATCTGTTACCTTTATACTGTAGTTATCCATTATTTGATCTTTACTTTTATCTGTTTGTGTTATTTGTATTTGTTGACTATATTTTGCATTTGATTGTTCTCCTGCTTTATTTTATTTTTCCTTGTTTGTGAAGGGTGAAGATCTTTGTGATGGTAGTTTTCAGGTACTAAGGTATAGGTAGGTATATATTTACAGTATATACAGTCCCCTTCATATCCATTGGAACAGCAAGGCCAATTTCTTTATTTTTGCTGCACAATGAAAACATTTGGGTTTGACATCAAAGGATGAATATATGATGAGAAATCAGTATTTCAGCTCCTATTTCCAGGTATTTACATCTACATCTGTTACACAGCTTGGAAGATAGCATCGTTTGTTTGAACCCACCCATTTTTCAAAACTATTGGAACATGTGACTGACAGGTGTTTTTTGTTGCCCAGGTTTGTCTTGTTACATTATTCAAACAATAAATAACGCTGAATGTCTACGCTCAGTTTCAGCGTTGGGTTTTACCTGTGCAGACTGCATTTATAGTTAAAAAGATGTAACCAACATGAAGACCAGAGAGCTGTCTATGGGAGAAAAGCTGAGAGAAGATGGAAAATCAATCAGAGCCATTGCACTAACATTGGTCATAGCCAGTACAACCATCTGGAACGTCCTGAAGAAGAAAGAAATCACTGTTGGAGTGAGCAACAGATGTCAAACCAGTAGACCGATCAACAGTTGATGACAGAAACATTGTGAGAGCTGTAAAGAAAAACCCTAAAACAACTGTCAGGGACATCAGCAACAACCTCCAGAGGGCAGGAGTGAAGGAATCACTAGGCTCCAACAGAAAATGCTAACCACTCATTAGCAATAATGAATAGGAAGGCTAGATCGGAATTAGCCAAAAAGTACAGAGATGAGGATCAAAACTTTTGGGACATAGTTTTATGGACTGATGAGACAAAGATGAACCTTTTCCAAAGTGATGGAAAGGCTAATGTGTGGAGAAACAAAGGATCTGCTCATGATCCCAAATACACAAGCTCATCTGTGAAACACGGTGGAGGGAAAGTCATGGCTTGGGCTTGTATGGCTGCTTCTGAGACGGCTCATTGATCTTCAGTGATGATGTAACATGATGGCAGCAGCAAAATGAACTCAGAAGTCTACAGAAACATTTTGTCTGCCAATTTAGAGAGAGATGAACTCAACTGATCAGGAGATCCTTCATCGTGAAGCAAGACAACGACCCAAAACACACTGAGAACAACCAAGGAGTTCATCAGGGGAAAGAAGTCGAAGGGTTTAGACTGGCCAGACTTAAACCCTATGGAGCAGCATTTAACCTGCTAAAGAGGAGCTGAGACTTTATACTTTATTAGGTCAATGGCAGTGTTCCCTACACCAGTCATTTTGAAGAGATATATATTTGCTAAATCACACTTTGTTTTATGGAGGTATTATTAAAAACATACATGTTAAATACTTTGTAAGTGAGACCAAATAAATGAATTTAGGCAGTTCACAGGCTCCTTTTATCCTCTCATCAGTAAAACAAACACACAGTATATTCATATTAGCCTCACTGTTATAAGTAGGCTACAACTGTCAGAACAATACAAACATTCAGGCTTTCTCGTGTGGCTCAAACTGTAGTACTGTGTACTGCAGATACACAGTACATGTTAAATAAAAGACTGCAGGATTTATTAGGCAACCCTAATAAAATCTGTCTTTTGGACAAACTGGCCTACAGGATAGTTTTAATTAATATATAAACACACATGCACAGACCACAACATAAACTTGCATCTAACTACAATTATGTGTTATAGATCTTGTATTTACTGTTATGCTGCTAATGAATCCTATATTGTAAATTGCAGTTTAAGTTATCACATATATTTTATCATGTAACTGATATTTTATCATGTAACTGAACTATGTCATAATGCAAGCAAGATCGGCTCTGCCTGTGTTCACAAACTCACAGCAAATAGAAAATGTCTTGTTTATTTCATTTCCAACCATGTCTCAGTGCCCCAGCTGCAGACTATACTTTAGTGCTCGCAAAATAAAACACTATCCTTAGAAATGTCAGCACGCAGATTAAAGTCATGCAGACAAATCACAAATTAGCAGCCTCATTAGAATCATAATTATTATTATTACTTTTCAGTTAGTTGTTGACTTGTACATTTGAATAAGTAAAGTCTTACCTCCTTTCAGACTATTAATATCAAGAACACCTACCTAAATTTTAATTAAAATGAAATTGAAGATATTTTTTACCATGACATTTATGAGATCGGTGTAATAAAAAACTAATTATCTCCACAGTGATTCACTGTTGAAAAACAGTAGAAACATAAAAAGTCCAGAGTGGGTGGATACTTATATAGACAAAGTATTATAGTTTTAGTTCTTGGAGTTACCAGCTGCTCTGTTTTTGGCTCCCAAAAGTGGGATTAATTACACATACAGCCTGTGCTTCATACTGTAGGTCAATGTAGTGATCACAGGCGTGTGTGTATGTGTTGTGTGGGTGAGTGTGTGTGCATATGCAGTCTGTTGCTTGTGTTTTGGCACCTTGGCAACCTGCTACTGTGTGCCTCTGCATCACAGCAAACAGGTTAGAATTACATACTGAGTATCTGGTAAATAATATCAGCTGAAGCTCTCACATATGGCGTGGACAGAAGATATTTATCCACACTTTGAGCCGCATGAATTTCAGATATTTCCTGTAAGTGTGCATTATTTTAACTCTTTCATTTCTGTGCTTATTAGGCTCTCGGCTAAAGCTCTTCATCTTAGCAACAACTAACTTGCTGCTCTCTGTGGAGCTCAAACACCCGTCACAGAGTCTTACGTCATAATACAATCATTTCTAGTATTACAAGAAGTGATGTTTTTAATATTGTTTGCATATGGGGAGATAATCCTTCCATTTTTTTCCCCCTTCACATGGAGCAGAGTCTCACCTCCTGTATAGTTTATTCTCAGCCACTGTGCCTCCAGGCAGAGAGCCTCATTACAGTCCCATCTCTCCTCCCCAGGCTCCTCAGCAGCCCGCCACTATCCTGCAGCAGCTCCCAGCGACCATGATGCCTCTTAGCTCTGCTCCTTCCATTAGGCCCGGTGGTCATGTCAAGGAGGGTATGGCATACTGTCACCACACACAAACTAAATCTCAAGATTTCACACTCATGGCTGTTCTTGCCTGTCTGTCATATTACCGGCTTACGAGCAAGCACTCAGATATATTATTTATGGTCTACTCTTGAGCTTGGACAATTGCATAAAATGTGTGTGCATGAGGTTGTGTGTGTGTGTGTTAAATCCATATCCAAGTGCTGCAGCAGGTTTTAGTCTGGTTTAACACTTTACTTCTAAAGGGATTAATTCAATTATTTAAAATTAAGTTTTGTTAATCAGCTGCAGTTAGTTCAGAGAGTCAAAGGTTAAAAGTCTTTCAGCAGCCTGTGTTTGTGGCTGTAAATGTAATGTGTTCCAAAAATGTCAAAGAATTGCTCCTGTGCATATGAATTTCAGGTTATAACAGCTTTAATGGTCGCCTAAATCCAGCTACTATGTCACTTTGAGTTTAAAACAAATCCTGTGCTCCAGCTTAAAGTGAATTAATTCAAAGCTAAACTCATGGTTTGGCACATAGGCCTACATTAAGCAGCATGAAGCAATTTGCTTGTTTTTTGGGGCAAACACCTGTACATTTGTTAAAATTTTGAAGAATGGCACAACACAAAAATGATGTAATTTGATTATTTGTTACCAGATAACTCTGCCCTCATCCTGCCCTCTCAGTGACTGGAAAAGTTGAATGCTGAAAGTAAAAATCTTTACGGGTCATCCAATTTTTCTTCGGGTGGATCACTGTGAGCACTGAAAATAACCTTACCAATCACCAAATGTCTCTTGGGTGTAAAGTACTGATCTGCAGATGCTGAAAAAGACATTTATAGGTGATATAATTAACTTTTATGAACTGAAAACACACTGTAAAAGGGTTAAAGCTATAAAATAAAGAAAACAGACAACTCCAAAACAACACTGCGGTAGTGACCTGTCAATCACAAGGCAACCACACCCCCTAAAACATACCCTGCTTTATGGTCTATTTGACTCTAAATGGGACCATAATTTACTAAATGAACATCATGCTGTATTGAAGAAGATTTAAAACTAGTGACTGAGACCATAAACTCATGTTTACAATGTTTACTGAGGTAATAAATCAAAGTGAGAAGTAGGCTCATTTTCTCATAGACTTCTATACAATCAGACTTCTTTTTGAAACCAGAGGAGTCGCCCCCTGCTGGATATTAGAAAACAATGCAAGTTTAAAACACTTCAGCATTGTAGCCTATTTTTAAATATTGAATATTGAATCTAATACGAAAGGTTTACATTCTGTTTGTTTTACTGATGAGAGGAAAAAAGCCGAGGCCGATCTGTTTGTTTCTCATTTATTTGGTCTCAATTATAAAGTATTTAACATGTGTACTGTACTGTTTTCAATAAGACACATAAAAAGTTTTGATTTATTACATGTAAAGCCTTCGAAATGACTGGTTTACCTATTCAAGATAAGGACCATTTCCATGATATAGATAATCCAGGCTAATCCAACCGTCACGTTTTAATGAGTCACATGGTCTTTGCATGGATTGCCTCAGACTAACATATCATGACATTTTTGCTATAGTATTTATGAAACTGACATAACCCCTTCAAGATGGTGAAATATCACGAAGTTTAGTCGAGTTGCTGAGTGTTGCATCACTGAGTCAACACACAACTGGTGCCCAGAGATACCACTCATATTGCCTGGAAAGCATTTAATAATTCATCAGGGTGACAAATATTTAAAACTTTCATATCCGCACAAATAAATTGAGTTCTTAAATGACAGTAGAATTATAGGAACTTGAATAGACTTTCCTAAATCTTGACTCAGAGAGTGTATTTACTGCTGGGAAGGAGGTGAGTCATAGCCAAACAAATATTGAGTGACAAGAAGTGTGTGTGTGTGTGTGTGTAATATTCTCCATATGCAGACCTTGTGGAGCTGATGATGATCCAGAATGCCCAGATGCACCAGGTCATCATGAATAACATGACCATGTCCGCTCTCCACTCGTTTGGATACTCCAGCCCTCCGTCAGGCCCTGCGGTGGGTAAAGACAAAGATCAGAGTCACTTCAGTCAATAAATTGAGTCCAGTTTTATTAAAATGGGCTTTGAATTTTGACACAGAGAATGAATTTGGTCATAACTTGCAATATGAAACTGAGTTTTTGAGTGTATATCACCTTTATCTTGTTATATAATGAAGGAAAAAGTTAATTTAATTCTACTTCAACACAAAATCAAATTGTTCTATCTCTGGTTTTATTAAAGCATCACAAAGTTTCTTCCCAGCTCACTGTTGGTATCTTGAAACCCAAAGGTGAAATGTCTTATGTTCAAGCCGGGCTGCAACGATTAATTTATTAGTTGTGAGAGTTGTGTGAGTTGTAGACAGAAAAAGATATTTGAGGATGTCATCTTGGGCTTTTGGAAACACTGATAAACATTTTTCATAGACATTTTATAGACCAAACAACTAATTAAGGAATTAACAGACTGACATTGAAAATAACTGTTAGTTGCAGCCCTAGTTTCAAGCCATCAATGGTGACTTAAGGAACAAAAAATGGTGGCTGGGTGCAAATACATGTGCAAGTAACTTGTATTTGTTGAATGGAACTGGAAAACTATGGACATAATCCAGGATTTAGTCTACCTGTCTGTAAAGCAGTTTCATCTATTTCTATTTCAGCTGACATTTTTAATTTCTTGAGTGAATAATCCACCTTGTTGTCATTGCTTAAAAACTCTTAAAATAACTTTTTTCCATCTCTTACAGTCAGTTAAGCAATGAAAACTTGTAATGATCTTAGTCTTCCACTCCAAAATAAAGCTGGGCTTTTTTACCTTCTTCACTGTGTCAGGATCCAAGAGATGTGGTTATAATTCAAGAGACTGAGGCTGATCCAGAGATATACCACCACTATTACGAGGCTGCCCCTTACCTGTCCTACCCTGTATGGCTCCTGCCTGAGGCCACACTGGTCTACCAGGACCCCAACAAACCCACCTCTTCTCCACACAGAGACAGGTGATCACAACTTCTGCATGTCCACTACTTCTACTATGATAACTTATTTAGGCGTTTTAGGGGAAAATGGTAGTTTATAATTGACATTTTCCACACAGGTTATTATCACAGGTGATAATCCGACATACCTGTTCTCCTCAACTTGCTGTTAGTGCTGTCCAGTTCCCCATTTGTATGTGGTGTCAATTTGGTAGCTACATTTGCTTAATTTTATCTAGTGTCCTGTTGATTTCACGTTTGGTAATTCCCTCAGAAACATGCCTGAGATCCCGAAAGCCTGTTCTTGATCAGGTATCATCCAGCATCCCCTCCGAACAACACAACCGGAAGCAAGACTTCTCTTCACGAGCTTCACGAGCTAGCAGTTAGCAGTTAGCAATTTCTTCACCTCCACCTTAATTTTTTTTTTTTTTTTTACCAGCAGTTTGATTGATAGTAATGTCCCGCGGATCATTTTTTTCTCTAAAAGGCACACTTAAAAAAATGTTTTTTAGAAAATAATACACATGATAATCCATGGTGACTACAGCATCTTCTTTAAAAGACCGTAAACGTCTGCCAGCTATGAGCCAATCACGACAACCGTATTTGGCAAATAGCCAATCAAATCGCGGATAGGCAACAGGCAGGAAGTCTATGAACATGCGCAGTATCACTGGAGGACTTGACGTTGTGAGCATGCAGCTATCTATCCAGCTTCTTCAGCCAAAGGCCAAAGTCAAACCATTTTAAAAAGTCAAACCATTTTAAAACTATTCTGTCAGCCACTCACCTTAAAGCGTAGAATAATGATAATAACAGCAGCAACTATGGATGTTTTATGCCACTGGTTCCCAACCTGGGGGTCCCGATCCCCACTAGGGGTCGCCAAAGCCTCATGGAGTGAAAGAAAACTTATAATATATAATAATGATATAAAATAATAATATAATATTATATATAGGTATGTATACAGTTGGCCTTTATCTCAGCATTTCTTTCATTTCCGTTACGAAAACTAAATTAATTGTCTTTCAAAGTTTGCATTAATATTTAAGATATAAAGAGGATAAGGACACATTTTAAAACAGAGAAAAGAACTCCAAACAGAAAAATTAATGTCTACTATATCCACAGAAAATAATCTGCTTAAAATTCACCCAAATTCCTTGTTTTTCACAAACTTGCCAGAAATCTATTTAATGGATATTTCTATGTACATTTCACATCAGGCGAGCTTCCAGGGTCATCGTTTCAGGCAGAAAGTCAGCTTTTACAGACAGGCTCTCAGCCTTGACATATCTTAAGCTGAGAGTTCAACTCATAATAACACATCCATTTTCAGTATACAGCTCACCAAAACTTACTTTTATGCTTCATGTCGACTGGGCTGTGCTTGAAGAGCCTGTTTCCAGTTTTTTTAGTACTGTTAGAAAAGTAGCATTGTGCATATAGCCTTGAAGATCACAAAAAGCACTGAAGTTTCTTTCTCACACACAAATGTTTGAGACTTGAATGCTTTCCATTTTCTCAGCTCAAGTTATTCCCCTCCAGAAAAAGACTCAAACTTTTTCAGAAGTTTAGCAGTAGTGACTATGCACCTGTTATCCAATTATTAAATCTGTGCAAAGACGACACTAAACTGTGTTTTAGATTATATATCATGTGGCTTAATGGACTATTGATCATTACCCATTCACAAACATCCAGGAGATGTAACACACTGATTAATATTATTGTATTTTGTGTGATCAGGCCTGTTCCCCCACTCAGCAGCACTGGACCTGTAAGAGCCACCGTCACACCTGCAGCAGGTAACCAACCACACCGCAACACCCAGCCAATAGCTAATTTACAGTTCCCATGATGTCATAGGGCCTGTCACAGCTGGGTGACAAGAGAGGTGCCAACAGGCCTCACAGTAATTGTGATGAGAAGCGTACTGATTAGTAATTATAGTGCTGTTGATTATGAATGGCTGGAGAGATGAATTCATCAGATGCTTTAGATTTGTATGATGTTTTATTTTTATTTTTTCATAGAGAACAACAGTGCTGCTGAGGCTGAAGCAGAGACAAAGATGGTGATTATTGATTCACTCACCAAATGCGGGTAATTGTAAAGAAGAAGAAGAAGAAGAAGAATATTTATTTATATAGCACATTTCATGCAGAAAGCAGCACAATGTGCTTTACATGTGCGAACACGAGATAGAAAAAATAAAAATAATATATATGTATATATATATATACACATATACGCATATACATACACATGCACACATACATGTCATAAAGCATTTATGCAATATAAACAGATAAGCAGGTTAAACAAGCACACATATTCACATAAAAGGCAATGGTTAAAACAACAAATAAAATATCGCAGTCTAGTTAAAAAGCAACAGTAAAAAGAAATGTTTTGAGCTCAGTGTCGGTGCCTCCCTAACACCTATGCTAGGAGCATAGTGACAGAAAGCAGCTTCTCCTGCTTTAGAGTAAATGCGTGGGACAAGAAGGAGACCACTGGCTGATGATCTGAGGCTTCTTGTTGGCTCATATGGGACAAGCAGGTCCTTAATGTAGTCCGGAGCCGGGCTATTCAGTGCCTTATAAACAATAAGAAGAATTTTAGCCAATGCAAGGACTTAAGAACTGGGGTAATGTGGGAGTTTTTCTTGGTCCTGGTTAAAATGCGTGCAGCAGCATTTTGGATGAGCTGCAGCCGTTTGATGGTTTTTTGAGGGAGACCAGAGAAAAGACTGTTGCAGTAGTCGAGCCTGCTTGTTACAAAAGCGTGTACCAGTTTTTCAGCATCTGAATTTGACAGAAAGCCTCTAATTTTGGGGATGTTTCTTAGATGGAAGAAGGATGATCTTGTGATATTACTGATATGACAGTGAAAGTTAAGATCAGCATCAATAATGACACCAAGATTTCTTGCATGTTCCTTGCTCTCGAGAGAGAAGGAACTGAGGTGAGCTGCAATTTGCTGTCTCTTTGCTTTTGCACCTATAATGGTAGTTTCTGTTTTGTCACTGTTTAGTTGCAGAAAGTTTTGGTTCATCCATAAATTAATGTCCTTCCAGCATTTGAGTAATGTTTCCACAGGGCTCAAGTCATCAGGAGACAGGGAGATGTAGAGTTGTGTGTCATCTGCATAATTATGGTATTTCATATTATGATTCTTTATGATGTGACCAAGTGGAAGCATATATAAATTGAAAAGAAGTGGACCAAGGATTGAGCCCTGGGGAACCCCACAGGTTACAGCAACTTTGTCAGATTTAAAATTATTGATAGCGACAAAGAAGTCTCTGTTAAGTAAATAAGTAGTGAGCCAGTTTAGAACAGGACCAGAGAGACCCACCCAATTATGCAGTCTATTTAATAAGATCTCATGATCAACAGTGTCGAATGAGGCACTGAGGTCTAGTAGGACAAGGATTGAGCATTTACCAGAGTCCATGTTTATGTGAAGATCATTTAAAACTTTGACAAGGGCGGTTTCTGTGCTGTGGTGGGATCTAAAGCCAGACTGAAAGACATCAAACAGGTCATTTGTTGACAGGTAGTTGTTCAACTGACTGTACACAATTTTTTCAAGGATCTTGCTTAGAAAGGGGAGATTTGAGATCGGTCTGTAATTGCATAGGATTGAGGGATCCAGACTGGTCTTTTTTAGCAACAGTTTTATAACAGCGGTTCTGAGAGCGCTCGGGAAGACACCAGACTGGAGGGAGCAATTGACAATTTGTAGTACCTCTGTGCTTAGATAGCTAGAGACAGTTTTAAAGAAGGTTGTCGGAAGTGGGTCCAGACAGCAGGTGGAGGACTTGAGCTCACATACAGCATCCTGGAGTGTAGCAGAGTCCACAAGAGCGAAATGTGACATGTGACAGGTTCTGTTTCCTTGTGTGGGAAACACACTTTGGCCTGGACTCAAGCAGCTTATGTTTCTCCTGATGGTGGTGATTTTATTATTGAAAAATGTTGCAAATTCATCACATTTCGTAGGGGAGAGTAGTTCAGGATGAGAAGATGCTGCTGGGTTAATTAGCCGATCAACAGTGGAGAACATCACGTGTGCATTGTTCAAATTATTGTTTATGATATTAGAGAAAAATGATTGTCTGGCATTTTTTATTGCTTTATTATAGTCGATGAGGCAGGCTTTGTAGATGTCATGGTGGATTTGAAGCTTGGTTTTTCTCCATTTACGCTCTGCTCGTCTGCTTTGTTGTTTTAGTTGCTTTACAAGAGTGTCATTTGTCCACGGAGCTTTTTGTTTTCTGGAGATTGTTTTTGTTCTCAAAGGTGCAATTTTATCCATAATATTTTTTATTTTCTAATTGAAGTTGTTTACCAGGAGGTCTGGGGATAGAGGCATGGATGAATTCTGGTTGGATGTAGATTTAGTAAAGAGTTCAATGAAGGATTCAGCATTGTCGGTACTAATATAGCGTTTTGTAACTGTCTGTGTCCTTAATAGTTTTTGCGGACGAAATGAAGCATCAAAGGAGATACAGAAATGATCTGATACCGTAATATCCTTAATGGAGGTGACTGTAATGTCAAGTCCCTTTCCAATTATTAGATCCAGGGTATGGCCCCGATTGTGGGTAGGTCCAGATACATGCTGTATGAAGCCAAAAGCCTCCACCAGGTTCATGAATGCTTTTGAATCACGGTCGCTCGGAAAAACAATCTCCATTTATCTTCACTCAAAGATCATGACTTCACATGTTCCTGCTTATTGCAACTGAATGTATTTCATGTTAATTTACAATAGATTAAACATGCAAATAAATGTAATATTGCACTGTATTTGTGCTTGGGGTTTGGGGGTTGGGGGGGGGGACCTGTCCCCCCCAAAAAGAGGGGAATTGGTGGGAGGGGGTTTTTTCTTTGCTCCCGGGCCCCCAAAAGGACAACCCCCCCCCCCCGGGGCCTTTCCCGGGGAAACCCCCCCCCCTCACCTCTCCCTTTTTTTTTTTTTGTTATTTGTGTTTTGGGGTCTATTACCCCTTGTATATATTAAAAAAAAAAGAAAAAAAATTAATTTTCCCCTTGTGGGACTAATAAAGGACTATCTTCTTCTTCTTCTTCTTCTTCTTCTTCTTTGTTCAACTTGCAGTACCCAAATTATCCAGTAGGGAGCAGCAACAGACGTTAAGTGGGACCACAAGCAAGATTTATTCCTTTACTGACAAGCACTAACAGTGACTCTGCATGCTATAATGCTGATGTAGGCCATCACATACCACTGTATGACATAGTACGAGTGTGACAACACATACAAGATCTATTGTAGTGTGGTACTGTGTGACCTTGTCTTTAAATACGCTGTGACGAGTAGCCAGATGAATGAAAAGAGGCACACTACTCAATCAATACAAGTGACAACAATAAAAGCAAAAAATGTGCAATTCACACAATAAATGAAATGTTTTGAATACATTGTGGTATTTATGTGTTTTCTTCACTGTTTAATTCAGGCAAAGGTGCTGAGCTCATGCACAGTTGCAGCAGTAGATAGGTTGACTTTGCCAAATGGGATAATACAGCGAGCAGCATGTAGCTGAGACAGCTGAGGCATAGGAAAGAATTTCAGTGTCAATTTAGGAGATTTGCCCATGACAACGCCCGGCATCTCAATTCCCACATTCCTCGGCATCCACTGAAAATAGTTTCAGGGTTCAGAGGTTCATTTGGAGTTTGAAAACTGGATTGTACCGTGACAGTTTAAAGTGGTGGGGGGGAGCACAGCGGCAGTGTGGGAGGATCATTTTAAAGCTAGGGGGTGAAGGCAGCACACCTAAATCTCTGATAGAACACTAGGATTAAGAGCTCAAACTGGAAGGATGTGCCAACACGGCTGTCTCTCCACTGTCTCCAGGGTAATGCCAATGTTTACCCAGCTATTAATATCAAAGCAGCACACGTTGCCTATCATAGAGACACACGGGAGAGTGACATGAGAAAGAGGGACAGTAAATCAGACGGGGTTAAAGGGTTTAATATAGAATCAGGAGAGGAATGAGATTAGAGAAGGGCAGTAGATGGCAGAGGTAATAACGGATCAATTAGAGTGAGCATATAGATTCAGAGTCAAAGAAGAGGAGGTACTGCATCCAGTAAAGCTCTGCACACCAGTAAGGGAACAATGAGTGGTGGAAGACATATTTAGATCTTTACTTCAGTAAAAGTACATGTGAAAATACTCCACTACAAGTAAAAGTCCTGCATTCAAGACCTTACTTAAGGAAAGTATGTATCAGCTAAATTAAAGTACTGAAGGTATTGATGTTGCACTAAAATGTTTCCTGTCTGTGTTTTACTCCTTTTTTCTGATGTTCCTGGATTAATATTACTGCTGCGTTAATGTGTATGTTGCATCTTAACTCCTTTATATACTGTTGACTTGTTTAATCTACAGCAATGCATCATGGTCTAAGATCATCATGTTTGTTGTGTCGCTGACCTGTGGGAACAACATATCTCTAAAAAGTCAACTTTTCATGGTGTCAGCCTTGTTTTCAGCTTTGTGATGATGCATTTTCCAGCTGATCCAAGAGGCTTTTTAAATAGTTTATATAGCTTAAGAAGAAGGAGGACTTTCTGAACACATAAAGAAGCACTTCATCCTTCATTTTATCACACACATTCAACATCAACACCTCTGGAGATATGTGAATTTCACTGGACAGGAAGGGGATAAAAAACTGTAGAGCAGTAAAAAAAAAAAAATACAATATTTACCTCTGAGATGTCGTGGCGTAGAAATAGAAAGTAGCCTGAAGTACAAGTACCTCAAACGTGTATGTAAGTATTTGAGCAACATTCCACCAGTGGGAACAATGTGCTCTGTGCTGGAAACAAACACAGGTGGAGGAGCATGAGAGATAAACGAGCGGTGTGAAGTGGTCAAGTGGGATTGCTCGCAGTATTCAAATTACGCCAGCTATTAGCTATTTATTTCAGCCTGTCTGGCATCATGGCGCCTCCTGAAATGCAATATTTTCCATATTGATCAGCTCCTTTCAGTGCTTTCATTATTTTTTTCTTATGTTATACTGCTGCTGTTGGTCATATTATTTTCTTTTTTCATTCATATTCAGATTTATGGCAAGGATCAAGGATGATGTATTTTTGTAGGCCAACCAGGTAGTTAGTATCACACTGGTTCCCTCTACAAAACGCCAATGGGAATTTTCTGTTGGGTTTGGGATTATTGCAAAATAATAATAATAATAATAATAATAATAGTAATAAGATGTGGCAAACACACCTTTAAAATACTTACATGTTTTGTTCTGTAAGATAATCTCCACAAATGAACACCACGTTTATGATTTTTGAAGCTTAAATGCAATCACCAGAGGTAAAAAGCTAAACTAACATCACCACGGTCACATATATACAACAAGGGTGTAAAAGCAGACAAGATGATTTAGAGTTTAGTAGTCTCATTTAGCCATACACTCGAACATTAAATTTATTCATGTAAGTTATGCTGTGGAACAAAATGTTTAAATCTCTTAAGCTTATGTTAATACATTATTTCAGGCATCTAACTAAAAACCCATTGACTTCAAGATGACGGAACCGGAAGTGCTAAAACGTTAACTCATTTCCAGGTTTTAAGACTCCTTGATTCCTGTCGAACTCTATTATCACATCAAATCACTGTTTCAGTTATAAACCCCTTTCTGTATTGATATTTATTCCCTTTTCTCTTTCTTGCATCCCATTTTCTTCAGTCCACAACTCAGCATCCCCAGGGAGCAATAAAAAACTTTCGCTCCAAACTTTCACTACATTTTTCCGAGGAAAACGTGGCATGGCCATTTTAAAGGGGTCCCTTGACCTCTGACCTCTAGATATGTGAACACACTGACACACTGACAGCTGTTGTTGCCTGCTGGGCTGCAGTTCGCCTTGTTATGATTTGAGCATATTTTTAATGCTAAATGCAGTACCTGTGAGGATTTCTGGACAATATTTGTCATTGTTTTTTGTTGTTAATTGATTTCCAGTAATAAATACATACTTCCATTTGCATAAAACAAGCATATATATCTACTCCCATCTGATAAGGGTATCAAATACTTGACAAATCTCCTTTTGAGTTACATTTTCAACAGATACAAACTGGGATCATCACAATTACATATTTAATCGATTGACAGCCCTATTTGTCACTGTTTATCTTCTATCTTCCCTTTTCAAACATTGTTTAATTCACCAAACCCATACTGTGCCACAGAGCCTTTTCCATTCACCATTAAATGTAATGAGAATATGATCATCCAAAAGAAAACACAGTGGCAGAGGAGCAGGTCAGCTTTTAATAGTAAAAATATAAATATCTAGGGGAAAACTCATTCGCAGCACTATTCTCAGCTAATACAGTATCTGTTCTTCTAATATACAGTATATATAATATGAGCTGCCACTCAACTAACAAGGAAGATCACTTAATACACAGTAAGGTTATTAGTTTTCCTAAGTCCTCTTGATTAGAGGCGTCAGTCAACACACACACACACACACACACACACACACACACACACACACACACACACACACACACACACACACACACACACACACACACACACACACACACAATATGTACAACTGCAGTGTGTGATCGCGTCGGAGCATGCTTTCCTCTTCACAGAGATCAGAGACTGTTAAGAGCTTGTAGAGGGCTGGTGGTCGACCATCTACGAGGCATGTCCCTCAACCCCTCACCTCCCCGTCCCCTCTGTCTCCCCTTTTTCTTTCTGCATATCACTTTCCATTTGTCACTTTCTGCGTCATTGCTTCCCTTCACCACCCACCACTATAAGGGATAATCCATGAATCAGACACTTTTCGTTTGCCTTTTATGCATATTTGCACTTTTCAAAACATAATACAAGGCAAAGGTTGCTGTGGTTCCACTGAAAGATCAGCAGATATGGTGAGGCCAGCTGGTCTGCCCGTGGCACAGCTGAGAACACACACACTGCCTCTCCATCGCATAACTATTTCTACCACTGTCCAGTAAATGCCAACAATGACGTACTGTGCTCGCCAAGAAACTCAGATAGTGATAATGATGTACAGCATTTAAGGTTTTCGATGACTGTCACTAGAGATAAATCTATATATATCTTGTCATGCTCTTTCCTGACACACATAGCTCAATGACTATTCTTTCCCAAGTGTCACCCATCTCGTCTCTCTCTAACCGCCCCTCTTTCTCTTTTGGTTTTTCACCCTCTCTGGGCCTCTTGAGACATGGAGCGACCCAGGGCTCTGGGGGCTTTGACGAACTCCATGAGGGTGGGCTTGACTGGGGGGAGGTCTCTTGTGATCTCGTCCACGGTCCTCTTGCTGGGACAGGCTCCGTCCGGGGTGGGGAAAGGCTGCAGGTCCTCCTCGGTGTGTGGGGCTCCACGTCCAAGCCTGATGCCCAGCTCTGCGGGGATGAAGATGGGTAAGGGGAGCGTTTTCCTCTTTGGCAGCAGCTGGTGCTCCCTCACCCCTCTTTCCACAGTGCCCACTCTGAAGACGCCAGAGGGGCAGCTCTGTTTGAGTGAACGGGCCTGCCACTGCCGGGACAGAGTCTCCCTGCGAGAGTCGTCATTCATGTTCATTGTCTGCCTGTGAGCATCAGAGAAAAGATGGTTAGAAACTGTGGGAGCACCCACTGAGATTTACTTATGTAATTAGACTATAACTGCCTTCCAACATGAGAAAAGTTCTACCAAAGTAGAACTCAATCCATATCTAGTGATGGAGGAAGATTTTAAAGGGGACATATCATGCTCATTTCCAGGTTCATACTCAAACATATTTACATGCTTTAATCTTCAAAGAACATTATTTTTTCATACTGTCTGTATGAATATACCTGTATTCAGCCTCTGTCACCTGCCTCTTTGACCCCCCTGGAAAAGACCAGTCTGCTCTGATTGGCTTGTAAGAAAAATATGGTTGAAAATGGTCATGTCCAGAAGGTAACCCATGACCTATCCTAACCCTAACCATTACCTTGAATGGTTAAGATTAGGGTAGATCATTGGGCAGCGAGTCTCACAAGAATTTCTGGACATTTTCGTGAGTTTTGCGGGTTACCGTTTAGACATGACCATTCTCAAGCTGTGAGATAGTTATTCTAATGAGCCTACATGTTTTCTGATCTAAACAGCCCATAAAAACCCTGCCTGGGTTGTCGTGTTTTACAGTTTCTGGGTTGGTAGGTACTCCAGATAACCAAACACTGAAAAAGTGAGTTTTTCTTGATCTGTCCTCTTTAAATCACAGCCAGAATGATAGAAGAAATAGATTTGTTTCCCTCCACAGATTATTTTCTGGTTGGTCTGTGACTTCTCACCTGTCCTGAGGTTGAGTCTTGAGACTGACACTATGCCAGTCAGCGCTGTAGCTCTCCCTGTGAGCCTTGTTCTCCTCCCGTACACTGCAGATCAACTCAGCCTCCACCACCACGCCGTTATGCTTCTCCAGGACGCTACAGATAGGCTTCATCTCTGCTGTGGCAAGAGCTTCCTCAGATTTATTGCCTCCAATGGGTCTTGTTGATCAGTGCTGAGGTCTGGTGTTGTGTCTGTGATGAGGCTGTTTTGTTCAGGGGATGCTTCAGCTGGCTGTATCTCCTGGCTCTCTCTCTCTTTGTGCCGTCTCTGTCTGGGCTCGAGTCTGTCCACGACTTTTATAGCTGCTCTGTTGCTATTCCTGATCCATGTTGTCACTCTACAATCAGTGTGCACTGACATCCGACACTAAGTGCTCCGTGTCCCTGTTTCCTGAGAGCTGGAAACAAACTCTGAAGAGGGGTTAAGGGTAATTGGACTGAAAATCCTCTGATTCTTAAACAGTACGCCCAGTAGCCCAACACTTTCCACTTCAGCTGGGATGTCTCAGAGGGGAAAGTATTATGGAGACACTCTGTATGGAGATTATATAAACATGTAGACAGACACACACAACAGGTTTAGTCTGTGGAGAGGAATCTTAATAAGGTGTTGGTCTTGATGTACACGAAGCAGCAAGTGGCACCGTGTTAATGTGGAAAGGTAACAATGATGCAGCTGTTATTCAAAGGATTTTTCAGGCATGTATCCATCAAAAACAGCACATCTGTCACTGGCAGGTAAAAGGTGAAAAGCTGGAAAACTTTATGGAGCCTCATATCCTGCTGACTTTAAGATCATAATACAGTTCTGAAGGACTTTATACAGCAGCTGTGCCTTGTGACGACATCAACACCCCTCTCATTACATGCCATTACAGTGCTCTGCCTCACAGTAGCTCCATCCCCAATGATTCATTACTTCAGTGACAGAGCACCAACCAAACCATAATCAACTCAGGTTACCGACTGTGAAACACACACACACACACACACACACACACACACACACACACACACACACACACACACACACACACACACACACACACACACACACACACACACACACACACACAAAACCTCTGACAGTTGTCTGCTGGTGTGATGTTACTACCGGTCCCTGACTCTGACTCATTCATCCACATCAGGTACTGATATCATCAGACAACAGAGATCAGATATCACACACACAACAACATGAAGTATAATGATCCTAATGACAACATCAATCAGCCAGTCTTTCACATGTAGCAATGAAAAAAATCTGCTAAGTCTGTGCCAAATTATGACATTAAATCTCTAGCTGTTTCATTGAGCCATTCATTTTCAGTGATGTACCCGTTAAATGCTATTTTCCCTCTGCCTGTCAAGTGTGGCAGTATTTCAATTTCCTCTCTGTAACTTCTCAGCAGAGTGACATTGCACTAAATTATTGCTCAGTGTCAGAGAGGGAAAAGAGAGAAAGAGCACCGCTGACATCCTGGGGTCATGCCTTCAGTCATGTTATGACACCATGGCAACGATGAAATGCCATTTCAGAAACCTAGTAAGTCGCTATGCGAGCTCCTTCAGTGTTGAGATCTTTGACAATCGACGTGACACTGAGCAATCCCACTAGAGTACACAGTACAATTTAGGTATTCGTCTGCTAAAGCCCCGTTTCTCATTGCGTTTTGACTGCAGGGACCAGGGTCTAAATTAAGTTCTGGTGACATTTCTGGCCTTTTTACCCCCCAAAAAGGACCTGATTGGGGATAGTACTTTCTGAAAGCACAGGAACTTTTGGGGTGGAGTCGGACTAGTTTGGCTAATCTTCGTGGTGGAAATGCAGACACCCGTGGGCTGAAGAAACCGTTTAGTTCCTGGAAACCTGGCTTAAAACGGCAAGAGGCCATCACCACCTTGCCGTTTATGGGTGAGTCATGATATGCAATGAAGCCAGGGGTGTGGAGGGTACAGGTGAGCAGTGAAGAGGTGAGCCCTGTCACAGTCATCACCCCGCCCCCTTCATTCTTGTCCCTCTACCCACATCAGGCCTCGTCTGGCTGGGAAGAACATTGTGTTGCGTAACAGCACCGCCGCAGCTGCTGGGAAGTGACATTTAAATGAGCTGTCACCAAGAAAGAGATGGAGAGTGGGGGGGGGGGGGGTGATTGGAGGATAAAGCCCTGGCCTGTCAGGAGGTGATAAATAAGGCAAAATGTAATTTTTTTTTTTTTTTTTATTCCTACACACAATCTTCAGCTTGCTTCATACTGGCACCACAGAGTCAAGTGTTACCAGCTATTTCAGTGTGTATACATGTGTGTGCCAACAGGCTGCCCTCAGCAGTGTCTCTCTTACATAACAACAGCAACAACAACAAGCAGCTGACCACCCAAACACCATCTTTATCATCCATCTTGCAACCCAGCCTGGTCCCAGTGGGATGGTCAGACAGCGTACAGGCAGCACCAGGCCAGGACTGGAGCCGTGTGGATCAGGCTGTGAGCCAGCCACGGGTACACAGCCGACAGGCCACGTGAGGGCATGTAGGAACAGACTGAAGACCCTCGTTTCCACCTCAAAGGAATGCTGCTCTCGTGCTACAGTTTCTGTGCAATCACTGCTCGATACTCACTCAACTCCCACACTGCAAATCATTTTGGATAGCCAAGATGCAAATTCTTCATTGTGTATTTTTTTTTTTTTTGCGTAAACTTCACATGAGCCCTGAGGGGAAGGCATCACACCAACATGTGACACTGCACAGGCTTCAGGCTGAAACTTTATTTCATCATAAACGGGACACCAGAACACAAACGAGCGTAAAAATATTTCACATTTTCAGTAAATTACAGGAGGGGAACAAAAACACCCTCATGCATCACCTAAAAGTCACCTCAGTCACATACACAACCAATTTAAAGAATTCAACATACTGCAACAACTACATCACATATTTCCATCTACTACTTTCCAAAATGTTTGAAGCCAAATGCAGACTTTAAACAGCTAAAAGTATCAGTTTTACAAACAAAGAAAAAACTGACATCATCAGATTTCTGCACTATTTCTTCAGTGTTGTTAGCCATCATGTGACTGAATGAAATGAGTGCTGATAATCACAGGACAAAACATACTTAAAGAGGCGCTGCTGACTGGAACGTCGCTACCCTGAAGGTTCACAACAGCTGAACAATGAACAGGCAAAGAGCTTGAGATGAAACTCGCTAGTAGACAGAAAAAAACCCCATTTAACACCATGGTAACATTCACCAGAAAACCTGCAAAGCCCTTTTAGAGAAATAAGAGAAGAGAATAAGACTCGAGCCGTATAGCTGACGGAGAAAGGAGAAACTGTTCAGCCTAAAACTTCCAAGAAGCAGCAACAGACAGTTGAAGATAAGAGCTATGCATTTCTGTCATCCAGGTCTCCAGGGTTGACAGCTACTGCCCCCTGCCTTGTGTCTATTATTATTGCAGCCAGTAGAGCTTAAGAGCTGTCACTCAAGTTTCAATCATCTGTTCCGCTCTCGTCATCGTCGTCATTGTCTCTTCCGTTCATGGCCTCCACCCTGGCCATCAGCAGCGGCAGGTTTATGGCGAGGCCCGGTGTCTCCTCATCGGAGTCGTCCTTTGGAGGATAGAAGCGCTTTGCCTTTGCCAGAAAATCTTCAGCTATGTCTAGATACAGGAGACGATCCTGTAAAGGGGGAAAGACAGATGTGGTTGAAGCAGTGAGTGAGTCAGAATACATTAAAGGGCCAGTGTGTAACATTTCGGGAGTCTATTAGCAGAAACTGAATATAACATTTAGTCATAACTATGTTATATAAGTTTACAATCACCTGAAACTAAAAACTTGTGTTTTTGTTTCCTTAGAATGAGTCTTTCATATATACACAACGAGCAGGTCTGTGATGCTGCTTTGCCATGTTTCTACGGTAGCCCAGAACAGACAAACCACACACTGGCTCTAGAGGGGGCTTTTCACATTTTTAAGTTACTTCTGCAGAGTACCACCATTACAATGATGGCGGTTTACATTACTGCAGTCAGCAGAGGGGCTGTAATTTGAAACCACACCACTAGACGTCGCCAAATCCCACACACTGTCCCTTTAAAAGGGACGGCTTCTGCACCACAGAGATTGAATATGTCAACCTATGTATGTCCTCCAGTGGCTGTGATTTGAACCACTGGATGAATCTTGATTAAATTTTCTTTTGACCAATTAAAAATGATAACCGTAACTGCAGAAAGATAAGATACGGTAAGATAAGGTCGGATATTCGAAAACAACACATATTTTTTGAATGGCTCTTGAACAAACAAAGGGTACTCGGGAGCCGTTATTTTTATGGCTTTATGGCCCAAATTTCACTGCTATAGATGAGCAGCACCGGCTTTGCAGCGCTTTGCAGCGCTTCTGCTTCCTTTGACTAAAAAAAGAAAATACCGTAAAAGAACTATGTGGCTCTCAGAGAGGAACTGAGCCTCACTTGAGGGAACATTCATAGCAAAGCGGCGTTGCCCTCACGGTGTAACAGATGACTCCTCGTTGTGGCCTGGAGCACAGGTACAGAGTAAATACACCCATGTTTTGGGTAGTTTATGGTTAAGATGAGTGATGGGTGCTTTTTTAACTCTAATCTCCAGGTCACAGCGAGGGCACTCTCACTTGAAGGATTAGTGTGTGAGTTCAAAGTTTACCAGGATCAGTAAATATCTTTCTGGTGGTGGCTCTCTGCTGTTAAAGAGGGACGTCTCAGTGTGGATCGCATTCAGCATGGCACGTGCTGCTGGGGCATTGCGCATACGGTCATGTGAGGCTCCAGCAGACACCGTCAGCAACGAGTCTGCCTCCGCCATGAAACCTAGAAGAAAACAAGGCAAGCCATTTCTGGTTACTCTGTATGGACAAGTGCCAATCATGTCCCACATCTCCTCTGTATGTCCAGCATTACCTAAGTTCTCCAGGATAGTCTTCCATTTTTCTCGGACTTCTCGACGGGTATCTCTCATGGCCTCAATGTCAACACTTAGTCGGCGATAACCCTAAAAGAAAAGAACCGGGCAAAAATAAAAAAAAAACAAATATTTCTCTCAGCCTGGTGTGACTTCTCTCATAAGAGGCCATTAACATTTTCTGTCTGTTGCACCTTATGTAAATGGTTTTCAGGCCTTATCAGCATCAGTTAACAGTCACCTGGAGTTTTTTCCCCACTACTGTGCAAGCTGTTAATGGTTTCTTTTTTCAACTGCAGGGTAACATGATCACATACCGTGGATCCCATGCGGGTCTTGGTCCTGGCCTGCAACAAGCTGTAGAGGATCCGGTCATCATCTCTCTCCGAGTGGCTGGGGTCTCCTGGCTCGCTCCATAGGTTGGTCTCCTCATCACGACGCTTCTGGACTTCACGGTTAAAATACTCCAATGGATCCTGACTGTGTGGTCAGCAAACACACAAGCACAGATGTTAGTGATTATACATACATAATCAGATGTGACACACACGACACTATCTTTTCTCTAGGTGAGCAGAGTAACTGATAAGTGGATGATAACAATACTCAAAGTGGTGAGGCACTTCTCTGTTTCTGGCCTAGCTCGTGTCTTCTTACGGTATTAAAGGCTGCTTTTCGTCGTCATCGTCATCATCGTCCCCGGTGCAGCAGCAGCAGAGCTTGATAAAGGATGAACCCATCTAGCGTAGATGGTGTGATAATTGTGATTGTGATAATTGTGATAATCCAGATGTAAACTGGGTTTCAGTTCTTTGGATGGCAGAACAATTTCTTCAAGCAGTAGTAGTTAAGTTGATTCCAGTGGCGAGTCTGGTCTGATATGCATAAACTCAGCTGGTTTACTCCACAATGTCCCTGTCGATGCTCTGAAGAGATTCCTTAGAGGAAGACGTTTGGTAAAAATGATCAGAAACAGGTCACAAAAGGTTTCAAAACAAAAGGTCACTGTTCCCCAAACTCTACCTAATTTTCAGCTTCCCATTTTCAGGGCCCAGCCACAGCTCCACATCCAGTAGAGGTCTGTACCTCTAGTACGGAGATGCTGAGGCAGATGGCAGCCTAAGGACTGATGCTCCTCATCAGCCGTACATGGAGGACAATGAGAGCAGTGAGACGCTTCCTCTCTCATCGATTAAAAACACACACCCACAACCTCAGAAGACGGTCACAACACCATCATGTGAGCCGCTACATCCCTTGGTCGAAGCATTGTGTTTTGCCCCGAGGACAACACATTTCCGTAGGTCTGATTACACACTCTGTATCAAGCCACCATGGCTGCATTGATTAAGGATTATTTAATTTCCCATGTATGAGGTCACTGAGGCCACTTGACCATGAATCTGTAGAAATGTTGTTAAATACGAATCTTTGAATGGACTGTTTTTAATTTCAGATAGCTTCATGTCCATGGATTACATGATTTTCAAATTTCTGTCGGAGAAAAATCAGCATTGTGAACATTGTGGCCGCCAACAGTAAGGCCGCCATGTGACATATGCTCAAGTCACAGGGTATCATTGTTCATGGCATAAATAGCCGCAGCATGCAAAGCTGAAAATTATGTTTGTAGAAACTAACATGCTAACTCTTTTAGTAAGAATCATTCAATATCACCTGTAATGCAGTCACAGTGGGGGAAATGAAGAAATCCATATCATCACGTTGATCATATGGGATATACTGTACATATATAAAGCAAAAGGTTTCTATTAACAACTTGGTTTGTCTTCTAATGAAATGAGATTTGGAAACTGAAACTGTCATCAGTTCATATATTTTATTAGACATAAGACACTGGTTAAGACTCAAAAACTGTTGGTCAGTATTCATGTGATGGCTTTAAATTAACATGTTTGATGGATAAGTATTAAAAAAAATGATTAAAGAAAACAAGTACTCTAAGCAGGCTGCATACAGTATAACTTTGCTGAAGGTGTTAAGCACCGATTTAACAGTATAAAATAAATGCAGAGCAAAAGAAAAGGCTGACACGTACAGTAATGTTACTGTGATAAAGGCACCAAATTGCAATTGCACCAAATAACATTAATTTCTTTCATTTCTCTCGGTTCAGTACGTAGCTAAAATCAATCCTGACAAATGATCCAGTTAAATCTCAATAGCCACTTGATTTGGACTTCATAAAAAGAAGGAATAATAATCAGACTGTGATCGCAGCATTCACAAATACCTGGGCTTACAAAGTAAAATGCCTCAAGGCCGTGCTGGTAGTGTGACGTGGTGAATGACCACATCACAGTCACAACATCACAGCTAATTACGCCTAGAAATATGCTCCTTCACCGTGTGAACAGCTCAACGAAGTTGTTTGGTGCCTAAAGATTGAAAAGCACAAGGAAGAACAAGTTACTCTCTTTGGTTCAACTCCACAGTAATATGAACCAATAACCAGCAGTGTATTCGCGGTATACCCTCCTCTTTTTCTGTCAGTTTACAGTATACCCTCCTATCGGCCAATAAGCCACTGGACTATACAGGAGAGTACACAAACTTCCTCCTTGGTAACCACGACAACTACATCACTGCCAATTAATCAAACCTCAAGTTTTCATTACATATGAAACTAGAAGGGCACTCAGAGAGTGCAAACCTCCGCAAAGGCCATGCCCTTAATGCAATATTAATAAAAGTGCAAAATAATGTGTGTATCCGCCCTTCCACCAAGTTCTATGAAAACTGGGCCGGTAGTTTTTCCATAATCCTGACAAACAAACAAAACCGAAAATACGACCCATTTGGTCGAAGTACTGATAAATCATGATTTTCTGATATACGGATTGTGAAACAAAACAAAAACTGAACAAGCTAGAAGCAAGGTCTCTAATCAGGTAAAACCAATGTGCTCCACGATGTAAGAAATTACAGAAAAACCTCACTTGAGTGCCACGTGTTGGGGCCTGAGGGGAAGCCAGAACTTAAGTCAAATGAAATCATATCAGTACAGTAATAACTTTAGATGACAACTAATGAGTCTGCTATTTTACCATAAGGCCACAGGAGGTTATTGGCACCAAAGACAGCTTTAGTAAATAATTAGCAGCCTAATTTATGAACATCATCACCATCATCTTCATTAGTCTTAATGATCTTGATGATGCATTTGCAACACAGACTAACAGCCTCCTGATATGACTCCTGGTTTGACTTCCTGGCTGATCCCAAAGTGCTAAATAAAAGCAGTAATAATAGATGATCAAATGTTAACTGATAGGTTTTTGCACCCTGGGATAGGGGATGATACGATATGGATCAGTGGTGTCTCCCTCTAGTGGTGATTAGACTGCTCTATCACAGTGTAGTAAAGGAGAAGAAACTGTGTGGAAGTAGTTTTTACCCACTCAAATAGAGTGTTTGTTGAAAATACTACTGTGAGCTGTGGATTTGTTTTAGGGCAGGTGCACCGGAGAACATATATAGGATGGTGCAGTGAAAACAAATGCACAAAATAATCTAAACAAACAAACAAAAGCAGCAAATCAATGGCTAACAATGTGTGCAAACTGAGATAAGGCTCAGAGAGACAGCTGCTTCATGCCATTGCGCCAGTTCTTTTGTAACAAGTGCGACAGGTTTTCTTGTTTCGGTAATGTCCGCCCGGCCACAAAATGACCTGGCAGGTCCAGGAAATAGTTCCCATTGCATGGTGAGGGACACAGCAAAACAGTTACAGGTCCACATAAAAATATGTATGTGATCACGCTTAAAAAACGTCCTTGAAATATGAAAAACTTCTCTTCTCTCGTGTCTGAAATGTCTCCCATCTCCTGTGATTAGAAGTCACAGTCGCACATCCCTTCAGCTGAGGGTGCTGCTGCGCCCGTGGCTGGGGTCCACGAAAAGACAACAGTGGTGACATCTCTCCAACAACCAGCTGTGGAGCAGTTAGACGTCTCTCCTGTTTTAAATGTGGTGGTGGGAGCGGAGAGAGGGCCGCAGCTCAGCGATACGTTGGCGTAAATGGGACATGAATTCAAACATGGTGGCGGCCAGACTCTGGTGGATGAGGTAGCGGGGCAGTCGGCCCTGATGAGACACAAACAGTGAGTGTTAATTGGGTACTTCCTTCACATTAGCATTTATGCTAATCTGTACTATATTCATATTTACATGTATGCATTTTGTTTATTTTTACATGCATGTTTAAGCTTTAGCCATGTTGGTGGCAGGGAGGTCTGTCAGCAGGGAGTTGTAGTAGTCAATCCGTGATATTACAAGAGCCTGTGTCAGGAGTTGTGTTGCATGCTCAAACAGGTAGGGTCTGATTTTCCTAATGTTGTGCAGGGCAAATCAACATGACCGAGTAATTGAGGCCACAAGAACCTTAAAGGTTAGCTGGTCATCAATCATGGCACCCAGATTCTGGGCAGACTTTGTGGGTATGAGTTTGGTTGGTCCAAGCTGGATATTGATTTGTGGTTGTATAGATAGACTGGCTGGGATGACAAGGAGCCCAGTCTTAGATAGGCTGAGTTGACGGTGGCGTCCTTTCATCCATTTAGAGATACAGATAAAGAGATATCTCAACAACTATAATGGTATTATATTAAAGAGTAACGAAAC
Organism: Pterois miles; assembly: GCA_947000775.1. Lineage (NCBI taxonomy): Eukaryota > Metazoa > Chordata > Actinopteri > Perciformes > Scorpaenidae > Pterois > Pterois miles. The sequence goes on along the minus strand of CAMQGK010000567.1, from coordinate 17,315,078 downwards.
CCCAGCCCCAGAATCATGAGATCACACGAAAATCCATCTTGTCAGGCTTCAAGTAATGCATTTGTGTCCAGGAAGCCAGACCACAGACCAATCAATTTACAAATTTTTAAGGTAAAGATAACCCCATCTTGCCTCTACTGAAAATGGCAAATTAACTGCAGCGTGCATCTTCTCACCTTCAAGTCAGTGTTGAGGACCCAGATGAAGGTACAGACGGACGGGTTGCTGCTGGATTTAAGAACCACAAATCCTCCTGGACCATTCTCTCCTCTGAGGCCCACAACAAAAGTTAGAAGATAAGACAGAGAAGTTAAAGGAACGATACTAAGACAACTGCACTTTTGTCAAACCAATACGGTGTTCATGGTCTGACCTGACATAGCGACCGATCGGAGGTTTGGCGTCGTGGTCAGTTGCCATGCCAGCAGACAAGTAGCAGTCTCGTTTGCGTTCCACTCGCCGAACATTAACAAAGTCCCTAAAGGAAGAAAAATCAATCGGTCAGTCAATTTACTTTATTTCAGACCTGCAGCCCACACCAGAATAAGAAAAGGAAGAGGAACAGGAAGAAGACGACAGAGACGAGGCAGACACATATTGAAGGCTGATGAGCTGATGTACCTTGCAGACACAACTCCCCCAGCTGCTCCAGAGGAGACGTCGTATGACACCAGAGTGTTGTCGTCAACCCTCTGAAGGATCTGAGAAGGCAGAAAGCACCGTTAGTGTTTTTCCTGAAGCCTGAGTGTATTTTTTAATGCTTTGCGATGTGAGCACCATGTATTTACACTATTGTAAAACGGCAACAGCATGACACGGCGCTGAGGGTCTATTCTGCACTGAGTGCTGCATGTTTAGCATTTTTTTCAGGTTGAAAAATGGTCAACTTTGGTCAAAACGGCATGCTTGTCACCAACCACAAAGACGTGATCAAATGTGTTTATTATTATGAGTATGTTGTGGTCTTACTGTGTATGTTATGCTATTGTATTTATTGTTTTTACTGTGGACTTTATGTGGTCCTCATATCTGGAGCACTGGGCTAAAGCAATTTCCCCATGTGGGATAATAAATTTGTTCTGAATCTAAACCGAACGGCTGAACTAGCCTGGATGTTTCCTCAAAATCTCATGAACCCTCATAGATCGGCGGCTCCATCCTCTCCCCCTACGTGCCTCAGCCTTCCCTTCATTCAGAACAAGTCACATCAGTGGGGCAAGCTCTCTACCTTGTGCCACTATGTTTACTTCTTCGGATACTCTGTATCATAGCAACCAGACACAATCAAAATGTCTCAGCTGAGAAAACAATGCGCCTCCAAACGGCTCTCAACTGCTCCCAGCTGAGCGTTTTCAGAAAAACGCCTAGTGTTTTCAGATTTTTGATGGACACAGGCCCTTGGAAACTGACACCACCAAACCATGAAAAGTGTTCAGAAAGATGAGTGAAAAGTTATCACCTGGCAGGCGGAAACGGTTCGGTTCCACTGGACCATCTTCTCTGGCTGCAGAATCACCTCCTGATACACAAGCTCAGCAGGACACTGCATAAAGGCCTGAACACAAACAATGAAACTTTTCATAGTGCAGCATTTCAACATGCTCTTTCTCAAACTAATATTATAGTGGGCTTTTACCCCAATTACACTTTTATTTCATGTCACTTTTTATGACAGTGGACTCACAAGCCCTCAGCCTTTCAGAGCTAACTAGCTAGCTGCTCCACATACCACAATACCACAGCTCCTTCCTTCCTGCTGCTGTCACTTCCTGCTGCTGTTAACAATCAGCCAGTAACCCACGCATATCAAAACTGACAATTCACTTGTGCAAAATCAATGAAACTGTTCAACACTTCCTATTCCTATTTATTATAGGCCTTTTTTAACTGATGCTTCTTGTTATTGCACTGTCCTCTTTGCTGCTGTAACGCTGAAAATGTCCCCACAGTGGAACTAATTAAGGATAACTTAACTAAGGATGATATTATCTTAAACGTGGACAACCCTGGGAAAAATATCATTTCATTACCAAGGTTTGAACTGAAATAAAAAAGGAATATAGGCTACCAATCACAGAATTTCATATGATAAATATTGAGTTATTTGTTTGAGTAATGGAGAAGGGGTAGAACCACATAATATATATATATATATATATATATATATATATATATATATATATATATATATATATATATATATATAATATATATATATATATAAAAAAATAATATACAACAATATCTTCCTATTAGTGTTAAAATATTCAGTATCAATACATATTGTTACTGAACACAGAACAGATTCAATACTCATTTTCTGCAGTATCGATAAATGGGCACCAGCTGTGCTTTCTGCTGTCTTCCCTGTTGACACACAATGGTGCATCATTTTAAATGTTGTGACCGTGAGGAATTGTGGGACGACATTATCTCCTTTCCTTCGGTGAAGGATGAGCCAGTGTATCCTGTGCTAAAGGAGCTACGAAAGGAAGCACTGAAGCACCTTTTCTTAACATGGAGAGGATTCGAGCAGCTCTTATCATTGCTGCCATTTACATACTTCAGGATCACTGTTAGGAACCTTCTAAAGCAAAACAGCCTTTTCAAGCGTAGCCTCTGTGTATTTATGCTCTTCATAGTTTCTGTCTCTGAGGATCATTTGCTGAAACAACATGCTGTTGATGCCTGCTGTTCTAGAGAGGAAAAAAAAAACATGACTCAACACACAGTATGTAATTTAAACAGCAGAAGTGTGTCTAAAAGTAAAATAAATATATATCTGTGTTGGTTACAACCAAGCCGTGTTCATGATTTACAGCAATAACCCCTTAAGTGACAGTGGTAAGCCCTTGGAAAACAGAGCGTCTCAAATAGCCCTCAGTTATATACATAGCAGGCTTCCAGTGAATTCCTCTCCGGGAAATTACCCACGCTATAAGGACTCCTTTACAGCATGACTCCAGTTACTCTGAAGCACCAGGAAGTCTCTTTAATAACTAATTTAATTTAACACCACATTAGTCTCAGTTATTTCATCACTATGCCCTCTAGAGGTTGTAAATACATACATACCCATCAGCTGCAGTGTGTACTTAATTCAGTTATGGCAGCGTGTTAAAAAGGATTGTGAAAGCTGCACTAATTTACAGCCTGGCCTACTTTTTACTATTACAGCTACAATAATGTAGTAATGGGAAACAAATCAGTCCTAAACATAAAATGCCCATTTTGGAGAAACAGACAGGAGTTACCGTACAGAAGCAAAGTAATGTACTGTTGTGGACGTCGTTGGCAGCAAAACGTATCGTAGCCATCTAAAAGAATCATTTTCAGTTTAAGTGTATGCTATATTTTGAATATTTTCACCGCTTTATCCTGCCGTCAGACAGTCCTTTCCAATGGGGAACTGTAGCTGTTGCATCCAACCAATACTCTGGCAAATCCGGCAGACTCCATTGGAAACCTTGCAGAACAAGGGGGGTTGCTGGTCTACCGCTGCCTTGATCTGTTAGTTTGTGCTGTTGTGTGACTTTGTTGAATCCAAACTAACCAAAGTCACACAACAGCACAAACAAACTAACTGATCGATGCAGCGACAGAGCAGCAACTCCTGTATTATACAAGGCAAAATTACAATTTATTTTTTTTTCCCCCTCAATGGAGTCTGGTTGCTTTGGTGAGAGCACAGATAACGGCCTCAGTTCCCAGTCACAAACACAGACTGCATAGCTGTGCCACGGCGAATTATTCTAAACATAGTGTACAATTAAACTGATAAAACATGGTCTGCCGTCGGCCTCGTCCACAGCGGTACATATCATCTACTGTAGGTAATAATGTACACTGATTATGAATAAGTACCTCATACAACCCCACTTCAAAACACCCAAACTATCCCTTTAAATAGCCTGAAAAAACAATGTTAATAGTTTAAAAATTCGTAAATATTCATGTGAAATAGCTCAGACATCAGCTACTATATGACGTGTCTACACACAATGAATAAATACAATATCATGGGACTAAATATGATTCATTTGGATCACGTGTCTTATTGAGACACAGTTTCATAACGTATAAAAACACTAAGTGCTGCTGTACCTTCAGAATGAAAGTCTTTCCATGGAAGGGAATCTCCAGAGTGTAGACAGAGTCTCCCATGTCCTGACACGAGACAAAGTACTGTTAGTGTCAGGATGCTTTTGCTTTCATTTTTGTTTAAAGATTTCAGATTCAGAAAAAACAAACTATGAATAGACTGAAAGCATTCCTGTGGTGAACAATGTGATACGGCAAGAGTTGGGTTCATAGTTGGGTGTTGCTAAAATATGTGGTTTCACAGACATTTCAGAGTATCAAATATCTCACTTAAACTTTTAGCTTTGCTTTTCTCATTAGAAAAGAACCGTGTACAAAATATCTAATTAACTGTAGAGCAAATATGTCGCATCATCCACAACAGCTCCATCCATAATTAATTCACTGATTAATCAGTTAGTTATTTGGTCAGAAAATGGTGAAAAATGTTGATCGTGTTTCCCAAAGCCTAAGATAACATCATCAAATATCTTGTTTTGTCCACACCTCAAAGATATTCAGTTTATGGTCATAGAGGAGTAAAGAAACCAGAAAATACTCACATTTAAGAAATCTGAGAAGATTTTTTTCTTAAAAAATTACTTAAAATAGTTGGCAATTCATTTAATAGTTGACAACTAATCGATTAATCGTTGCAGCCTAAACTAACAGTCTTGACACAAATCCCTTAAAATTGTGTCTTTGTCACAAAAACAAATTGGGACAAAGATGCATGTGAAGCATTTTACAGTGTAAAAATCAATTTATAATGCTCTATGGAGGACAAACTGTGTAATAATTATATTGTTTTGGACCTCAAACTTATTTTGGCATTTCTGTTTTGCAATTTCTTGTTACTTATCAGCTGAATTACAGCATACTAGCAAAGAAAGTCTTGGTCGAATAATCGATTAGTTAATCTCATCGACGCATCTGTAATACTGAGTTTCACCACAAAGAATCACACAAAAGCATCACTTTAAATCTTGTGTTTACCAGATATGTGCTCATAACTTTATAAGTTAATACGCTTTTTATACTGAAATAAGTTATTAAGCATAAAAAAAGCATAAAAAATGACTAACCGACTAAAGACTTCTTAGTCGATTGAGACCAAAATAAACAAGTTATCGACTAATCAGCAGTGACGCTTCAGTCCTTTGTCAGTCCCTCAGATACGTTTAAGCATTTTAGTTCTGCCTGTAATCCAACCAGAGGGGAAGAGGAAACACGTCTCTGTTGGATAAATCAAACATGTTCAAGCTAAGCCACACTCACGTTGTTTTTTTCAAACTTCCAGTTGTCCTCCTGGGCTAGGATCTGTTCCACCACAGACATGGCCTCCCGACCCTGTCTGACGTACTCCTTCTCCTAGAACAAGAGAAAACCGTCAGTCGTGATCAGGTAAGGAGCGTGAAGACTCCTCGGACTGATGCGGCTACCTGTGTTGTGACAGCTCTGCGTCCAAGACCCTCCTCATCCAGATCCTCTTCAGATCCTGCAGACACAAGTTCAGAGCCAGAAATCAAATTGTTGCTCAAACCATAAATGTTGAAGATTAATCATCTGCACATCACGTAGGTGCTGTTAACGGTATCAGTAAAGAAAAAGGTAATGCATGCACACTACTCCCTGCCACAATTTTTACTGACTATCTTTCGATCCTACTTGGATCTTCATCAGGTCGAAATGTTCAGCACACTAATTGGCAAACAAGCTTTATGATGACACACATGTATTCAAGATTTCTTTTTCCCTTTTCCTCTAACTTAATGCAACATAAATATAGGTGTATGTTCAGATATATGGGACAATGAAGATGACATAAATAACATGTCTGAAATTTAGAAATATGGTCTTATTGTTTTTATGTACTTTTTCTCTGTACTTCATTGAGCTATTGTTTGGGGATGTTTCGTCATGCTGGTGTTTTGGATGAATCACACCAGACACCATAGAGTTTGTTTGCCTATTGATGTGCTGTATGTATAAATATTAGGGCTGTCAATCAATTTTAAAAAATTGAAATTAATTGCACATTTTTTGATCTGTTCAAAATGTACCTTAAAGGAAGGGCTGTCAAGTATTTAATACTCTTATCAATATGGGAGTGGGCAAATATGTTGCTTTATGCAAATGTATGTATATATCCATTATTGGAATCAATTAACAAAACAAAACAGTGACAAATATTTTCCAGAAAACCTCACAGGTACTGTATATAGCAGAACAAATATGCTCATATCATAACATGGCAAACTGCAGCCCAACAGGCTACAACGGCTGTCACTGTGTCAGTGTGTTGACTTGACTATGACTTGCCCCAAACTGCATTTGATTATCATAAAGTGGGCAGGTCTGTAAAGGGGAGACTCGTGGGTACCCATAGAACCCATTTACATTCACATATCTTGAAGTCAGAGGTCAACGGACCCCATTGAAAATGACCATGCCAGTTTTTCCTTGCCAAAATTTAGCACAAGTTTGGAGTGGTATTTAACCTTCTTCAATACAAGCTAGCAGGACATGGTTGGAACTGATGGACTCTTCAGGTTTCCTAGTTTTATACGATACCAGTATCTTCACTCTAGCTTTAAAACTGAGCTGCTAGAACTTACAAAATCACAAGTTGTGTTACTGTGTTAAAGAAATTAGTGGTGCGAAAAAAAAAAGTTTGTGCCAACGCGTTACTATCATGTTAACTCTGACAGCCCCAGTTTATAAGAGTGTGGTTTCCACTTTCCTAACATTTCCAGCTGACGAATATCCAAGTAGAATCGAATCGTAGTGGCAGGGAGTCCTGTGAAGGTGTTTTCTTTTTCTGATATAATAAATGTACAAACATCCTGGAGAGAATGAACCCACTACGGTGCACACTCACAGACTGGACTTAAGGCCGATTAAACAAGAACTGATCTACAGAGATGAGCACACATCACCTGCCACAGATTCAGGTGGAGAGTAAAACTGTCCGTCTGAAACAGCCCGGGGGTAGATCATGGGGGCTCGTTCACAGGCTGCATTCACCGCCGCCAGGTAGGCTGATGTCAAAAAGGAGATAAATAGTTTAAGAAAGGAGAACAGTCGTGTTCAAACTTGCCAGGAATCTTCTTCTCACCTCTCTCATCGTCTGCCTCCTGAGTGAGCACCTTGAAGTCGAGGAACCAAGTCTCCAGCCAGGCCACCACAAACGAAGTGATGGGTATCACATAACCAAAGGCATTCTGGGACAGGAGCTGGGTAGAGACAGAAACCATGTCACCCTGAAGCTGCGGGGTATTAAAAGTGCTAGGCGTATCATTACAAGAAGTCGTAGTTGTATTTTTTGTTGGTTTACTTCCTCACTGTTGGATATAAAAAGCTAACAGAGCTGTAAAAACGTCAATAAAGTCATACACTCTTATCAGATCACGGTCCGGTCATACAGCTTTTATTACTGGTATAAAAGCAGAAGTGAAAAGATCTCTGTGGTTTCAGCTGCTGTGACTGTAACATGTAGGGGGGACACTCACACTGGATACGATGACCTTAACAACCAGGAAGACGCTGGTCACAAGAGTGGTAACCTGTGGAGGATTAAAATGAAACGTTATGATTAATACCCAGATTTGCTCATAAGATATATAACATTATTTCAACAGTGTGTGTTTCACTGTGGCTGAACTCACTTACCGCAATGACCCACCAGTGCTTCAACCGAAAGGCAGCGTAACCCACTTGTAGACAAAGGAAACGAAACACGGCAAGGAGCTGAGACCAGCAGGAAGGAACAGGAAAGGAAAGTGACTTCGGGCGTTTAATGCCATGATGTGGTTCAGAGGTTCAGACATGTTAACATTTCCTCTTCTTGTGTCAATAAATACAGATGTGTGACAGCTCATTCAGATACTATGCATTAGGCTATAAAACAATATCAGCCTGGTCTCTGTGAAATGCTAGACAAATAAAAGGAGAATGAATTACAAGATCATGATGTTATGCTACACTGAAATCAAAAGAAACTCATATAGACTTGGATTCACTTACAAAGATGTCAAAGAAGGAGGATCTGTAGTTATAAAGGACGACCTCATTTTTTAAGCTGTCCCAGATTGAGCTGGAGATCTGCACGAGAACAGAGCACACCAGAGTCTTACCCATCACATAAATCGTGTCTACAAAACTTCATGTCTCTTGAGCCCAAATGACCACTCACGTTCAGCTCGATGATCCACAGCAGGGAGATGAAGAGCAGGTCGAACGTCACAAAGAGACAGAAGGTGCGGCGGACGTCAGAGATGACCTTGCGCTCTGCGGGCGGCACCAACAGGTAGGGGGAAGGCAGGGACAGCGTCGTGGAGTAGGAAGCGTTCAGGGAGGCGATGGCGGGGAGGCTGCCCCCGAACTCCCCGTAGTCTACACCTGGCATTCCTGCGGTGAGACAGGAAACTCTCCCTGCAAAACAGGAGATTAAGTTATTTAGCATCACTCTCCTTCTATATTATCACCAACCAAAACAATGTGGAGAATGTGTGTAAATAGGGCTAAAACTCATACACTGTTCACCCAATGTGGATGTAAAATCCCTGTCAATCTCTGAGACTGACCTCACTGCCTTTCAGAGGCTGTAGCAGGTTCAGTTTTATCTCATGAAGCTAGAAACCTGAAGGCATCCATCGGTGCCAACAATATCACGTTAGCTAAATAATGCTCCGAAGTTGAGCTAAATTCTGGCGATGAAAAACTGTCATGGCCATTTTCAAAGGGGTCCCTTGACCTCTGGGTCAAGGGACCCCTTTGAAAATGATATGTGAATGTAAATGGGTTCTCTGGGTACCCACAAGTCTCCCCTTTATAGACATGCCCACTTTATGATAATCACAAGCAGTTTGGGGCAAAAATCATGCAGTTTTTTTAAATATATTTTTTACTGGGGTCCCTAAGCAGTCTTGAATTACATAAATTGGGTATCAATGATCATTTTTATCAATCTTCAAATGAAAAAAAAATGGTTAAAATTAACACCAATCCTGTGTAACATAGTATCAACCCAAAAATTGCTGCAACAATTCATGACATATAATAGAGCGTGGGGATGATTATCATATACTTCCTTCATAATGCTCTCTTGTTTTAACTAATGAATTAATTCATGTTTATTTATGATTTATGACTAGAAGAACTTGATACTCAGTGTTAAGCTGCATCTCATATTGACCTTCAGGTTCCCAGCTTTCAGATGATGTACACCACATCTACTGTTGACCTGCTATCTCCCACTAAAGACCCCAGTACCCCCTAAAAAAGACAACAACAGGTCCATTGTGGGTTAAAAGCTGAGTATAAAAGTAGTTTATACTCATTTCCGATATGCTACATTATCACCTAAACAATGAAAATGTGACACGGTTAAGGACTGCTCAACATTTAGTCTAAAGAATTAGATCTAGTAAACATTTCATCTCACGTCTTCATCAGGGCAGCATCTTCATGAATATGCTGGGATAATAAACCATGTTGTAATAATGAAGAGTTATAAGACATGTTTTAATTTTGATAGACTTGCTGTTACTTGTCTTCACCTTGTGTGTTTGCAAAAAAACAGACGTGAAAACAACAGAAGATAAGTTTTGCTGTGTTCAGTTTCATGACTTCACCTCATCAGAGGCCATTTCATCAGGTTTAAGATTAAAATATACACATGATCCATTTACAATATGTTGTTGCTGATTTTAACTATTCTGATGATATGAAACTTACTTTCTATGTTTGCTGCTATGTCATCTAGATAAATGTGGTTGCTGGCTTATTGTCTCTCTACATAAAGAACCACAGTCCTCAACCACAGGCAAACAGTCCTCTCGACCAACGTTACTGTTAAGTTGGGCTGTGAAAGTTAGTGCAAAACACAAATTTGTTTTAACGGCACTAATTTCTTTGATGCATTAACGCAACTTTTGAACTTTTTGAAGCTGTAGTTTGTCAAAGGAGGCTAAATAACACTCATACACTTAACACTAAATTTGATGAAAAACTGGCATGTCCATTTTCAAAAGGTCTCTTGACCTCTGGCCTCAAGATATACAGACATGCCCACTTTATGATAATCACAAGCAGTTTTGGATCAGTCATAGTCAAGTCAGCACACTGACAGCTGTTGTTGCCTGTTGGGCTGCAGTTTGCCATGTTATGATTTGAGCATATTTTTATGCTAAATGAGGGCTTTGGACTATATTTGTCATTGTTTTATGTTGTTAATTGACTTCCAATAATAATTATATTCATATATTTGCATAAAGCAGCATATTTGCCCACTCCCCTGTTGATAAGAGTATTACATACTTGACAAATCTCCTTTTAAGGCACATTTTGAACAGATAAAACATGCACAATTAATCACTATGAAATACTGCAATCGGCTGACAGCCCTACTTTTAAGATGTTTCTCCATTGAATACGTTGATATAAATTATGACACTGACTCTACAATCTTGACTACACTGAATATTTTGTATCCTCTATAAAATCCTCCTCCTCACAGTTTGTGCTGCCAGATGTTTGAAAGCTGGCCCATCATTCAGGTTTTGATCTTCTTCATCTTTGAAGCCTCAGATTTCTTGGCTCAGTAAGGCAAAACAACACCTTTTTAAAAGCACATGCAGCAGTCAGTATATTTTGATCTGGAGCATTAATTGAATGCTGTTTGCACTTTGGCGTCATGTTTTCAGTCAGAACAACAGCTTGTTACAGGAAAAGAGCAACAAGTTAAACCACTGGGTCATTATTAAATCAGTGATTCACCATCACTAGATGCTGAGCGAGTTTTTATTGTCTCAAACTATTTCTAGACAATGAACTTAATGTTTACAAGCATCATCTCTTGTTTGTCTACTTCCATAACAAAACATGAACATCCACCAGCGTTTAGGTGGGACATATTCAAATCTTTAAAAACCGTATTAGATTTCGTTTTAGTGGTTTGAGACCCCAGGACTCCCCCTGCTCCTCACTTCTGTTAAATAACAAACAACTGTCTGACGGTAACGTTACTTCAGTATCTGTCAAGTCAGCTAATTAAACATCAGCCAACGATACCAGTCAAACGAGACAGACGGAAATAATTACCAGCATCGCGGTTACAGTATCGTAAACAAAACACAAGTCAAGCGAAGACCGCTTAGCTAACTAGCCAACGATGCTAGCTACCACGGCTAGCTTACACCGGCTAACTTACCTTCAAGTTAACGTTACTCTCCGTCGCTAACTGTTACATACACATCACGTCTCTAGCGAACAGCTACAGAAAATAACGCTATGAAACAAGGGAACAAGGTTAACACCACACTGCTTTTAATTACTCGATAAAACCCCAAATTGAAAGCATTAAACTTACTTGATTTACCGCATCATCATCTTCAGCACCGTCGCCTAACGTTACCAGTCTTCCGGACCGACCTTCCAAAGATTAAATATCGTCGCAAGATGAATCACCGCCTCGCTCCAACGCGTCAAAACAATCATGTGATGAAACTAAATTCCCGTCAGTTTTAAATGTATTTTTGGTGGAAAATCAAATTCATCACAATCTCAGATAAAAACTCACCATTTACGTTATTTCGGGGAAACTGACATTACCTAAGAAGCAGCAAATTATGTCAGAGCAAGTTTTGGAGTTCCTCCAAAATAATTGTTTCTCACCATATTAACGGCTCGCATTGTGCCTTTAATTAGTTTTTTTTGTATGTATTTATTTGTTTTTGTTTTATCACAGTATGGTATTGTAGTGATACAGTTGTATAGTGTGGTGTGTAATACATGTAGTGTTGCCAAGTGTATAACGCATACACTGTATAAGTGTATAATGATGTTGTATTTACATGTGGTCATATGAATAAAACATTTTTTTATTTTAAAACTGTAATGCAGAAGATTTAATAAGCTCTTACGTCTGTCTTATCGTGAGTATACACTGCCCTCTGATGGACACAGCGCATAACTACATCACGCCGTTTGCTAGTTTTAATTTGAAATGTGTAACCGGAAGTACTACTAAATATTACTAAATATTACTTTACATAAGTTTACCTCTGTATCATTTACATCTATAAGTAAAAGTGCAAGTAGCTTATTGGCCACTTTCTGGTTTACTTATGATTTTGCATGAGAATGATATTAATGTGATTAAACCACACAAAAAGATGTCCTTTATTTTATGATGATAATTTTATAACATGTTAAATAAAATGTTTGGTTTACAGTACTAATTAAGCTAGTGTATGTTCTGATATACAGCACCAGACTGTTTCAGTCATTTTGTTTTATGGAGGACATTGACTGGAAAAGGATGAGTGCAGCAAAACAAAAAAATAATGAAAATTCATATTTCCTTGGATGAATTACGCACATACAATATGTACAGATCAGTTTTAAGGAGAAAATGAATAATTGTTTATTTTGATAGCATATGTGTAACCGGAAGTACTACTATTGCTAATTGGATGTAGTTACTAAATGTGACCACTAGAGGACAGAAAAACATACTCTGATATGCTGTTACTTCAGAGGCTCATTAGCATTAGTGCTAGCTTAGTTTAGCTCGGGTCATATTCTGTTAATGGAGGTGTATGAAACATTTATTTTAAATATTTTACATATAACAATGAGTACACACCACCTAGCATCGAGGCACATAACTTCTTAAAGTATGATAAACGTTAACGTGGCTTAAGATAACTGGGCGACCAGAAACAACGTTTTTAGCACTATAAAAACAGTTGCCCACTTTTGAGTCAGTCACTAAAGCCTGTAAATACTTTCCAAGTAAAACGTCTATATGGAAAGTGGTGTAGTTACACATGGTGACCACCCGAGAGCAACATAGTCGTGATTATGAAGCATCAAGAAGGTAAACACAACAACCTCGCACTGCAACTTCCGGTGAGGACATTGAAAATAAAGCGCCGGTTCACGAGAATAGAGATGTTAAACACCAAACAAATGACTCGAAACTATAGACTATGGATAAGGAGAAATGCTATCGTTAATAAAGCCGAACTAGATGTTTTAACTCCTCAAATCAACAAGCCAAAAATCACCGGATGTTACCACCGCCAACGCTATCAAACAATACAAGAGAATACACTGTTCTTCACTTCCGGTTTCGTTAGAAAACTTAATATGGGTTTTTAAAAAGCCTTAAAACGAGTTCTTAACAAGATGAATAACCCCTACAATGAATAACGCATATAGTAGATTTCACATGTGCACTAAAATGTTTAAGTCCATTAAAAACAAATTCTACAAATAACCATTGGCCTAATTTGATTTATTTTAAAGCATTTTATGAAACTTTTAAAATGGAAATTGAATAGGAGTTAGCAGAATGCAATAGTCACTATTTTGCACTGTATGTGCATAATGGTTGTAGACAAGTAGAAATATATTTGGGTGGTAAAACGTAGATTTTGGTGACATTTTTAAATGTGATAGACCTAATAACTGTGATAAATATTGCTTTATGTGAGCTTACCTCTGTATTATTTACTTCTGTAAGTACAAGTAGGTTATTGGCAACAAAAAGCTATATAGAATAAAATAGGTCTTCTTTATTTCTGGTGGAAGAGATGACTGGTAGGCAGGAAGACACCAGTACCGACAGTGGAGCTGGAACAATTAGACGCTAAACAATAAAACAAAAATTGACAATTATTCTGATAATTTAACTGAATATCTTATTTCTTGATCATATGATTCATTGATCATTCAAGAAAACAACTGTCAGATTAATTGGTAATGGAAATAATAGTTAGTTGCAGCCTTAATCGACAGTTTTTCTCTCTGTACAGGAAGACAAAGATTGTGTAATATATGTAAGGCTTTTGTTTCTGATTATAACTGCTTATTTGGTGTTGTTGATAAGCAAATTACGCAAATAACCATTGGCCTAGTTTGATTTATTTGAAAGATATTTTTGAAACTTTTGAAATTGAATTTTAATAGGGGTTGATTTCATTTAGCAGAATGCAATAGGGACTATACTGTACTGTATGTGCATAATGATAAAGAAAGTAGGAATACATTTGGATGGTAAAACATAGATTTTGGTGACATATTTTTAGACCTAATAGACCTAATTACTGTAATAAATATTACTTTACATAAGTTTAAAAGTGCAAGTAGCTTATTGGCCACTTTCTGGTTTACTTATGATTTTGCATGAGAATGATATTAATGTGATTAAACCACACAAAAAGATGTCCTTTATTTTATGATGATAATTTTATAACATGTTAAATAAAATGTTTGGTTTACAGTACTAATTAAGCTAGTGTATGTTCTGATATACAGCACCAGACTGTTTCAGTCATTTTGTTTTATGGAGGACATTGACTGGAAAAGGATGAGTGCAGCAAAACAAAAAAATAATGAAAATTCATATTTCCTTGGATGAATTACGCACATACAATATGTACAAATCAGTTTTAAGGAGAAAAGGAATAATTGTTTATTTTGATAGCATATTGTTGCTCACTTTAAAACAACCACATCACATTGAGAAACAAGAGAATGGAAAAAAACAAAAATAAAAATAAAGACAGAAGAAGCATAAGAGTTCATACATGTCTTTCCATGGTTGTTTTCTTCTGAGCCGGGTGGAGAGGGGAGGTGGACAGCGAGCGGAGGAGGGAGGACAGCGTCGGCTGCAGAGCCTCATCCAGTCATCCCACTATTTGGACAGGTCAGAGGTCAAAGTTTCACACAGTTTCTATATACAAACCGCAGCCAAGGTGATACAAACGGCACGATTTATTCATCCTCTGGCACAACTGGAAACCTTCTTATTAATCAAATTTTGTATCTTCAGTTAAACTGAAAATTAAATCAGAAGGATGCTGACCAAAACATTTATAAAGTGCCGTTGTCCAAGAAAATAGAGACCAAGTGAATATATGTGGTAAAAAGTCTTGAGAAAGGTGCAGTGATTGCTTTGCTCAAGTGTCAGTCATACAGTAGCCGCCTGGTTTTAGGTTTGCGAGTTGGATATAGACAGTAGAAACAGGACAGAGCTGAGCTACTCACACACTGGATGTTAGATTAGAAAAATAGCTCTTACAGACATACAATTAAAAAGATGACAATAGAAAAGCGTTAACATCCAAAAGGGAATCTGCGAGCACTGAGAAATCCCAAATGAGTCAACAGTATTGGATTTTAAATCACATTTTTTGATTCCTTAACATGGCGTCAGTTCACAATGAATACAGTTCAAATGAGTGATGCGTGGAGGCAACGGTCGGGTATTTCAAACAAATTAGAGGTAGCTTTGCCCTTTAAAGATTCATTTTTACTCAAATATGAAAACTGTGGCATGAAATAACCACACATACACTCACTTATTCATTGATTTAACACAATTATAGACAAAACATTTGGTGCTTATTACTTAAAGTGATACTCCACCCAAAATATTTCCAATATTCATCTTTTTATTATTGATTCACTCTGTAGAAGACAAAAATCAGATTATGATATAGAAATGGTCTGAAAAGTTTCTATGGGTGCTATTTATATGTTTTTAGGCCTTGAAAAGTTGTCATAGTTGGAAATATAAATTTAAGTTGACAATGTCTGCTGTTCAAGCTTTCAAAAAGTTTAAGTTATAATCCATAAAATATCAGGACTTGGTAATTTAAAGGTGCAGCGTGTCGGATCTGGTGCCATCTAGCGGTGAGGTTGCAGATTGCAACCAGCTAAATGGCCTGTTCTGGGCTACTGTAGAAACATGGCGTCCGGCTCCATGAAGAGAATCCACTATGTCGATATAAACGACTCATTCTAAGGTAACAAAAACACACAGCTCTTAGTTTCAGATGATTTTACACTAAAGAAAACATTTTTATTTCTATTATATTCTGCCACTACATTCTCCTAAATGCCACTCACTGTTCCTTTAACACAGGCTGATATCAATTAGATATGGGATGGGATTACATGCTGTCTGTGAATCCCTCTTTTTAGGTAATTTGAATCCCTCATAGGAATGGCGGACTCCACCACTAACAATGAGAACTACTACGTGTAACTTTTCATTGGCATTTTGTTGCGAGGGAAACATACCGGTTACTGATAATCCTGAACTTTATCCAGCAATCTGTCCGTTTTACTGCTAATAAAAACAGAAATGCAGCGATTGAATTGGTTGTCATTCTATCATGACGGTTTGACCCCGAAGTGACCATGCGCCTTTTATTTGGTTTTCACGTTTGTCTCAGGTTAAATCTTTTTAAAAGCACCCTTAAAAAAAATAAAGATGGGAAAAAAACATGTATGTGATCTGATGTGATCTAATCAGCACGAACACACCTTGTAAATCATCAGGACTCATAACATCAGTTTTCTGCAGCAATTAGCAATATTTAGCGCCTATTTGGTGGCCAATTTGATAAATGCTGTCAAATGGCTGATGCAGCCATTGCTATGACCCTCAGCAGCCAAATTCGCAGTGCCCTGACATCTATATATTTTCTTAATATATAAATTTGTTGCTTTTATCATAAAAAGTACGACTGCTATGAATATTTGAGCTTAGCTGCCCCAAAAACAGCTTTACTCAGAGTTTACTTCCTGTCAGCTCCTGCATTAACGAACATTGGAACAGGAAATACAAAGAGGCCAATTTAGATGTTTTACGTTGCTAAGTTTGAAAAGGTCTATTGAATAAATGTCGATCATAACAAGCATTCGGTTTTACCCCTTGAAAATATTCAGGACTTTCAGGTAGATGTTGGCTGGAGTATCACTTTATGTTGTGCCTATTTTCTACCACAAGATGGCAGTGCATGCTTATTTAATCTCATGGCTGAACACTGAATATGCAAATCAGAGCGATGACGTTTCAAAATAAAGTGGAACATGTACCACACACTTTTAAAGACTTTCAAGTACTTTTGAAAGTGACGTATCATAGTCTGTTCAAAATGAGTGTGTGTGAGTGTGATTCTTGTGGTAATTATGAGCCTCTTTAAAAGAACGCTGAGCTCTGTGCAGAAGCATTAAGGTAGAGGGAGGACTGGTCTTACAGGGTATTTGGTCACGTTGACCTTGTTGGCCCCTCCACTCTCATTATAAACAAAAGGGACATTAGGGCCAAAGGGGCGTCTCTGTCAGTACATCATTCCTCACCTGCTCATAAAACACAAACCGCCTCTCTGTCCTCTCTTTAATCCACCTTTACCGTTCAATCTGTAGCGGTGAAGTAGTACAGAGATCTTTGCTCACTCTCATGGAAGTATCTTTCATTCAGCTCTCATCTTCACTCGTCTCCACACAACCACAACTTCAGATTTTAACCATGCCACAAAACACCTTCACTCTTCTTCCCTCCAAATGTTTACCCCTCTCTCAGTTACTCCCCCGACTGTTCTCTGCTGTCGTTTCCTTCATTTTGTCCCGTTCTTCCTCCTCGTCCTCCTCCTCTTCCTGTGCGGTTTGGATCTGCCTGGCCGTCTCTCTCACACTGGAGAACTTGTCTAACTGCTCGGTGGTCACCGTCTCTGAGGAGACAAAGACTGAAGTCAACACAAGCAGTGAATTCACGACACCAAGTTTTGCTTTTGGTAACTGTTACCACTGATATAACTGTATCATAATAGGTCTATCATATGGTGTGTCTTTGTGGAGTTAAAGGGGACCTATTATGCATACTTTCAGGTGCAAACTTATGTTTTGGGTTTCTACTAAAACATGTTTACATACTTTAATATTAAAAAAATGCTTTACTTGTCTCATACCAGCTGTGCAGAATCACTTTTCACCCTCTGACTTTGTTTGAGCTCCTGCCCCGCCCTCCTACTCTGATTGGTTAGCTGGGCCACATTGTTGTGATTGGTCAACTGAACCAAACTCTTCGGACTCCTCTCCAGCTCCGCTCTAACTAGCTTTGTTTGAGGGCGTGTCAAACTAGCTGCTAGGCAGGTATTATGCATTTTCTCTGTACAGGAAGACAAAGGTTGTGCAATATATGTAAGACTTTTGTTTCTAATCATAAGCGCTTATTTAGTGTTATTGATAAGCATATAGATTGATGCATAATCAGTTTAAAAAGTAATATTTATATGAGTAATATTTACATGAGCTGAGTTGACATGAATTTGTTTAAGTGTCTTAAACTACACTCCAGACATTCAGTAGCTCACTAGAGGAGACTGAAAAGGAGACTGTACTGCTGATCCTCGGGAACTTCATACTTCTCATAAGATGTCAGTCTTGTGACGAACAGCTATGTGATTAAGTAACTTGTTTTCTTTGATTTGTCTTGTGTTTGTGATAACACACGCCGAGCCCAAACTGTGTCGGTCGACCGAATGAACAGATGAACCGTAATCAAAGGAGCCAATCGGGATCTTTCACATCCCGTTTGGGTACTTTGTGTTTCAGCAGGCTGAATCCACAAAGGGATTTATTGGGAGAGCTTGTCATCTGGGCCGACAGAACAATAACTCTGAATGAAATGCCACTGTTCTCATATGACATACTGGAGATTAAAAACCAATAATTTTGCCGCGTAAAACAAAATAATATGGTTGTGAATATGCAACAAAAAGTTCACTTCAGCTGGACTATTTTTTAAACTTTCACAGATACTCTGTTGCTGCACATAACTCAGACTCTTTTATACTCAGCCCAGACAGGCTGCTCTGTGTGCTTGTTGATCCTGTTTGACTTCTCTGTCTGGTCTAGGTGCCGTGTCCTGGCCTTTAGTCAGCTGCAATGTCCCTTTTGACAGATTTGGGGCGCGAGACGGAGAGCTAATATGACACTGGGGCCATCATTCAACGCACAGAGCTTCATCTGTGCTGCTGGTCGGCCCACAGACGAGCTTACGTTACCCTGAAAGCTGCAGTAGACTTTTCCTCTGAGAAGAGGAAACAAATAGGGTTTTATATCACATTGGTTATGGGAGCAAATGTTGTGTTGCCCTTTCACCAGTCTGTGCCTACTTTACTTTGGTTTTCAATTATCTATCATTTCTCCATATCTATAAAATACAAAGTTGATGGTGTCCAACTGTCACCAACTATAACAAAGACACCAAAAGTTTAAAGTTTGATAAAGTTTGTAGTCTAGTAGATTTGTTGAGATTTCAGGTGATAGCCAATAAGCAGAGGGTAAGGTAATGCATTAACCTAGATTAAAACACTCAACTTGGACACAGTGAAATAATAATAAGACAGAAACTTTGCATAATGAGGCTTAAGATTTGGATGTTATCTAACATGTTTTTCTCACTGTTACAGGGGGATTATCAGCAACCGCAGAAAAATGAGTCCTCAAATCTCAAACTGAAAGAAGTATTTGCATACACCACCAGGATAAATATAAATGAAAGCTAGACAATTCGCACTAACCCAAAGGAAAAATGCACCTTTCAATACTCTTTCACTGCATCTATTACCAGCCTGTAATACATGCAGTGCAAAGATTATTTTCAGTTTTAGTACACACATTTCTCCATTTTGATTTGATTTCATTTTTCAACTCCAAAAACTCTGAAATAAGTAAAATCATATTAGCAAACCTAATTTGCGACATCAAAATCTGATTAAAAGGGGACACATCACGCTCATTGTCAGGTTCATACTTGTATTTCAAGTTTCTATACAGGCTTTAATGTTCAAAAAGACATTACGAAAAAAGCCTCAGACATATTTTTTGTATTTGGTGGACAGCTGCAGACTTGTCTCGGTCATGCTACAACTGATGCGCGTTCTCCCATTCCCCCCTGCGTGTTTCCTGATTTACCCCCCATTCAGGTTGGTAAAGTAAACAGTGGATCTTCGCACAAACTCTTCTCAAAACAAGCATCTATATCTATACTATTTCCCCATAGACTTACATCTGGAAAGAGACAACTCTAACTCAGCAGATAATTTTTTGGAGGCATACGAACTTCCTAGCACAAACACTTGAGATAGCCCTAATTCATCATGAGGTCCTAAAAGTTGTAAAATGCACTAATAGCCAAATCCAAAGTTATTTTCCTTCCTCCGTTCATGTGAATGAGACCCAGACCGAGGCTGGAGCGAAGGCTGGGAGGCGGAGTTAGCAAACCATGACGACACTGTGACGATTGTGACCGAGCAGATGCTACTTGGCCCGCTTCATGGGCCCAGTGGATGCAGAAGATCACCGGAAGATCTGTATACTTTTCCAGTCGGAAGTTGAGCCATTTTGGCTTCATGTACCACTGAGCAACTTTCATAGGAATGAACAGGGCCCTGTCTCCAACACTGTATCCAGTTCTCTTAATATACCCATGGTCACGGAGACCAAAGCGGACCCTCTTGGACATGCAGACATCTCAAGCTCTAGGTGATACTGTATATCCCAATAAGCCTGCATGTGAAAAGGAGCCAAATCTGGATGGCTTGTTGTATCACATGTTTTCTGATCTCAACAGCCCACAATAAACTGACTGGCTTGTCTTATTTCACAGTCTGTGGGTTGGTAGGCACTCCAGATACCCAAATGTATGTGCAAAAGCACTGAAAATGTGAGTTTTTCATGATGTGTCCCCTTTAAAGTTTATAAATTTCTGTTCCTCCTCCCATTCAAGCTAGACTGTAGTTGTGCTGGAAATTTCTCAATCACACCATCTATCTTATTTCCAATTTTCGTATGCAGAAAATAAAAATATAAAACCAAACACCCAAACCAGGCTTTGAAAATGAAGTCACAATGCCAGCGCTTCTGTTTTAAGCAGTCCTCTGGGTGTATTTGTCTTAAAACAACAGCAACAGTGTTGCCACTGTGTGCAGTGTTGCTGCTGTTGTGTTTCCAGCCAGCTGACGGAGAGCCTTCCTCTCACCAGCAGCTTTGGTGGGAGACGTGTCCTCTCCCTCGTTTCCCTGCCAGTTGTCCTCATCCTCCTCCCCTTCACAAGGGTCTTCCAAAGGGGGGTAGACACCTAGATTCTGCATATGTGCTTCGGCCATCTTCTGCACGGCTACACACAGGTAAACACACACACAGACAGGGAGACGGCCACACAAACACATGGACACAAGGATAGAGGGATATGTTGTTTTGGTTTTACCACGCTTCAACACTGTCAGTTTTTATCAAGCCTCACAGGGGTTTTTGAATACATGCCAGGCAGGCAGGAAGCCAATTAAACACATGCACAGACAGACAGACAGGCAGGCAACTGCAAAACACCATCCCACACTGATTATTTTGAGAATCCGCTGTTGTTTTCTATCTCCTCTCTCTCGCCCTGCTCTCCCATCTGTTTGTTTGTACCCTCGTCTTTCCTCGACTGCCCATCCGGCAGCGCTGACTCACACTCTTCTCCCTCCCTCCCAATTCGCTCTCCTCTCTTTTGTGACCTCAACCCCCCCTCTCACTTCCTCTGAGTCACCCTGTCTTCTCTCTCTCTTCGTTTCACAACCCTCAGATGCATAGTGCAGCACAGAGGCAGGTTACTTACTCTAGTTTAAGGTAGGTTATGCAATTAGAAATTATTCAGAGGTATCTCTCTCTTCCTCTCTCTCACATCGGAGCTGCTGAAGGGCAGATTTCAGATGCAGGAAGGAGACTTCCTGGCTCATTGTATCATCTCTTGATATGCAACACACACCCAGAAATCCCCATTAAATGAAGCTCCGCTGACACAAGCTCTGCTCCTTTGACAGGCACATGCAACAAACAGGAAGCCACATGCATAAACACACAACAGAAAGTCTGTGTTCACGTATGTATTTCTATCTCACCTATATGTGTGTGTGTGTGTGTGTGTGTGTGTGTGTGTGTGTGTGCACAGCTGTATACACAACTGACTGTAATCCAGGATGATCCAGACTTTCCTAGACTCACACTCAGTGTCTCACAGCTGTCACTCTCTAATCTCTCCTTTTCTGTCTGTCATACATAAATATACAGATCCTGTTGTACAGTAAGAGCAGAAACACATGGCAACACGCCTACATGTCACACATGTGCAGGAATAATAAGAAATAAAGGGTCTTTAATGCATATATATATACCCATCTGTCACATGCATTTTTTTGGTCCTTTGTCTGCTATTATGACGCATGGAAAGCAAGGAGGAAATTGACTGCAGCGAAGCACGGTAAAACAAATAGGACTTAAACACAGGGATGAATCACAACACACAAACACCACCTGTATCACCAGTGCTGCTCACACCCACACCCACCTCTGAGTGATGGAGGCTGATACACATTTGGATTGACACGTTTTGGTTTGAGCACTCCGTTCTCTCCGACGACCCACTGCCAACAAAGAGAGAAACACATACATTTCTGTTAAAAATGTTTGAACACATAAATACTTCTGACACTGAAGTCTACTCCTTCTCGCCCCACTGAAAATTCCAGTATATAAATATGCAAGTATAATTAATTTCAAAAGCTTAACTGCTGACACAAGTTGTCTCCCACATTATGTGCCCTGGAGACTTCATGTTTCCACATCACACCATGACTGGCTACAAACCAGTTGTGATGTTGTGGAAAATAATTTCTTGCATAGAGTACATCTATATCTGAATGACCATGCTGACAATCAACAACCACTCAAAGGGCCTTACACTACATGCCAGCATTCACACACACATTTAAACACTGATGGAAGTCTAGGTGCTAACCTGCTAATCAGGAGATAATCTAAATACTAAATCACACACCAGTGGCACAGCCTTCGGGGGCAATTTGTAGTTCAGTATCTTGCCCACATAGACACTTTGATTTGTGGACTGGAGGAGTCAGCCTACCACTGAGCCACAGCTGCCCCTCTAATAAACATTTATGTGGTTTCTTATCTTTTAATTGACCTAAAACATGATGTTGAGAACATACATGCAAGGTTAACCACCGAAGAAGTGCTGACACCATTAGATTTAAAATGCTGAATCCAACCCAGAACTCAGAAATATTGGTGTCTAGGTGATTGATAATTTTCACAAGGTAAGCTCCTTGACATCCTCCTGGATCCATCTTCACATATACTGTTTGCTCATATTATATGTATTAATTTTTGTCCTATAGATTGTCTATGTTGTATTTTGATTATGTTGTTAATCTATACACATTACATCTATTGCACGTCTGTCCATCTTGGAAGGGGATCCCTCCTCTGTTGCTCTACCTGAGGCGTTAAAAGCGTGTTTTGGGGGAGAGATTTTCCAATGAGAGGGTCGCACTATAAAGGACAGAGGGTGCTGTGTCCTGTACAGACTGTAAAGCCCCCTGAGGCAAATTTGTGTTTTGCGATTTTGGGCTATGCAAATAAAATCGACTCAATGGTAGGAGGACGCCTGTTGTAAGCCCCACCAAAGGAGGGACTAAAGCATAAAAGCTTGTGCACCATTGAAGATGCTCCAGTCTGCTCTCGAGAACGGCACTCGGATTATTGTTCTCTGTTTGACCTACAGTAAATCTATTCATCTCGAGTTCAAAAGTCTGTTGTGTTTTTAAAGTTTATCTTTATTGAAGTTATTGAACATGTGGCCGAGGACCTGAAACCATCTGGTCCGGATGAAGATTTTCATCCACAATGTCAAAAAATCCTGCAAGCAGGTACGCATTAGATTGAAGGTGAACACAGAGAAAATTGAGACACTCTGCACACACATCATTCTGGGAAGTGAAGCAACAATAAGCAAAACAATAAGGGGACTTTTTTTAAACACAAATGCACATGTATGTCTTTTTCAAAACTTCACAGAAAAAAGGCAGTTTAATTATAGAGCACATTTTATACACAGCTGCATAAAAGATGATGATACAGTTTATGTTGAGAACATTAAGAGACCCAAGATGCCGTGCACCTTTACATCAAATTAAAACTAGGGCTGCACAGTGTTATTTTCAAAGTTAGTTGAAAAAGGGATGAGTAGAAAACTGCACATTCAATTGTGATTTTTTATTGGTGCTTTTTGTGTTCAATTCAATGTTCAGTTTGTTCAATAAAAGTATTTTGGAAATTCTCAACTTTCATTTTTTTTCTAATTCAATCAGCAATTTGTTGTAATTTAGCAGAATACTGAAAGCAAAAGAAAGGCAGAACTGAGTAGACCTCTGTTTATTTAACACAAGTAGTATCGTTAGTGTGACATTCAACAACGCTATCAAAAAATAGCACATTTTCCTCATCCTGTGCAGCCCTAATTAAAGCCTTGTTTATTTAAATTTCTCTTTATTTCTACGGCATAGACACGACGTGTTCATCAGCCATGTGATGCACTATTTGCAAGACAGGTTTGGCTATTCAGAAATGTCAGTAATTGCATGGATACTTCCCCAAATTACTAATTTTTCAACAGGTAATTACTAGGGAAAATTACTTGTTTTTTCTGAATCATTCAGCCATATCTTGTGGCCTTCCTCAGTGGATAAGTTGCTTGTCAAACAGCTATTTCTGCGGTGAAGAATGAACCTTAAAGCTCAGGAAATTTAAAATGTTTAAGTTTGAATAAAACATTTCTTGGGTTTGAACAATGGTTGACCACACAGCATGAGTCTGATGATGGACACATCGGAGGATCCAGCAGGGTTAAAAAAAAAAAAAAAAACTCTTTTTTTCAGGAAAGAGTGGAGGATGATGATGAGAAGACACTTATAGAAAAGTGTTTTGACTTCACCTTTACCTGATGGGTGGACTGATCATCCTCAGGAGATGATTGGTCGGCTACTCTAAACAGCGTGGCAGGTGTTGGCCTCCTGCGCCGGATCTATAACAAACACACAAACATAAATAAATGAATAATGTTAAATGTTAAATAACTGTCTGGCTGACACTGTATTATTAATAATGCTCAGCAACACAAAGCCGTATCAATCAAGTGGAAACTGTTGACTCTGGTGAAGGGCATGCTGGGGCCTTGCTGACTTCATCACTGCTGCTGCCCAGATGGCTGGTGGGTCAACAAGCTTCAGCACTCAATACTGGTCAGGTCAGAGGAGTCCGCGGTCAGTGGAGCAGTGGAAGACACATTATGTAACTCCCAGATACAGTGCACAGTAAAAGGCATGCTGTGTAGAACAGAAGCTAAATTCATGCTTGTTTTCAAGTTTCAAAATTATCCAGCATTTACGAAGTGGTAAATCTTTTGATACAGGATTTACTTGATGGGAATGACGTCCTCACACAACACATGCGTGTGTGAGTGCATTATGTACAGTCGGTCATGTACCCTCACAAACAGAGGGACTATGGAAAAGAGGATTTTAGACTAAATGAGCCCCAGCAATCAGCCCAGACACTCCCTCTCCAACACACACTGTTCCCTGGAGGCTGGTTGTCTGAGTCCGTCTGAGAGCAGACAGCCAGACGGACTGCACGTCTGCACTTCACCGCTAGTGGAAGTCAATGTATACAGAGAACGCTCTGTCCTTATAGGAACAAATACCTGGCTGTGCCCCTCCACCTCAACAATATCATGTGTTGCCTGCTGGAGTGCACTCTTCCAGCTTTGCATTACTTTTGACAACAGCACAAACATCAGTTTAGTCCTTTTAGGACTTTAGGATTAGGATTAGGATAATTAAAATTTATATATAACATTTTTTACACCTCCTACTCGTCAGATAAAGTCTTTGGGTACCTCGGAGCAAATCACATAATATTAATAGTGTGAGACTCCGTCCAGAGTGGGCGAAAGGGGTGGTGGATGGGACGAACAGCACAAGACTCTCAACCAAGAGATTAGTGTTTACGTCTCTTGTGTCGTCAGCTCCATGACTCACGTCAGTCACTCGCGAGTCACTAGTCAGTGAAGTCAACCACAACTGTTTCCTAACCCTAACTAAATGGTTATGTTGCCTAAACCTAATTTCTTCTTCTAGTTTGTTTTGAAAGGGCACTATGCATGTATACTATGAACATATATTGACACTTTGACTTGTACTGGGCTCAGTTTTAAAGCTGAAGTGAAGGTACTGAAACTAGAAAACAAATTCATTGGTACCAACCATGTCATACCAGCTTGTCACAAAGGAGGTTAAATAATGCTACAAACTGAAGCTAAATTTTGGTGAGGAAAAACTGGCATGGCTGTTTTCAAAGGGGCCCCTTGACCTCTGACCTCAAGATATGTGAACGCAAATGGGTTCTATGGGTACCCACGAGCCTCTCCTTTACAGACATGCCCACTTTATGATAATCACATGCAGTTTGGGGCAAAGTCATCGTCAAGAAAGCACACTGACACACTGACAGCTGTTGTTGCCTGTTGTGCTTCAGTTTTCCATGTTATGATTTGAGCATATTTTTTTTAATGCTTAATGCAGTACCTGTGAGGGTTTCTGGACAATATTAGTCATTGTTTTGTTTTCCATGAAGATTCTCATTCATCCAGGTCATCGTTCATCCACTGTAGTAAATCAGGTCAACTGGACGTAGAAGGTTTCTTGAAGACGTTTCAGCTCTCATCCGAGAGGCTTCATCAGAGTTCATTGTTTTGTTAATTGCTTTCCAATAATAAGTATATGCATATATTTGCATAAAACAAGCATATTTGCCCACTCCCATATTTATGAGTATTAAAAACTTGACAAATCCAAATACATTTTGGACAGATAAAAACTGTGATCAATCACAATTAAATGCCCTACTTATCACTGTTTATATTCTATCTTCACTTTTCAAATATTGTTGTATCTCTTGTAATTAATTTGCGCGGAATTAATCGCAGTCTAACTATAGACAATCATACAATTAATTGTGATAAAATATTTTAATCAGACAGACAGACAGTCCTAGTATTTAGCTGTATTTTGGCAAAAATATAAGCATCCAGAAAATTAATCAGTTTTGATAATTTATTAATCATTTAATCCTCAATACCAGCAAATTGCTGCTCTTCTGTGGTATAGATCATTGTAAACTTTAAATATTTTTTGGTTGTGGCCTCTTGATCAATCAGACAAATAGTCAACAGATTAATCATGATGAAAATAACCGTTAGTTGCCACCCTATGGTTTGAAGCAGAGAAGTCGATTATGGTGCAGGAGTGGTTTGAGAACTTTCTCTGGGTGTTTACTACATTTCGCCACCTTTCAAGCAAACAGGACGTGACTGTTTGATATTCAAAAGATAAGTTTGGGGTTGTATATCACTTTTATAACAACACCCTAAGCAGATCCTGGGGCCTTCGATCCACAAAGAAAGATTTACACGCAGAGCACAATATCACTTTCCCATATTGTAAAGGATTAATAGCTGACATGTAAAACTACCTTTTGGGAAAATATTGGATGAAATAAAGTGTGCTGAGAGTGAAAGCAGAGCCGCTAAGTGGACTTGGCAGGTCAGACAAACAAGGTATTGAGAAGTGTCCTCTGTGGAGCCAGCCAACCTTGGCCATGACATGAACCACTACTGTTTACGGCACTACATAACATCACAGGAAGAGAGCTAAGTAGCCTGGCTCTATTTTGCGTTAAAACTGCTCCGTACAGAGAGATGTGTTTGTGTTCGGTTCCCCTCTGTCCCGTTAAGCGAGGTGTGCGTCATCGCAGCAAGGCACATGTTGCCAAAGCAGAGGCTTGCTGGGCCGTGTGGTGGAAAGCTGCTGCTGTCAAAGACGACTACATGGAGTAATCGAGCGTGGATTTCAACCTTATTCATGACACCAGACGCACGTTTTAATCTCATCACATAACTTCCAGCTGTCCCATCTCCCCTGAATCTCTCACACTATCTGTCTTTCTTTCGTTCATCTCTAATTTCCATCTCACTTGATCCTCTGCTTCCTCTATGGTGTTGACTTCCATATTCGTCCTTCATTCCTGACAGGGACATTTCCCTCACTTATCTCCCCCTCTCCTCTCCATCACTAACTGAAATCATGTTATTATCCTTTGGTTGCTCACTTGTCTGACCTTTCCCCAGCTCTCTTTCTCTCTTAACTGTACGGGAGCATCCACAGGGCTCCCCCACCTCTCCTCCTGGCAAGGTATGGAGGCCTGGGGCTCCACACTGCTGTGAACCCCACTGCCTCAACCTCAATGCCTGACACCTGCTACCAGCCTCGCAGGGCAGCCTGAGGTGTCTCACACAGAGACCCTCAGGAGACAGCAGACACCAGATGTTGCCATGATGAAGCCTATATGCCGAAGTCCTGGCATCAAGCCAGTTAACTGGGAAAACCAGTGGATTTGTCCTCTAGAAGTTCCCCCACGAAGACAATGTAGTTGTCAGGTTATGGTGAAGAAGGTGTAAGGAGCAGCCTGGTGGTTCCATCTATGGCAACAGATTCTTCTACGTTAATTTTAATCATTAAAGCAAAGCTTTGTAATGTTGAGAAATTGGCAAGAGTATGCTAGATTCAAAAAATGATCCAGCCGAAAACCCAGCCCAGTGTTGCCAACACTTCTCCAATGTAAGTAGCAGCACTTAGCTCCACAAGTCTCTAAATCTAGTGAGAAAGACGCCAAGTCTCCAGCACTGACAGTCCGTCCCTTCAGGCCTCCCTCCAAAGCCACTTCCCCCCAGTTATCATAATAAAAGTATGAACGTCATTTGGGCCAAATTAAATGATTGGATGGGCTTATTAACGTCCAGTGACAACCACAGATACCAGATTTTTCTATCAGAGCATTTGATTAATTGATTGCTGTTGAGATGTAAAAAGAATTTCAGCAAATATAACAAAAAATGTTTTTAAAAACACTACCAACTCCAGCTTTAATGTAATTTTTTTGACCAAAAATGACCAAAAATTCCAAATTATAATTTCTCAGTTAAATATTTAAAGATAAACATTTCTCAGCTCCAAGTACAAATTTCCACAGCTATATTCTGTATGTAATGTCCCAGCCTTGTACATTTATCTACCATTGTTTGCAGTCTCTGTAGTGAAACTATGAAACAAAGGCAACCCATTTTTAACACTGTGTGAAGCACATTTCATGACCCCTGACAATGACTTCAAGTTAGGAGTCATTGACAGAAAATGAAAGCAGGAAATATTAAAAACTACGGCGTTTATTTATTCAGATGGAGATTTAAAAAAAAAAATAGAGACGTGAGATAAATGGAGGGTAAAATGATTGTGTGTGTGGAATAATTGAGGTCACTGAGAAGCATAATCTGTAAATCTGATGATCTATTTACCTGAATGTGTGCTCACGTGGTGTGTGTAGATGACTACTGTCATCATGCAATCATCCTGGTGATCTTGTGAAATGCCAAGACATGACCTCTTAAACCAGGAAACACTCCACCTCCTGGGTAAATTATAAAACAGGCTGTAGAGTAGATGAAATGACAATAAAACCCTGGAGTCAACATACATGAATGCATTTATAGCACAGGAGTGTCTTTCTTTTATGCACACTTACCCACACAAAGTGATGGCGACAGTGGTGGTGGTGTTGACGTGCTACTGTATGACATTGGCAATACCAGATGACATTAACACACATCGTGACTGTAGTAATTTTCCAGCCCCACTTTCCCCAAGTTACATAACGTATGTGACTTCCTCATTTACGGCAACGCTGGGGCACAGCGTGTGAGATTACTCCTGTTACGCATTATCTCCCCCCTCCCCCTCCTCGACTTCTCTAAACCCCCTGCCCCCAATCTCCCAAACCCCCCTCCTCTGTTGCCAGCTATTGTTTTTGTACCAAGATCAGTCGAGTTGCTGTGAACTTGCACAGAGGGGCTTTAAGCAGGCTGCTGCTGCCGTGGCCTTTCAGCGACTCCACAGGTGCACGCCTGCAGGCCTCCCCGAGAGGCAGCAGCGCCTCGATAGGTCTCACACCGAGCTTTGGTCTCAATAAAAGTGTTGGCTGATGGATCATAGCGTGGAATAGCAAGGAAATGCATCGATTTATCTAAAGTGAATTTGAAAAATGTGCTAACTCTGCATTGTGTAACAGATAGAGAAACCTTGTGGTGTGGCAGATTATTTGGCTAAACTAAAATGCAAAAGTTTTCATGCGTTCATGTTTTTTCCTACTTTCATTGATTTTTTCTGATGATTTCTTTAAACCTAAATAAAGCCCTTAGGAGTTATGTTTTGAGATTTTATGTTTTGAAAATTATCATTTAAGAGTTGCATTTTTATTAGTCTGTCAAGTGTAATTGGGGTCAAGTAGGCATGCAGGAATGGCTCTAACGAAGGACTCTCTGCTGTGTGGGGTACATGAGTCATTAGTAAATGTTGACTTTGCACATGCGTGTATGTGTGCACAAGTATGTGTGTGTTGGCTCAGCACAGTCTTGCGTAGCAGCAGCTCGGGTGCAGATCGGCTGATATGGGTCTGCTCCCCAGAGGCCGTCCTCTGAGCTGGTGCTCTGGTGGCCGGGCCTATAAAAAGCAGCAGCAGTAGGACAGCATAAACTAGATCGGAGGGGTCCCTTGGGGCTCCGTGGGATGAGACAGAAAGGCTCTGAATCTCGGCCCCGCACCAGCGCTAACTGACGAGCATCTCGAGGGAAGTCAGCTGTGCAGATCTGGTCTCAACGCCAAGACAACTCAGAGAGAAACACAACTCAGATCTCCTTCCCTGCCAGCATAAAATCTCTTGTGTCCAATAGCCTGCATTACATTGGGGCATCCTAGTAAAGGGTACCTTTGGTATTTTTCAACCTGGACCCTATTTTCCCTACAACAATGTCTGAAATTCATCCAGTATTGAGGGAGAGCACTGTAGAAGGCAGCTGATCACAGGCTGTAATATGTTGCTATTGGGGCAAGCTGGCACCATCATTTACGTCCACTAAAAGTACTTGTTTTTGCTATGACAGGCTACGATTGTTATTATAAGTGTCTGACATTGTGGAAAGAGTTTCGCTCAAGGAGAAGTCTTGTGAAATCTGGCGAGGTGACGAGTTGCCAGAGGACGTCAGAGGAACAGTGGAGTAGTAAGTGTAGCTTATTGTTATCTAAAAGATTTTTAGTGTCATGGCTGAATATCTAGATGATTTCAACAATATGAATGAGGTCTTTGAATTCAACAGCCGCTTGCATTTATTTGTGCCAGAGCATACAGATATTCAGATTTCACAACAAGACTTGAGTGACTCGGCCACAATAACAAACAGAGCAGATCAAGAGAAAGGTAAGAAAATGTTTTATTTCTCTGTAGGAGTATTTCCATAATGTTATCAGACACATAATACAATCTGATCCTGTCAGTGGCAAAGACAGGCACTTTTAGTGACTGTAACGTTACATTGACGCTGCTCAATTGCCCTCGTAGCTCGTTTTGTGTTCTCGCTCAATACTGGAACAATTTCAAACATGATTGTTCCCATTAGTCAGTTAGACACAAAAACATGGGAAAATAGGGTCCAGGTAGAAAAATACCTAAGTTACCCTTTAAACACTGCGTCACTGGGAGCATCACTCAGATCTATATGAAGCTTTTCTGACTCTCCCTCTAACCCGCAGCTCCGGATGGATAGATATGGATTTGTACAAGACTGATTTGCAGTTATGGCATCAGCCCACAGGCACATGCCACTACATCACTCAGAAATAAGCACTTGTATATGTGCATGGCATCCAGTACACCAAAAATCCTCATAATGTTCAGCCACAAATTGACACATGGAGTAAATTTGTGCAAAGGAATGTAGGTCTTGTGTCAAAATTGTGTGTAGAGTGGTGTAACTAAATAAAAAAAAACAATTCTTCCCAGTGAAGACAGATGATTTTTTTGTTTTGAAATCCCTGATTTTTTTGCGTTTCTTTATTTGTAGGAATTAACTCCATAGGACAGCACATACACCATCAACGTTTTCTCAAACAACGGCTCATATGACATCATACGAAAAGTTATTTCTCATTTTTTGTGCTTTCTCCTATGAATGTCCTGCAATTTGTGATGCACTTGTCAATTTCTGCTCTGGTCTTTTCAAAATATATTTCCATCTTCACAGGAAACAACTTGGTTTGGTTTAGGTAACAAAATTACTTGGTTAGATTTAAGATAAGATTGTGGTTTTGGGTTAAAATAACTCTGGGAGTGACATAACTTAAGTACAAAAGTTACATGACATAAATCAACATTGACTTCAGCTTTCATGCAGGATAAAAACACTGGCCTCCTGGGTGAGCGTCCTGTGTTTTTTTACCCACCTGTCCACCACCTATAGTACTTTTCTACTTTTAAATGTTTCCTCCTTACAACCTCAGGTAGGTTTGCTGAATACAAAGTTCCCCCTTTCTCCTCTTGAGACCATCTCCGTCCATCTCTGGGTGACAGACACTACTGCAGTTTTATTCCCTGTCTTTGCTGTTGATCTTTCGCCGGTTTGAACTCTGAAGAGCAACTCAATTAAACTTTTTTCTCTGGGCCATGCCCCCCCCCCCAGTGAACCTTTTAAAATTAAGTGGCAGAACCCCATGTGGCGCTCTAAGTGCAATCTCACAATGAGTTCAATAACACAATAAGGTGAAAAATGATCCCTCTCAGTATGAGCTACGTGTTTTGCACAGTTTACGTGCAGATACATTTTGACAAGTAAAACATAAGCAACAATAAGCGTTACAATTTAAATTTAATGTTTTATCTCTCAAACATTAATGCCTTTTTGCTAATAATTCAAGTGGAAATTAAAACAAGTTTGGCAAATGCAAAGTACACAAATACAAAGATAAAGATGTATGTTTTCTGGTTAGTGTAATTAACAGGATATCTACTTGTAATTAGATTCTGCTAGGGGGAGGTTAAACATTTTGAGCTCTGATATGTAAAGTAGCAGCATTGTTAATTGACATCATCATCTCTGCCTGCTGTTTTGTTTTTCAGTCTATTCATGCTGGAATTTTAGGAATTTGATTTTTTTAGGTTTTGTGTTCTGCTCAAAGAATTGGATACGCTGCTGGATGTATTAAACCTAAATACCAGCCCACCTGGCCCCTTCCTGACAAAGCTGGCAGAAAAAAAATGTTTCCATAAGCACGACAAGTATACAACCACAGGCCAGTGATCCGATACATCATGCGACAAACAGCTCTGCCAGACGCATCCAGGCTATACTCAGTCATTACTAACAGACAGTGCTGCCAGGCAGCTTTAACAAGGCTTCACTGAGTAACGCCTGCTTGTTGAGTTTCCAGCTGTGTCAAAGAGGGTCAAGGACGATGTGGCTACGCAAATTACACTCACGACTGCAGCTCAGTGAGGTCCGAGGTCTGTCGGATATGCACAGTGTGCTCATATTCAAATGAACAGCCCATTTGAATTCCCATAAGTCAGAGCGGCTGCTGCTGCTGCATGTTGTTTCTCAACATTCACGCAACACTCTTGTGGTGACCTTTGGCCCCACCACTGGCTAACTGAATAAACAGATGGGCTGAAGATAGCATCTGGAGGGGCTCTCCAATGACCCCAAAATAGGAAATGTAATTACGCTGCACCCACTGGCAGAATGATATCACACTCAGACAACCAACCCCGCAGCATTTATGTAATTAGCTGCTGGTAGCTGCTTGGCCTGTTGTTCTAGAAAACTGTTGGAAGAAAGGTTCGCCATCACAACACAATAGAGAGATAAAGTGCCAATGTCTGATGAGTGACAGGAAGCCACCTGCCAGGTCGCAGCGCACACTGGAGCAACACACAGGGCGAGGCGACAACAGGGGAGACGCCAATCAAAGCTCTCACAGAGACAATGGCGCCTCTAACAGCCTGCAAACACGGCAGATAATTTGGCCTTTATTGTTCATGCACTCAAATTGAGCACTGTCGCATTGTGGAGCTGACAGACCAGTTCCAGAGGTCAACGGGCAGGTACAAACAAAGGACAGAGTAACCACAGTTACTCATCTGCAACGTCATTTGTACCCGCAGGTGATTAATGAAAAAAGAGGATGGTTACAAAGCAGCTTACTGATCTTTGCTTGGATGCAAAAGGCATGTAACTAATCTAAGTGTAAAGTTTCAACATCACTTAAGCCAACGTGTCATTTAGCGGTTCATATGTCATACAAAAACATTTTTTATTTTTTTTTTTGCGTATTTGCCTACCAGAGTCCAGCAACACAAGCAATCTGTGTGCCTTTGCAAACCCTTGCAGTGCAGAACGTATTTTAATAATAAAACTACTTGGTTAGGTTTAGGAAAAGATTGTGGTTTGGGTTAAAATAAATATAAAGCATTAGCTAGGTATATACGTTACGTAATGAAAGTAAAAAATAAGTCAACATTTATTTGGCTTCACAAAGGACACAAACTGTGGCTAAACGGTGATACTACAACTTCTGTGTCAATCACGTGAAAAAGAAAAAAAAGACTTTTTCCCATAAACTTTAGACAGACTTTGTGACATAGACATGTGAATGAGACCCAAACTGAGGCTGGACTGAGGGCTTGGAGGCGACTGCTCTCTGGGCCCAACGGACAAGGAAGATCTGGGTGATTTTACTTCATGCGCCACTGAGTAACTGTCATAGGAATGAAGGGGGCCCTGCCTCCAACACTGAATCCAGTTTTCTTTACATGTCCATGAGAAGTCCTGTGTCTGACCAATCCATCCACAAACAAATTACAGTGCATTACTTTTCATAGGTATAGGTACAAACATTGTATGAGAACAGCCTGCTAAAGTTTGTAGATTTGTAAGCATTACATCCAAGTCTGAAACACTTTAAAGGATAGTTTGGGTGTTTCAAAGTGGGGTTGTATGAGGTACGTATCCATAGTCAGTGTAGACGGTGGTAAAGACGTATTTACCTAAAAGAAAGGTTCACATAAAAACATCAATATTTAAGTGTTTAAGTGTACATTTTTCCAACAGGGGACTCAACTAAAAGTGAAACTTTGAGGAGAGTATGAATAAGTTTCACTTTCAGTTCAGTTTCCCCATTGAAAAGAGCTGTCAGAAGGCAATAAAGCAGTGAAAAATATTATAAATATACCTTAAACAGATTAATTTTTTTACCATGAGCCTTTCTTTTAGGTGGCTAAGATACATTTTGCTCCTGGCCCCATCCAGAGCAGTACATTGCTTTGTCTCCCATACAGTAACTCCTGTCTGTTTTTCCAAACTGGGGACGCGCTCACTATCACCTACTGTAGGGAATACACTGACTATGGATAAGTACCTCATACAACCCCACTTCAAAACACCAAAACTATCCCTTTAATTTATTATCTGATTGCTTAAATTGAAAATTCTAGTTTTGTGTCTCACAAGACAAGCCATGCGTTACTGCAATATTTAACCTTGTTTCTGCTTTGGGCCACCCCCCTCCTAAACACATGGTGTGCCCCTGTGTAAGCTCATTAAGTTGCAGGCAGATAAACACAAGAAAAAAATGTCTCAACCGCTGTGACAAAAATCAGAGATTACAACAGGCAGAGCAGCAATAACATAATGCCATGTCTTCTCTGTGTTGATGAAACAGCGATCAAGACCAATCCCATTTGTTTTGAGTCATGCCTCAGTGCTCCTCTCAATATGCCTCCATTACGTTGACCTCCTGTGGCTCTTTGGCAAGAGAAAGGGCAAAAACAGCTCCTGACATTGAAAGTAAAATCAGGAGGTAGAAGGGCAGCTCAAAAGGTGCAGTTCAGGGTCCAGATCCTGACATAGTTGTAATGAACATGCTGATGTCTGACAACATTTAGTGACTGATCCTGTCCAGCCACATTTCTGTCCCCACTGCACCACTGTTGCCTTTATAACCCTAATATGAGCTGAGTTGAAAGATGCTTCAGATGCACTGTTATTTCTCTGCACCGTCACATAGAGATGAAATAATGCACAACAGGGGGCTGGATCTCCTCATGTCCTGACGACTAGGTTTGATGAATGACGATCCCTGAAGCAACAAGTGAGTGACTGAGTGGAATAATGACACCAACTGACAGCAGAGGTTTTGTTGACCGTAATGCGAAAGGCTAAGGGGGCCTTCCACCTTTGCAGCAGGCCTCCATCATGTTCTGGACAGTGCCCGCCCATGCATAGCTGAGGTGCAGCAGGCATTATGACACACTTTCAACTCACTGTGTACAGTGTCATCATCGGGCTGCAAATCACTCTACCCGTGCTCAATATTTATGTTTTGATATCTGTTTACACATCACACACATCCATGCACACAGAAGCCAACAGATGATTGTTCAGTTAAAGCTGCAGTTGGTAACTTTGAGCAAATACGCACAATCACTGCTCACGAAA
This sequence comes from Pterois miles, assembly GCA_947000775.1. Taxonomy (NCBI): domain Eukaryota; kingdom Metazoa; phylum Chordata; class Actinopteri; order Perciformes; family Scorpaenidae; genus Pterois; species Pterois miles. The sequence continues at coordinate 17,278,855 of CAMQGK010000567.1, read as the reverse complement.
CGAACGTCACGAACGTCAGACTACCAAACTTTACATTTATCATGCTTTTATTGTAAAGCTCTTTGTAATCTTATTTTTGAAAAGTGCTTTATAATTAAAGTTGTTACTATTATTAAGTACCGCTGCTTTGTCAGTGCCTCTCTGCGCTGGAGACCAACATACGGGGTACCACTCTTGCGTTACTTTTGGACAGACCAGGGACAACATGTCAATTTATGATTGTTACATGCATAGTGTCCTTTCAAAATAAATTTCTGTTTTCACAGGAAGTTTGGTTTAGGCAACGCAACCACTTAGGTAGGATTAGGAAACGGTCCTGGTTGACGTTAACGTCACTGACCATTCATTTGACTAGTGACTGATGTGACTCACAGGATTGACAACAGGCTACTAATGACTCACATGACTGAGGATACTAACAACACACGGGACTGACATATTAACTCACGTCACTAGCAGCTCACGTGACTCACGGGACTGACGATAGTGATGAGTTTCATACTAAAGACCCCGCACACTTAGATCCGTGCAGTATTTCAGTAGACAGCATACATTCATTCATTGTATGCTCTGATGAAGGTCTGACAGACCGAAAGCTTAGTAGTACTAGTGAAATACTGCATGGATCTAAGTGAACAGACATCTTCTCTATTATCTTTTGGACTCATTTATATTTCCAGCACCTTAGCTAAGACTTAGACAGGTGGAGCACTTGTTCATCCTGCTTTGGTAATAGATGCCCCGAAATGTTACACACTGCAGCACTAAGACAACATGATTTTGAGAGAATATAAATGACTGAATGGAACAAACAGGCTTTAGTGCATGTAAGTGCTAAAACTGAGTGGAAACGAAACATGAAAGGAAATGTTGTGCTAAACTGCAGTAGACAGATAGAGTATGAAAATGTTTCTGTAGAGCCATTAACTAATCAAAATGCCCAGACTGTCAGAAACAGGGAGGAACAAACACATATGAAGACAGAGGTCCATTGATTGTGTCCAAACTGTAATTACAATCTGTGGTTTCCAGCAAAGCAATTCAATTTTAAATAATTTCTTTCCTAATTACAAACATCAACAAACTGCTTTGGCCAGGCAATGCTGAAAGGAACATAAAAATAAATTTTCAGAAATATGACAGATCACGTCATTGGGCAAACTGAGTCACACCACTACAGGGACATTCCTGACTGTCCACATGTGAGGGAAAAGATCACTGCACCCACTCGCCCCGTCCCAGCATGCTCTGTGCCATCCAACATGATGTTCTTTCTGGAAGTGCATGTTGACAGTCCCCCAGACTGCTAATGTTTACCCACAAACACACACTGCACCAAAGGTCGCTGTTTGACGTTTAACCCAGAGACTGGACTGGAGGAGGGGTGGTAGGGAGGGTGACGGATAGAGTGGGGAGAGTGGGCAGGGCAGGGGAACCTAAATCATGCCCTCCATAACGCCTTTAGGTTTAATATAGATTAATGTGGAAGCCATTGGATGGCTTTGGATCTGATACCCTTTCCTGCCGTTTGATATTCTCTTTCATACTCTGAGTTTCCTGTCTATTCAGAGGATCAACATGCACTGATCAGATCAGGTTGAGTAGAGAGATGTCTGCTCGTTGAGTCCACAGGGAGGCAGACTTGGAGGGAATCAGGGATGCAGCGTCTGCATCATGACCCTAATCCCCGTCCATGGCGCACATTACCCTACATCACTACCAAAGCACGCAGGATTGGTGATGTGTGTGCGTGTGTGGGGTGGGGGTAGGGATGGTAAACACAGCCATGTGCTTTCTCTGTGTTGTTGTTGTTGCGGAAAATCACAACTTTGCTTATGACCTCTCAAAGATTACTAAAAAGAGATCATCTTAAAAAAATGTTTGTTCTGGGAGGATTTCAAGAAGATAATAGGAGGGAGAACATAACTGCAGATGTACTCAGAAATGCCAGAGATGGCACTGGAAAACAACAAAGGAAATATTATGATGATGAATGCTCATGAAAAATTTGGGTCAAAGCACTTGAGGGCTTGAGCTTTAATTAGATGGGCTTATGCAACTTAAATGTTCTTAGAATCAATGGAAAAACATCTGTCCCCCCCAAAAAAATGACATTCAGATTGCCTTGAAACATGCGCAGGACCTACTGAAGAAAGTTTTCAGACGTTGGTGGAAATGTGCTCACAGTGAGGGCAGTAGAGTACCTACCACTCATGAACCGTTCGTAGCTATACCTACGCAAAGTAATGCACTGGAAATTATATATATCGCACAAAATCAGTTCACGTGTAATCCACATAATCAGGGACCAGGAAGCATAAAGAGCAACAAACGGCGAGAGGGGGTGAGGTCGGGGTGTATGGGTGGGTAAAAAAACACCAGACTTTCGCCCAGGACACCGGCGTTCGTGTCCCATGTGAAACCAGCTCTGCGTTCCAATACCTTGACGATGATATTTTCCTGAACCTAACTAAATAGTTTTGTTGCCTAAACTTAACCAAGTATTTCATCTAACCAATTATTTCAAGCGTAGTTATTTTAACCCAATCTTTTCCTAAACCTAACCAAGTTGTTTCCTGTGAAGATGGAAGTTTATTTGAAATGCATGTAACAATCAGAAATTACAAATAGTGCTAAATATTTGTATGAAAACGCACGAAAAATGCTATTCTACTTTTCGTAGAATATCATACAAACCGTTATATAAGGATATGTTACACCTGGACATTGTTAACTATCAGCTCACCTACAATAGATAGAGATGCAAGCAACAATTATCTCAACCCTTAAATAAAACCAAGACAGTCTGCATAGCTGAATACCAATAGGGAAAAATTAGAGGTTTTTTTTTTTTTTTTATTGTAGACCTTGCAGACATGAAAGTCAAATATATTGTTTTGGAGTTTTGGAGCGAGCATATCTTACACCTTTGAGACATGTATAAATAGCTGCTCTTTTCTCCCACAATGTGCAATATTTCACTGAGTAGGAGGAATGGAAGCGTCTCTCACATCAACACCCAACCCATCAACGAGCATTCACACATAGATATCCACTAACATGTCAATAGCGCCGACGTAAACAACCTATCAGACAGACAGAGCTGTCCATTAAAGTTGACCTTTTAGATGCCAACTGTGGGGGAGCTTTGGGCGACATAGTTGTGCAGCCCGTCTCCATAGTAACAAGGCCCGGTCGATAGCGATTTAAGGGGTTTAAATGCCATCGGAAAGAACAATATAAGGAGGAGTCACTGGTTGTGTAACAAGTTCGGAGGAACGGTAGAGTCATTACAACTCATTAGCAAAGACGGACTTGTGGGCGACAGTAATTGTTGTGGGAGGGGATGAAATGAGTGCTGTTAACTGTTCCTCCTGCCGCCCACATGTCCCTGGAGACTCCCATCAGCCTCGGGTAGATGATATCTGCTTTTAAACACACATAAACACATCCTTCCCTGAACGCCCTTCGGTTTCCCATACTCCCCTTCAGCGCAACATTCATTCACCTGCACACACAATCACATATAAACAACCTCAAAATAGAACAACAAACCTGAGGCTTTATATTTTTCATGCTCTTGAAACACCTAAGTGTTTGAATAAACTCCCAAACAGAAGCACCAAGCTGACACAGAAGGTTCAGCAAACTATCTGAAGGCATAAAGGCCAAGGTCGGCCTGCTGGAGGAGATCCAGCCTAAATATAACTGATCACTGTTTGACCATAAGGTGACTGAGCAATAACGCCCTCCCCAAACCAGACGGAGAGGAGATAATTTTTTCAATATATGAAGCTCACATATGGCAGATTGATATCCTGTGGTTTCTTGGAAGAGATGATAGAGTTCAGAGCGTGATGATGGGGCATGAGAGATAGAGAAAATAAGAGGGGGAGGAGGAGAGCAAGTGTCTTGTGAAGTGTTGCAAAACATTTCCATTTTAGCAAGTCATAACTCAGTATTAGTGTCTCAAATGAGAACGTGAGACTTGTTTTGCGACAAAAATTATCTTAAAGCCGGTAGTGTAAGGCTAGAAAGTCACACTTGATTCAAGGAAAGCCTGTAAAAAAGATTTGCTTTGTGAAAGTGCAATTATCACTCTTTCTCACACTCAAACAAACTTGTTATAAGAGTGTACAGTATGATGATCAGTCAGGAGCATGGTTAGGCATCTCTGGTTCATCAAAAGGCTCTTTAAAAGCAAGGTGTGAAACAAGGCCAGTTACTGAGGGAGCTGACCTCAGACAGGTGAACCCACGGTGTCTTTTTCTCTCATATAGCACATCTCTCTTTTGCTTTCCCTGCCCCATCTCTCCTGGAGCTCTCAGGAGGGATGAGCCATTGGCCTCGATCTACCAAACGGTTCCTACTTTGGCCCACTTTCCCCTGCTCTAAAATAAGAGCCATCAGCACTGGAGCCCAAAAAATGAAAGATCAGAGATTTCCTGTCAAAAATGAGCATTTCACAGAATGCTGAGTCAGTCATAAGACACCTCTGGCAAAGCAAGACTGAAGCTCAGTCAGATGACGGAGGCCACTCAAATTCAAAGAGTGACAAGCACCCAAAGACAAAAAAAAGTAAAAAAAGTAATTATTGACAGTGGCAGCATGACCGACAAAATGTCAAAGGCTTCATGTTTCATGTTGTTCATGACAGTGAGGCACTAATCTCATGAGGAAACAGCGAGAGGGAAATGTCATCAGAATTTCTCAAACGTGTGGCAGACGAGCCCTACATGAGCAACTTGTCAGAAATGAAAAGAAGCAGAATGAAGGTGATGCAGCTTGAAGATGCTCTTAAGTGGAGACATTTGTAAGTAATAGTGCAGCACTTTATAGCTACACTAAACAACGCCTCCCTTTGAATGGCTGAGTGGAAGGCAGAGGGGGAATGAGTAGAAAGAAAATCTAACAGTCAGAAGATATTGTTGACTAACCGATAGTTGATTTTATCGTCAAATCTGTAAAAAGTTCCTCCACAAGGAATCACACGAAAGCACCACTTTAGATGTGCTCAAGTTTCTTTGAAATAAGTCATTCAGCGTGGAAAAAGTATAAAATATGACTAAAGAGATCTTAGTCAGCTAAGATCAAATCGTCCAGTCAGTCAACCAATCGACTAAGAGGGGACAGCTCGAGTGATTAGCCGATGAGAAATTACGCTTAGACTTAAAATTTAAATCAAACACAAGTCAGAGCTAAAACTGTATCCTCAGAAACACATAATTGATTTGTCCCTGCATGGGTCACAATCTGTCCACTGCCTGCTCACCATCTCCACTTGCCGAGGGTCCAGGTTGGTGGCCACAGAGGCCGGCACAGCGAATTGGATCTTCTTCCTCTCCTTGGGCTCCCCCTCGACCTCGGTGGACACAGCGAATTGGATCTTCTTCCTCTCCTTGGGCTCCCCCTCGACCTCGGTGGACACAGCAAATTGGATCTTCTTCCTCTCCTTGGGTTCCCCCTCGACCTCGGCCGACACAGAGGGCTCCATGGCTCTGGATCCTGGGGGTCTGACTCCCAGCGGAGAGGAGGGGTTGCAGCCGAAGATCACTGTAACCTCCCTGGAGGAACCTCCCACTCCTGAACACTTGTCACCTCTCTCCTGCCTCACTCCTTCACACCCTCTGACTCCCTTCTTCTCTCAGGAAAAAACAACAAACTGAGCACTCTCTTTTTCACCTCCTGTCTTTCCCTCTCCGCCAGTTTCTCCTCTACCTCTCCTGTTCTCCCTCTTCCTCCCCTTCCTTTACAACCTGTTCAGCTGGAGTGAATGAAAGACGTCCTCAGATGTGGCTGTGAGGGAGAGAAGTGGGTGGGGAGGAGGGTGGAGGGGGAGGGATCAAGGTCCAAAAGAAGGTGGAGATATCAGGAGAGAGGGGGACGGGCCAATGTCAATAGGGGAGGAGAGGAAAGAGGATGTAACAGGGGTGGAGGGGAAGCGGCTGTGTTTTTTTTTTTTTTTTTTTTCGAGCTATCTAAGCTGAGGTTGATTTGTAATCAGAAAAAAATAATCTCATCACATCAGCTGAGCCTCTTTTGGCCTCTATTTGTGAATGAGAGATTTATGCTGAGAGAGGGATGGAGGGATAAACAAGAGGAGAGATGTGTGGAGTAGCACAGTGGGAATGTACATAGATTTATTAGGCTTGGTGGTGTTACATGTGATGCTATGACCAATGATTTTCAATGACTTTTTACAGGTTAAATGCTCGGGCTGTCCATTTGTCTTCCATCCTGTAGAGATTCATCAATAACTGAGGCATTAAACTGTTTTTAACCTGTAAACAGCATGATAAATCTAATGAGAAACTTAATAATAGAGCAACAGAGGAAAAGGGACATCAAGATCTTTAAATGCAAAGATGCAGACAGACAGTGGTGCATGAGAGAGGAGCGAGGCAGATTATTGATGGCAACGTAAAGCGAATAGAGAGAGGAGGCCATGTTCCAGTACTATTATCAGGGCCTTGCTGTTATTTCACTCACATGGCCGAGGGATTTGGACAGCAGTGAAGAGTGGTGGATTTGGCCTCAGGGCACTGTTGAGCTTTGGCATGGGATGGAATGAAGGAGATAGCTGGAGTGGTGGAGGAGGAAGAGGAGGAGGAGGAGGAGGAGGAGGAAGAGTGAGGTGGCCGGAGGGGCTTAGTGGGCAGAACAGAGAGGAAGGTCAAGGTATATATAGTTCCCTGGGAGTGCAACTTGTGTGTATGGAGTCCAGAAACACATTAAACTAGTGTTTATCCCGCCGGTCAGAGCAAGCCAAACATGTATTACAGCATGTTATTTATTCAGTGATTCAGTGATGATTTGATTTTAAAGGAGTTTTCTGGGAGGTTTACTCTAATACAAAGCCACTCCTGTATAAAAGCAAAGCACCCTCCTCCACATGCCTGCAGGTGGCAGCTCATTATTGCATCTCTGAAAGGTTTATTTCAAGCTAGACTAAATACAGACTGCATAAGTAGTTGCTGAATGCTTCTGAAGAAATTAAACCTTTTTCAGTCACTCGCTGCCATTTGATTTTGTTGCCAAAGCGGTTGCATAACTTCGGAGGGAATTGCGCAATGCATCATGAGAAATGTGTAATAGCTCTGTTTAAAAAAACGGCTCACGACAAGTCCAGCATTCAATGAAACCAGTGAATGAGCAATTGTCAAATAATGAAATGTTAAACTGAGAATTTTTTTTATTTATTGAAGAGCCTGGCCGATCAGGAAGCGATGAGCAGTCTTTTTTTATGAATTAGAGATTCTGATTCTGAGAAGGATATAATAAAAATACAGGTGTACCCCAGTTCATTTGTTCTCCATCCAACAAAAAAAAAGATGCAGATTCAGGACTGAATCTGAATGAATGATTTGTACAAATATGCTGAAAACTGCCAGCAAGACACATGGCTTAAAGGGATAGTTCAGGTGTTTTGAAGTGGGGTCGTATGGGTTACTTATCCACAGTCAGTGTATTACCTACAGCAGATGCCCATCGGCACGTCCCCCAGTTTGGAGAAAAAAATCTACATCAGTATAAGTGCACCTTATATTAAGAATATTTTTACCACATTATCTTGCCATCAGACAGCCCTTTCGGATGGGGAACTGAAGGCATTGTATCTATCTACGCACTCGCCAAAGCCACCAGACACCATTGAAAAACACTGTAAATTCAGCTCACAGAACACGGGAGTTGTGTGGCTACTGTGTGACTTCGGTGAATCCAAACTAACCAAAGTCACACAATAACACAAACAAACTAATTTATCAAGGCAGCGTTAGATCAGCAAATTCTGTGTTCTGTGAAGTAAAATTACTCTTTTTAGTCTGGTGGTTTTGGCTCCTCGCGTCTGCTTCTCCAAACTGGAGGTATCCCAACTGTCATCTACTGTAGGTAATATACTGACTATGGATATGTAGCTCATACAACCCCACTATCCCTTTAATATCAGAAGAGCCCAAAATATTGACAGCAAATGCAAAGAAATCCAATGAAGTCATGGTTTCCTGGAGCACACTTATGCCACTGCAGCAAGGTAAGAAGTTAAGCATGATTTTCTTTAAAGAAAACCTTTTCTCCATCTCCTAGTTTCCTGCAGGCTTCCTTTTCCAAGTATGTTTTAAAATATTTTATTAGCATATGCAGACCTGTATATCGCTTCAATGTACTGTATGTTTAAGGCCCATGGAAAACTTTCTCCATTTGGACAATTAAGTTTCTATTCTCCACAAGTTTTCTATCACTATACAGAGTTTGCTATTCAACCCGAATTAACAATTTTTGGAGGCACTAGCTATGATAACACAGGCAAGAACAAGAAAATAGTCAAACACAGACTAAACAAGCAAGTCTGGTACATGAAGATCAGCTGTGATCCGAGACTCCAAAATAAAATGAGATTTAATCTCCAAAAATAATCACAATTCACTGGCAAAATAAGCTTTGGTTTGCAGATTTAGTGAGGAAAGTAACTACAAATAAATACAAAGATGAAATCAAGCATGTTTACAAAAAAGAAGAATAAAATCAGTGATCTAATTACAATTGGTCAGAAAAGAGGTTGCTACCATAGACAGCGTCAACTTGTGGGCTATGTGCAGCACTGCACTGTAGATAAGAAAATACTTAAATAACTGTGATGCACATGCAATGATTTCTAGAAAAGGATATTAGCACACATCCTAATACATACTGGTTGGATTAGAGCACCAGAAGATCAGCTTTAGGGCACCAGTAAATTTGATTTTATTCAGACAACACATTCTGTTCTTGGGCAAATCCAACAATATGTACTCCTGGTAGGTTGCTCTGCCCTCCCAGCTTGTCACAAGAGCAGTTGGGGTTAGGTTAGATTAAAACGTGAAGCTCTTTGTGTTATATGGAGAAGGAAAACACTTTGACAAAGCAATATAGAAATTAAAAAAAAAAAAATCTTGCACCACAAACACGAGCAGCCTCCCGCTCTGCTGTACAGATTACTAGGGAGACAAATTGTCAGGTAAGCTTTCAGAAGTGTCAGAGCAGCCAGGCATTGTAAATTCCTCAGGCCGTCTGTCATATTAACAACAACATTACTCCACACTGCTTACACACTGACAAGTAGAACAAATTGCTCTAATTGGAAACCAAATGGATATTCTTCACAAACTCATTTGTGCCTAGATGGATTAACAAAGAAACAACTATTATGTTCTGTGTCAACTGATCTTGATATTTCCAATGTCCCGATGCTGCCTTTAATTAATTTGTTCATGTTTGATCTGTTATTTGTAGATTGTTATGTAACCAGCCTCTCTGCTCTGTTTGTGGGTTTGAATACCCCTGGGAGTGTCTGTATTTGTTTGTACCTCTAATTAAGCCTGATGTGTCACCAGCTCTACTCGTGTATTTACAGATATTGCAGTTAAACCCATCTATATATGAAAGCTCAAATGTGCCTGCTTCTATTTTTTTTCTATTGCGCTTCACTGCGTTTATACATTTCGTGTCAGGCATGTCACCAAATCGCTGTGCTGGCAGAACCAGAGGAAAAACCTCTCAAAGATGGATTGCAGTTGCCGCCTGAGAACTTGGAGCATGATAATAACTCCAGCAGCAAGCAGGGACACGCTGTACAAAATGTGTGATGTGCACATGCACACACACACACACACACACACACACACACACACACACACAAAGCTGGAGACACTCCGAACCAGCTCCAAAGACAGATTAGGAAAAAGTGTGTAATTCTATCTACTCATAAACAGGGCATCTTGCACCATGTGACCATCGGTGGAGCATGAACTGACAAAAACCTCCCTGTTGTTAAAGAGGCTCACGGGCCCCTCAGACCCCCTGAAGATGACACCTGACCTCCTGTAAAGAGCAAATGCATTCTGGGTATGTATTCTAAATTAACTCAAAATAGAAGGAACAAGCCAATATTGGGAAAAAAAACAGATCACAAATATTAATAGACTCCACTCTTTAATACTATCCTAATTCTGTGTACCTGCCAGGTGCTGCAGTTGTAATAAGCTGATACCTTCAGAGGAAGGATTTCAGGGACAAACATCGATGTAAAAGGTGAAATTGTCCATTAATCAGGATGACAGAGAGGCTTTGTACCGTAGTAGCAGGTGTCCTGTAATTCTGTTGAGGGGCACCAACTGTCATTCAACACTTTACTCCTCACTCATCCCCCTCCAGCTGGTTATATAACATAGCATCACACAATTAACAGGCATTGCCTGCATGAACAGTCACATTATACACCTGGGAAAGCTGCACTGCCAGTTTCAGTATCAGCTGTAGTTGTGTTGCACTGTGTTGGTGATGGAGGATGCACGCACACCATCTACCGTCCTGTTGGTGTAATTACAGTTCAGAAAATTGTGTGCCATGTAAATGCTATTTTATTGATTATTTTGTTCTCTTTGCCTCCATCCAGAGGTCAGAGGTCAGCCACAACTACAGCCACCGTGTGAGTTCCTAAAACTGGACTTCCTGACTTCCTACTGGACTTCCTGTTGTTCTGATTTATACCCAGGCTTTTTATTATGACACTTTCTAATTTATCCTACTTATGAACTATCCTGTTTGTTGTTTCATGGTAATTAGGTGATAATTAGCAAAAAACGCATTTATAATTTCTTTTTTAATTATTGCCAATATTTACCTCAAAATTTATTGAAAATTACTCTATTATAAACTTTATTTAATAATTATATTATACTATTTCCCAGTAACGGGAAAATTATTTAATACATTTCCAATTTTATATATATATATATATATATATATATATATATATATATATATATATATATATATATATATATATATATATATATATATAAATTTATTGCTATCATTGTTATTATTACTATGCAATTTCAGTTTCAGCAGGGTGGATGTTTGACTTTACACTGGGTTGTCTGATTAAAGGAGGGTTTCTTCTTTGCTGTACATAGAAATATGACAGAGAAACAAAGGGACAGACAGGGGATTACCTACTCAGCTTGTTATCATTTCAGCGTGAGACGCCAGGGAACCAATATCCATCTGGAATGTGTTGGGACAACACAGCGCACGATGGGACTCTGAGAATTTAGAGAGAAAATAACAAGACTAAGAGACATAAGAAAAGACAACAAGAAGGACGATAGATAAGAAGACTAGTTATAGCATCAATGTGGAAATTTAAAAAGAAAGAAACAGAAGGTGTGGTTCCCAAACTGGGCTCTAAAGACCACCATCAGACCTTGCTGGGATCCTGCCGAGGTCCTTCTGCAACATGAACTCACAACTGCTCCTTTCACTCACTGCACAGCTGTCCTTCAGCAAAGATAGACAACAAAACACATGACAGATGTTTAATTATTTGAAATGTGCAATAGCCAGTCTAAGGCAATTTTAGTTATTTTTCTTTACAAGGTTTACCTAAGTGGAAAATGGTTCATAAAGTAACTGGCCTGAATTTCACAATTTGTGAGCTCCCTTCTAGACGCAACTCAGTTTTTTAGAGGGGGAATGTGTGAAGACCTGCATGGGCAGACAACTAAAATGTGTATTTTAGATAACATTATGCATTTCCAATGAGGAAATGTATTGGTGTATCTAAATTGGATTAAAATTAATTTAAAAATACCAAAAATTGAAATCAAATTTGTGAAGGATTCTAATCATTTTATTTCATAGTGTAGTATTAGAGTCGAGACCTAAACTAATTTCTTAATGTTCTAAGTAGTTTTATTAAAGTTTTACCTGATGCATCTTCAAACTGCAATTAGGAAAAAGTGCAGGAAACTTTGCTCGATAATATAATGTATTACACAGATACTTTTCATGCATATTTATGCATGTAATGTCCTGGTGAATGGCAAGAAAAGGCCCTGATTCAGTGAAATGTCCTACAATGCATTATTTTTCAACAATTAATTTACTTGAATTTCATTTTTTTTACTATTTATTTTGGTCAGTTTAATCTTAAACAGAGTTCTAGCAACACAAAAGAAGTGGCATTTTTCATATAGTGTAAGTACAGACAACACGCTGAGCTTATACAGTACCTGAATAAAAACTCACTAATCTTATTACTTAAAATACCAGAAGAGATCCAGAAGAAAAAGTTGCACTTATTCCTGGAAATAAATGAAGCAACAATTTACAAGTAATTGATTAAAAGATGATAACTTAACTCCAAATGGAAGGCCCTTGTAAATGTTTTTATAATAAATATTTTAATCCAAAACATGATGATTTCCCTGTACCGGTACTTAACTGTTATTTTTTTGTTTGTTTTTTTTGCCTAAACCTAAAGATGTTGTAGTTTTGTTGCCAAAACCTAAAGAAATGGCGTTTTGTTGCCTAAACCTAAAGAAGTGAAGTTTTGTTGTCTAAATTTAAAGAAATTGTAGGGTTTCTTGGTCTAAACCTATAGAGGTTAAGTTTTTTTTTGTCTAAACATAAAAAAGTGAAGTTTTGCAGTCTAAACTTAAAGAAATTTTTTTCGCCCAAACATTAAGAAGTTGTAGTTTTTGTTTGTGGGGCGGCAGTAGCTCAGTCTGTAGGGAGTTGGCTTGGGAACCGGAGGGTCATGGGTTCAAGTCCCGACATGGACCAAGAACTGAGTGTGAACTGGTAGCTGGAGAGGTGCCAGTTTACCTCTTGGGCACTGCCGAGGTGCCCCTGAGCAAGACACCAAACCCCCAACTGCGCTTGTCAGGAGCAGCCCCCTCACTCTGACATCTCTCCATTTGATGCATGTTTATGGTCCTGCATGTACTGTGTATACAACAGAGTGTAAAAAGTGTCCCTAGTGGGACTAATAAAGGTTGATCTTCTTCTTCTTCTCGTCGAATCAGGTGCACCAGGCTACCTATGCCACATGTTTTTTTTATTTGTATAAAGTATCCTCTGACATGAATTTATCAGCTATGTATCCTATGAGTTGATATTTATGTAATCAGTTATTCAATTTATTTATTTATATTTATTAATTTATTTTATCACATTTGTGTTGTATTCTATTTTGTCATAATATGTTCAGGCATAATGACTTAAAAAAAAATATGAAATGATAAAAGGTGAATAAAGTCCAGTAGATGGCAGCCTTTTGTTACATTTGGCTCTCAAAGAGGCTCATCCCATGATGACTGGAGGGAGCTTTCCTAATGGGGGTTGAAATTGAAACCAAGGCACTCATTTAGGATGGAAGTAAATTTAAAACGTGTCACCACTGTGGGACATTGAATTGATGTACCAATCACTATCAACAAGATGTGGCAGCATGCAAGAGATACGAGGGAGACAGAGAGAAAAGGCTCTGATACATGAGGAGAATGAAGGAAGCACTGAGTGGGTGTGAGATTCCTGCAAAGGTGAGGGTAGATTCAAACTTTGATTTGGAGATCTCAGTGAGGTAGACTTAAAAAAATAAGTAGTAGAAATAAAAACAGTATGAGAAATGATAACAGAGCTGAGTGTGAGTGACAATACACATGTGGGTGGGTGTGAGCAGTAAAGTAGGGTGTAGGGTGGGGTGTCAGAGATGTAGCAGGTGGAAGACATGGTGGAGGCAGAGACAGAGGAGGACGTGGCAGTAGGGCAGTGATTTAATTAGCACCCTCTACCCCCTCCAGCCCTTCACTCATAGCATCAATAATGCATGGCCCCTTGTTTCCACTGCCATAATTAATCCTCTCTTACTATAATTAAAAGCCAAAAATCCCACAAGATGGTTCAGCTTGGCCAGGCACGGGTCGGGTTGGCACGGGAACTGATGAAAAACTCCAGAGCTTCACACACACACACACCCTGTGGACCGACAGATCGACAGACAGACAGACAGACAGACATGTTGACAGAGAGATCAATAGTCGACCCAACTCCAACACTGCAAGCAGAGTGAACGAGGCATGAAGCTGAAGATACACAGAAAATGTGACACGCAGGCGAATTAGATGAATGAATTTGACAAACGCTCCTTGAAAATGTGTTTTTATGCATTTGTGAATGAAAGTGTGGGAGCAAAGCACAAATCTACCCATCAACCTCCTAGAAAGGAGGACGTATGTAGGAGGATGCACGCACATACGCTCACACACACTCACACATACACATAAACATACATACTTACACAGGCATTGTGCTCCCAGATGAGGTTTGTCTCCACAGCAGCCAAGACAGAAGAGAGGAAGAGGTGGAGCTTTCTGATGCTGCAATTAGGACCACACTGTCTGGGCGAGCAAACAAGAATGAATATTTCAGTCCGGAGATCTCCGTGGATACCTATGGTGGGGGCCTGGCACACCTACAGGCACGCACACACACATAGACAGATACACAAACTTACCAACGGCTGCCAGAATTATTCACCTCCCAATCACAGATGCCACAATTATCACATCAGTATCGCTGCGTAAATGATGCCAACTGTTATGCTCATTGAACTATTGTACAAGGTTTACAATATCAGTATAAATATGCATCAGTGGGAGCAGTCATAGCAGGTAGCTGAGGGTTTCTGCTTTGTGGAAATAGGTGCATCCGAGCTTGGCCAAATGCCAGGAGACACCACAGTTGGTAGAGCAGAGGTCATATGCATCTTAAATTTCTTCTCCTCTCTCTGTACCTTCCTCTTTCAGACAAACTGCTCACCTCTCAGTCACCTCTTCGGGCTCTTCAGCGTTTTTTAAACACTGCTTCACTACAGAAGCTCCAGTGTGCACACACACACACACTCCCTCTTCACCCAGTCACACACACAGGACTTGTACAATAGGAGCACTCCCTCTGGTGTGGGTTCATTGTCGATGCTCCGTGCAGCCCTCCTCCTGCCCCGCCGTCCTCGGCCCCATCTCCACTTGATTTATCGCTCTAAAATACCACTGCACTAATTAGTCAAGTAATTAATTAATAGGCATTTGCATTTGTGCATATGCAATTAGGGGGCTGGAGAGAGGAGAGTGCAGATGGGGTCCGTGAGTCTGGTGGGGGTGGGAGTGTCTGTTCGTGTGTGTGCGTGTGTGTGCGTGTGTGTGTGTGTGTGTGCGTGTGTGTGTGTGTGTGTGTGTGTGTGTGTGTGTGTGCTGTATTTCATATTTGTGCCAGCAGAAGTTTGCACTTCTTCCAGAAAGACAAGTGAAGTGCAGGTCATCACCTCACATGTCTGACAGTGAGAAAAAAAGGAGGATGAAGGGCGGGGAGAGCCGACAAAGGTACGGAGGTGTGGCTTGATGACTGTGAGAGGCTATTGGGTGTCATTTGACCATAGAGGAAAAGAGTGATGGAGAATTTGATATCTTAAAGGGAAAGCGCTTCAATTTTTGCATTTTTTTTTTCATTGCATGCATTGAGCCCATGAGAAAGCACAGCAGGTGGCCCTTACTTAAGACTGATCCGCAAACAAACAGGATGCAAAGTCGTTCTAAAATATCATAATTCCAAACAAGCTCTCCTCCGGCGTTTCAATATCAGATCAAAGCTTCCCTGATTGGAGTCGCCTCCAGCCCGGCGCTGGCTAAAGCCACACTGTTGACATTTAGCATTTATTTTGGCAAGGTGACCTAAAGGTTGTTTGGGACTTGTTGAGAAGCATCAGCCCCCCCTCCATGGCCGCAGCCACTGCAGCTGAGGTAGGATAGGGCATCGATTTGGCCAGCGGTGGAGCTCACAAACACACACACTGATACAATCACCCCTCCATGATATTGGGGTAGTGCCAGGTTACCGTCCCCTCATCCCATAAGGGATGAGACACATTAGTGAATGTGCAGCATCACGGCTCCCTAGCCGCAGCTGCCACACTACTGGTGACCCCAGGGATGACCCCGTAACACCCTCAACGATCTGTCCGTTGTGGCTACGGAGATGTAGGGGTGATCCAAGCAGGTCCAAGGACATGATGAACTTCTATCAGCTATTTCTCAGCCTCCAGGTCCCTGCTCCCTCAGTCCGGTGGGTGTGTTTGTGCCAAGTTGGACTTGGTGGTCACCGAGCTCATTTCGCCCACATTAACTCCACTAATGTCGGCTAAATAGAGAGATCTCGGAGCTGGGATGGACTAAATGCAGCAAAGCAGACACGCTGAAGCGATCAGGATGCTGGTGGCAAGGAATTCTTGCAGCTGATGTGCCAACATGCCTCCTCCTAAATCTTGGGCACCTCTGCCAACTCCTGCCAGCACCAATCCCCCGTCAACTACAGCCACAAACCCCCCCTTCCTCCTCATTTTTCATCCATCCCTTGTGGGCCTGCACACCTGGGTCTCACTCTCTCTGATGCTCGCCCCTGCAGGCGCCCCTCACTCACTGGAAACACCAGCAGCAGCAGCAGCAGCAGCAGCAGCAGCAGCTCTGGCAAGCCTCACGCATTCGGACACAGATACCAGTAAACATTTGATCTTCACACTTAACCTCATGATGCACCAACATACACACCATGCATGCAGCAGAAGCCAGTATGTAATATTATACCTTCTAATCTGCAATGTGGGTCATCTGTGGCTGTTGTTGTGCCCAAAGGAGTCAGAACAAATCACAATTGGTTGTGGTTGTTGTTCCTCTGAATACATTGAAGCATAATTTGATCCAATTAGGTAAATAAATAAACAATATGCCTTCTGTTCCACGGCCTTAATGCACTTATAATGCATCCCATCCCCCTACCCTAACCCTGCTTCTGAATCAGAGATGTGATGGAGGCAGTTTACCCACCTTTAATTTACTCAGTTTATAATGTTGTTTTATAATAGGATCCATGCCGTATTATTGTATTATAAATCTTCTTAAACTTGTACATGAGAAAAGAGTCTTTTAAAGTGCGTAACTGCCTGTAGATATACTGTTAAAGTAGAAACTTATTTGGCCTGGGGCCTGTATTGTCACTTAATGCATACTGCGACCCTGAGTCAACGCGTTGACCTTATCACTATATATTTACCTCCTATAATATCTCCATATTCGGTGACTTGGGATATCTGCGCAGCTCTCCTCTAAATTGGATAAAACATTGACGAGTGAGTTTGGCAGGTGAATGAGAAAATTCACAGGTTTGATAAAAAAGTCTCCATCTCTTGAAGCAGCAGCCTCACGGGTCAACAATGATGAGTTTTGTTGTTCCACCATTTTATTTTCTCCCTCTCTCTTCTGTTTTTCCTCCTTTTTTCTGGCTGTGTGAGCTCTAGCGCGGTGACAGATGGCGGAGCCCTCCTCCTCCTCCTCCTCCACCACCACCACCACCTCCTACCTCCTCCTTCTCTCTCTCTCCCTCTCTCTCTATGTCTCTCTCCCCCCGCGGGCAAATCTCTCCGAATGCGGGCGCATGTCAATCACTGGGCTCTCATGTGATGGCTCTTGCCGGTGACGTGCCAGCCATATGGGCGCTGGCATCACAGCCTTAGCTGGTATGTAACCCCGTCCCCGGTAGCTCACGGTTGCCACACGCGCACTCTTTCTCACACACACACACACACACGTGCGCACACACACACACACACACACACACACACACACACACACAATGCTGTCACACACAGACGCGCCAAAGACGCACGTTCGCTCGCAAGCTCCGGTTATTCGAGTGCGCGCGCTGCTGGGAGAGGAGAGGAGCATCCCTAAACAACCCATCAGTGAAAGAAAGCCGCGCGCTAGCTGCCTGCACCTGACAGGGAGCGGTAGTTCGCTCGCTCATGCGGTCCCTGAAGATGGTCTGAAACTCAAGCGCGCGTTTTTGTTGCCTCCCATCCCCTGTGAAGAGCTTGAGCCGAGGTAAGTTGCAACATACGTAAACAATAGCATAAAAATTAAAAAAATAAATCCTGGATGCTGAAGTCCAAAATGGAGGAGAAAATTAATCTAATGCACAGGTGAACGCATTAATGCAAGGTGTCATCTGTGTTTTACATAGTTCTACTTTGAATAGCATGTTTTGGTGAATTAAAGCATTTATCTTCTACAGTTTTTAAGGTAAAAAGCGATTCATACTGGCATGAATCCACATGGAAAGCTAATTTATAGCCGCCTTCCATGTCTGTGTTTAAATCTGGTGAGGGCACACTTTGAAATACATCCAAATAACCAAACAAATCATAAATGGGTAAAATAAGGCATTTCCATGATTCTCGTTTTATGATTTCCGTTTGAGCGCGCTCGCACAAATACCTCCCCGCTCCCCCGCTCCCCCTCTGCGTGCCCTTCAACTTTTGACATCCAAATCTACCTGGATTATAAAAGCTAAGATCAGACACCGGGCTCGAGTCAAAAAGGCAAAGCAAGCGCCTCCAGGATCATTTACATCAGCAGTCGGTCCCGAGGATTGTTGGAGTAGCCCTTTACAGCAGCGCGCAGGCTGTAAATAGATCACATCGGACACTAATTTGATTTAGAGATTCCTGCGTCTGGACCCTGAATCAGAGAAACAAAAGACAGCGCAAGATAAGAATTTCTGTGGAGGATTTTGACATCAACCCTCACGTGAAAGGACGTCCTCGAGCTTAATGGGAGATTTATTGATGATTTTGTCGATGATTTGCACGTTCAATCTCGGAGCAAATGAAAGGGTGGGACAACGCCATTGACTGTGACAGGCATGATTTATCTCTGTTTGTCTAGTTTTATCTCCAGCAATCTATCTCGACATAATATTGTTTAAACCTGCTGTTACAGTGCAGCTAATGCAGTTGTGTTTTTTGCGAGATTGGATAATTGTGTTTCGCGCGGGTTTTTTTTTTATATTTAACGAGGGCTAAAAGGATACAAGCGGTTTCCATCTGTAAAAGGTTATCGCCGACTAAAAAGTGCTTTGAAATCACGCAGTCGTGCATACAGAATTATGTGTGAAATCTATTTCGTGTAAGCTGCATGCTCTGTTAATTAAACGTTGTTGTGTTTTTTTGCTTCTAATTGAGCAAACCTCCTGAGCCTGAGATTTAAAAACTAGATTTTGCCCCTGGCACACCCCCCGAGATAATTAACCAACCATCACAGCCTACCTTACTATGGGCTGCAAGTCTGTCTGTCTGCTGCTGCTGCACTAGAATAATAGATGGAAACACGTTAGAGGGAAGCCAATGGAGGCTTATTGAAGCTGTCAAACATCACCTCGTCTCTCTGTCTGTAGGGCTTTTTATCTGGGATGGGACTGCACTCACTAATCAAGTGGTAGGCTGATCAATTTGTTTTTACTTTAGATGGAGGCTATTAATTAGCACATTTCTTGGTAGTTAATTGCTAATAGTTAATTGGATGCTATTACTGCAATTGTGGATTCTTTTTAACCGAGCCTATAATGATTTTTAAGTATTTTTCTAAATATTTTTGAAGCATTTTTTTCAGCTGAAAAATACATTATTATTATTATTGTTATTATTATTATTATTATTATTATTATTATAGCATAAATCAATGTTTGGTATTTTTTTATGAATAGGCTCTTGGTTCTTTCTTAAAGGCCCTCATATCAAAATTGCTCTCAAAGCTTTTTTACAGCTTGAGTTCGTCTGTGAGCCTTAATTTAATAATCAAAGGGTGACTTTAAACGGAGCTACAGCCTATCAATTAAATAAAATCCCCCTTTTTGCCTCCTCTGAGCATGAGGTGTACGGTGGGGTGGATGAATAGTGCTGGAATGCAGCCAGGATTGTATATGGGCGTCAGGAGGAGTGAAAGTGGGGGCCCCCATGGGACCTGTAATGTGGCCCCTGCCGCTGGGACCCGCTGCGAGAGGACGCGACAGGGCACACAGATGACAGCGGGGAATTAAATGGGGATCCGTCTGGCTGTAACTCAGCGCAAAGCTTTAAGAGCTCTCTCTTTTTTTATTTCCCCCAAATTGACACTATTTGTCCTTTAAGCAAAAATAACGACTCGGGTATATTTAATAACAGAACGTTACTGATGATGAGTTTTAGTAACCTTACGCTGTGATCTCTTCAATGGGATTTAGACATTGCTCCAATAGTCAGGTTTACCTGCGCAATAATGAGTTTAACCACATACTGTACGACTACGTTTTGGAGTCATGATAGAAATGTCATCGTTCTTTTATTCTTGTGCATGTGAGGCCTCATTTGAGATCCCCCTTTCTCTCCTCTCCAGAGCCACAATGTTGACGAGGCTTTTCAGTGACCCCTCGCTGCTTCCCGACGTGCAGAAATACGCGGGCTGGGCGGAGGACAGCGAGGACGAGGAGTCAAAAATTAAAGACGAGGATCAGGACACACAGGACGACACGGAGGGATCAGAGCTGAGAGGGGGCAGCAGGACGCACTCCGAGCACGCCGGAGAAGACGACGAGGACGACGAGGTGGAGGAGGAGGACGAAGGAGAGGATACAGAGGGGGACAGGCCCAAGAAAAGAGGCCCCAAGAAGCGCAAAATGACCCCGGCTCGTGTCGAGCGTTCCAAGATGCGGCGGGTAAAGGCCAACGCGCGGGAGCGGACCCGCATGCACGACCTGAACTCTGCGCTCGACAATCTGCGTAAAGTGGTGCCCTGCTACTCAAAAACGCAAAAACTTTCCAAAATCGAGACGCTGCGGTTGGCCAAAAACTATATTTGGGCCCTGTCGGAGATACTGCGCTCTGGGAAAAGGCCCGACCTCGTGTCCTACGTCCAGACGCTGTGCAAGGGACTGTCCCAGCCCACAACCAACCTGGTGGCGGGGTGCCTGCAGCTGAACTCCCGTAATTTCCTCACCGAGCAGCAGTGTCAGGACGGAGGGCGGTACGGGTCCGGCTCCTTCTCCATGCATTCCTACCCATACCAGTGCGCGCGTCTCTCCAGCCCCCACTGCCAGCCGGGCTCGGGCTCGAACTCGCATCCGCTGAGGACGCACGGCTACTGCTCGGCTTACGACTCTCTGTACGGTGGGAGCGGATCCCCGGAGTATAACAGCCCCGAGTATGAGGGGCCCCTCAGCCCGCCCCTGTGCATCAATGGCAACTTTTCCCTGAAGCACCAAGGCTCCGCGTCCCCCGACAACGAGAAGGGGTACCACTACTCTATGCATTACTCCGGCCTGCCTGGCTCAAGACCCACAGGGGCCCACAACTTAGTGTTTGGCTCCTCGGGGGCCCGGAGCGGCATTCACTCGGAAAACGTCCTGCCTTACCACGACATGCACTTACACCACGACCGGGCCCCCGTGTATGATGAACTCAACGCGTTTTTTCACAATTAAATCGATAAGCCCATCGTGCGTCCCCTTTGCAATCAACAATCTAACACGGCACACTTTCTAACAAGCTTACCCGCCAGGATTTAGGCATTCTGGAGAGATGTTTCACTCGTTGTCATTAGTGTTTTCCTTTCATTTAATTCGTCTTTTCTTGTGCTATAGTCAGAGATGTAGTGGAGAGTAACCCACAATCTAATTCTATCCAGCTTTTCAAAATAAATCTCTAAAAAGAAATTTGATGAACAAATGATATCAAGACCTGTGATGATGAGGGGAATTGATGTATTTTGAAAGTGTGATTTGTGTCTGTATCGGTGGTTGTTTGCATTTTGATGACTGGACGTTATTTATTTACCACTACATCACTGGCTACAGCTACACCTTGACATTGGCGGTTTTCTAATCTTATGAAATTAGAAATAAATCAATGAACAAGCTGATGCAAATCACATTTACGCACCTGTACGTGCGAGATTTGGGAGGCTGTGTGTTTTTTTTTTTTTTGGGGGGGGGGGGGGTGTAACGAAATAAAAAGAAAAACAGAGGGGAAATGCTGAACCAGTGAAAAGAGCAGAATAATGAGCTTGTTGGGTTGTTTTTAGGAAAGTCTGTTCTCCAGCAAATCAATCGTTTCGCATCTATGCAAAACCCAACGAGATCACAGAGAGAGAAGCAACAAGGCCCAGAACACACACACATACACACACACAAATACACACACACACACACACACACACACACACACACACACACGCACGCACGCACATTGGAGTGAACACCCAACGAGGCCAAAATGGTTCAACTTCCAAAAAAATTATCAAAACAAAATGAAATCAGACATTTTCCTCATTTTCTTTTACTCTTATTTATTCATATTTATTCTTCTGATCGAGCCATTTCACTGCATTTATTTCTTTCAAATTCAATTTTGGTTCAGTATTTTCGTTTTGATTTGCAATGCTACGTTGAACAAGTTATTATTATGGTTATGATCATTCTTATTATTGCACGTATTTATTGTGTTGTTTTTTGTAATTAATGTTAATAATCGGTGGAAATGAAGGGATCCCATGTGTTGCTGAGCATTTTTTTCATAAAATTCAAGTCTTTCAACTTTGTATTCAACCAACTGTGTGAAAATAAAATAAAATGACAATAAATGAGACTGTGTAACTTGATTTTGTTCCCTCACTTATCGAACAACATATAACATTAAATAACTCCCTAATAAACATTTATTCTTCACACTGAATGCAAGACTGATCGTTCGTTTTTACATCGTATTTGAAGGATTTGTGAAAACATGAACCTGTAGCAGGCTTGTTGTTATTGAGGCTGAACATGGTGCCACAACCTGCAGGAGTCCTTCCCAGAGCCTGAGGGCCTTTATCTCATAAACTGGGACAGGAGGGAGAGGACAGTGTTGTCAATCTTCTTGATGAGGCAAACTGGTACTAATGCGTAATTTTTGTTTGGTGGACAGCTCAAATTTACAAAGCAGCCTTTAAAAACGTATGACATTATAAAAACTGCAAACAGATTTGGTGTAAACTTTGATTCAACGCAGGTTAGCTGATGCGTTCAAGGTCATCAGGACAATAACGGATGCCTGCTTCATGTTCTCTTGACCATTAAGACGAGACGTGAGGAGGAAATGTGCTCCAGCACCGCGGAGACCTCCTGCAGCTGCCGCTCGATTCAGACGGCTTGAGCTGCAAATTTGGTAAAAATCCCAATAATCCATAGATGTTTTTGGCAATATGATAATATTGCAACAAATGTGCATGTCATTCAATGCTTTAGAGGCTGGTGGACATATTTATGTTGCATCCAAACATCTCCAGAACACACTCGTTCTGAAGGTTTCGACAGTGCATAAAAAATTAACTTGTCGACTAAAAGAAAAGGGAAAACAATTTCACATAAAGACAATAAAACAAATATCTTTGATGCCTCCTATATTATGAGGTCAGTGTTAAATTAATAGTCAGCCTACTTGTTGAAGAAATCTTTTTAATTTTATAAATGAAATAATAAACTTTGCCAGATGCAGCTTTGATACAGCTGACGAAATGTAAATATTCGTTATTTTATGTTTGATTTGCATCGATAATGCATTAAACATCAGATATGAATTATGAAGTCGACCACCTCCCCCCCCATCCCCCTTTCACAGTTTCACCTCCTGTAACTTTAAACACGCATCTCATATTTATGTCATACATTTATTTGGATTGCATTATAAATATGTGGATTTATTTATTATCAATCTGTATGTTTATTGAATCTATGTAAACAACACTAACACTCATATTAGTGGAGGTAAGATATTCAACATTTCTTAGATGTGTGAACATTAAATATGACTTCTTTAAAAAAAAAATGGTGACCACACACACTCACACACACCCACATGGTGCAAGGGGCAGCCGTTGCCATCCCGTTTGAGTTTGGAGCGCTGCCCCGGGACCCATATGTTCCCCAAAATGTCCTGGGTGCTCTCTGCTGTCAGGACACACACGGGCGTTGGGTGGTGATGGTAACAAATATAGATATGAATATCAATATCAATAACTGAAATATCTTAACTCTGAATATTTCCAATCTTTATTCAATAAATAAAACTGCGTGGGCAGCAGCTGTGGGTTTCGGCCCTGGAAGCTTCGTATAATTTAGATTATTACATAAAAATGTATAAATAGCCCACAATTGTAGAGTGAAAACACACAAGAGGAGAAATTTCTGGAGCAGTTTGCTTCAGAGCAGCTTGCTAATCTTTTCTTTGTCCACAGGAATGTAAAACTCTGCGTATATGCAGGTTTCAAAGTTTGGATAGTAAAGGAAAGACATTGTCATAGTCAGCAAGACTTAGGCCACATATGATAGAAAATAATTCAATATTTTAATTAGTTTCGGTAAAAATAAATCAACAAAATGTCAACACAACTAGAGTGCAAGATAAACACAGTATGATAATTTAAACACATTTTTGAATATTTTATTACATTAAAAAAGTGGTGTGTAGCTTGTTCCGCTGTCGCCTGCTAACCCCTTAAAATAACTTGTTACAGATTAAAATATGAATAAACTTATTTTTCGAAAACATCTTAATTTCCCATTTTAAAACATGTAATTTGCGAAGTCTACACATAACAAGTATGGGTTCGTGCTCCTCCAATATTTGTTCCGTACCCTTTACCAAAAGGCAAAATATTAACAAAATGTTTCCATTTTTTTATATCGTCGTGACAGGATGTTTGATAAAGTGCGTAAAATATTTATAATAATTGTTAATCAGGGAATAAAGTCTGATTTTCGTTTTGGTGGTGTTGTTTTTTATTTTAATAATAAATCACTGTCCTATAGGTTCAATATAAAACCACTTCCTTAAATTACAACATGTTCCACTTGGCACGCGCTTCGACCTGTGAGTGCATTCATTTAGGAGGAGAGTCCCGGGTGGGAATCAAAACCGCAGCTCTGCACTTCAGCCTGTTTTCAAAGCTACACTTTTGTGTTAGTTAGTTTTGGGCCTCGATATTCTTTTTGGCCTCATCAGCAAATAAAACAAAGTTGCATGTATTTCTGGAAGAGGCAGCCCAGAAGAGAGGCCAGTGGGCGCAATGGGAGAGGGCATCTATCAAAATACTCCCCGACCCCCCTACACCACCACCACCTCCTCATCCTCCTCCTCCTCCTCTTCCTCCACAGTCCGGAGAGAGTGAGAGAGTGAGAGAGAGAGAGAGGCTGGCAGGCTGGCGGAGGAGAGCCGTGCCAAGTCCCTTAATGTTCCCCAGCAGCAGCACCGGGAGCTCCGGAGAGGACAACCCAGTGTGTGCGCCAGTGTGCCAGTTCACCGGGCCAAAGTGGCACTGCTGGGAGGAGTCGATGTTTCTTTCCTAATTTTTGCAGCATCTGTTCATTATCCAGGACGTTTAAAAACGAGAGCGCTCATCCTGAGTAACCCTTCGCCACACGCACACACAGACACACAACAGTGAGGCCTTTTTGTGAAGAGTTGGCCTATGAATATGCATATTTCCCTCTTATGTTATGTTGTACATGAGCCCATGCATTGAAAGGAGGTTGTGCTGCATCTCTAGAACTCAACTGTGGCTGTTGACAGTCTTTAAGCTATCAGACTAACGGTACACACATACTGAAGCCAAAATTGTAAGAAAAACTGTCAAAATTTGAATAAAGTTTAATTAAAATTGTATTCTTATTAAAGAGGTTTGCAGAGTGCTTTTTGGCTTTCAAGGAAAAACAGGTTTATATAAGCAAGAAGAGCAAATTTGATCATTGCACTTGCACTTATTATCACTGTTAGTCATTCTTGCAGTTTAAAGCATTTATATTTTGTAATTTAAGTTACATACAATTACAAGGTTATACTTCTAGCAGGCCTCTGCATGGACACTAGCAGGTGTGTTAGAGGGAAGGACTTAACTTAATTGCAAAGATATGCCACACCTTTCTTCAATTAAGAGCTCATATATGACAATGTTCATAATACCAAATATGAAGGAATTCACAGGTGTTTTGTGAATTACTTAACCAGCTGAATGGTGTATGTTAATCACATGCGTAAAATCATGCAAACTTTATATTTTTCCCTTTTTGTTGGCTAAATGAATCCTTTAATAGGCCACTAGCTGTGCAAATAAAAGTCTGACTACTAACTTGCATTTTCAGTCAGTCTTGAGAAGAAAAAAAAACTTCCAGTGACACTCTGTGCTCCACTCAGGATGAAAAGTGAGTGAATGAATCTCGCTGTTTAAATTATCATGTTCATGCCCACTCTTTTTCTCACTCAACTTGGTAAGGAAAGAAAAAAAAATCAAGAGTGTTTGTCCGACATAACAGTCAATAGTGCGATTATCAAAATGTCACAAGTATTATGGTGTGAATTCCAATTAACGTCTAGCTAAAATAATAACTGAGTGTGTTTTTTTTTCTTTGCAGAATGCAGATATCAGATCATAATATGGATGTAAAATACGAAGGCATTTAAGAGTCAATGCAGAGAGGAGGGGGAAGATAATCTGGTCTGGAGATTGTGAGCATTTGCAATCTGTCAGTGATTAAAAAACAAACCATGAGGCAATGCAACACACACATAACACACATGCATTTGCATTTATGTCCGCAAAGATTGCGCATTGTTAACTTCTCTGGCACATGCAGTGCAAACTAAAATGTTGCACATGTGTACAGAGGAAACAATCGTGCAGACTTCGGCCAACCTCTCTGCCAGACTGCATGAGCCAGTGTGGCCCCGCGCTGCCAGACGCGGGAGCGGGCCTGTCACTGGCAGTCCATTCAGAGGAAATTCCACAACATCTGTTTGTTATCACACAATGGTGCGCGGTGCAGCGCGGGCAGTGGGGCAGAAGACGAGGCAGGAGCTAAACTACTGCTGGAGGTCGTGCCAAGGGAGAAACAAGGGCTGCAGGAGGAGGAGGAGGAGGAAGGAGGTTGGGGGGTAAAGGGGGCAGGGTAGGGGGGTGCAAAGGCAGAGGTGGAGATCCGGGTGAGCGCCAGGTAGGTTTCAGGCCTTTGGCGGGTGGCCAGATAGGTTTTGCCGGGGTTTGGGTGGTGCCAGATGTTTGCGTGTTTGTTCAGAGAGTTTGAGTGTGAGAAGTCGTTGCACCGACAGCTCTCCGTTATCAGCCCAGTCCCGGTATGTCCCAGTATGTCCCGGTGAGTCCGGGGGTCCGGTGGTGCATGGGGCGTGGCTGGCCCCTGTTTAGAAGGTTAAGTAGGAGCGTGCACAGGGACGCAACTGGATCCGGGGGGGGGGGTCGTTGCTGGTCTGCACAGATGGCATGTGTGCGTGCATGTGTACGTGCGCGTATGTTATGATAGGGTTGGATGATGCCCTGGTCACATGGGCAGCAGTAATTGGCCTCCATATTGACCAGTTTGCAGCGCTGGGGGGCGGGCGGTCTCCCAGCTGGACCTGTCAGATGGCATCGCATCCACCTCACTGATCACCCCCCGGACGACCTCCGCACCTCTCCCCTCTTCTTCCTTTCATCTCTCCCGTCTCCTCCATCCCTCTCCGTCACCTTTAATCTGCCGTTGCCCGCCTCTCCTGCTCCGTCCTGTCCATCACGTCTCCTCTCCACAGCTCCCAAACTTCTTAGAGTACTAACCTAGAATGAACTCATAAACTCTTTTTCATCCTGAACTAGACACGTGTTTTCAGTTTTGGTAATCACCATTGGTTGGTTATGGAAACACTAATTCACATTACAATAAACACAATATAATACAGTACAATAAACTGAACCTTGACCTTGAACCACCAGTGAGCTGACATTGTTTGTTTTACTATGTAATTTTCCTGAAATTATTTCCTCTAATACACCTGCTGCTGGGGATGAATTTTAGGGCTGACCAAAGTAATTTGACTAACACTTGTACGATTTTGTCAACTAATCAGTTAGCTGATCTGTGAAATTAAGTTGTTTCTCTGCAAACCACTTTAAATCTTGTATTTACCAGATGTGCTCACAAGTTTCTTAGAAATTTGTCATTCAGCATGAAAAAAGCATAAAAAATGACTAACTGATTACAGAAATGTTAGTTAACTGAGACAAAAAACCAGTAAGTCGACTAATGGATTGGTTGATTTAATCAACAGAGCTGTAAAACTGAGTTTCTCCGCAAAAAAAATCACACAAAAGCGCCACTTGTGTTAACCTTGTGTTTACCAGAGATGTGCTTATAAGTTTCTCAGCAGTAAGTCATTCAGCATGAATAAAAAAAAATACTAATTGACTAAAGAAATCTCAGTCAGGTAAGACCAAAATGACCGATTAGTTGACTATCGACTAAGAGGGTGCACCCCGAATCAACTAATGGACACTCATTGTGGATGACATGTTAAAATGCATGCAATTATTATCTCCCCTGCATGTGCTAAATGTAAACTGAAAACAATTATAAACTTGGCTTGATGAACTGTTTTTGGACTTGCCGGATTGACATGAAGCAGATCATTTTGAAATCACACAAAATGTAATTTATTTCCAGGAAAAATGATAAAACAAGAATTTGATTTGATTTAGTTGACTTATTTGAAGGAAAATAAACATTTGAAGTCTAAAATGGTGCTTCTTGATTCGCTATAGAGAGATTATTTTTTGCAGTGTTGGTGTAAAACAGACCTCTGCGTGTCTGACTGACTTTTAGCGTGGTATCACCCTCCCACCCGGAGCAGTAATGGTGTGTGTTCTGCTGTGAGATGCCCGACTGTGAGGAGTTAGCGCTATAGAAAGGATTTCATCCCAGACTTGGCAGGGGAGGGTCTCTGGGTACGTGGAGAACAATCGTCTCTCCTTCGGTCCTGTCAGCCAGCAAACACAGAGAGCTGGCACACACTCAGTGGGAAAAGATCGGGAGTGGCAAGGGGGATGGACACACACGCACGCACACACACACACACACACACACACACACACACACACACACACACACACACACACACACACACACACACACACACACACACACACACACACACACACACACACACACATACACTGGTGCCCAACCCTTCTTCGCAGTACCAAAATGGGTTCTGATGATGCCGCTGGGGATTGTGGGATGACAGGCTGGTTCTGCGAAGTGGATGGGAGGACCTCATGAAAATAGTGTGTAAAATGACCACAGTGTTAGCCTGCTGTCAGACTAACAGAGAGGGAGGGAGGAGGAAGAGGAAAATAGAGGCAGATAAAGAGAGGAAGAGACTGGCAGAGCAACACAATGCCTGCCATGCTCCTCTCTCTGCCAGGAGAAGCCCACATGGGAATACATGTAGAGTTTCTGTTCAATATACATGCATGTGGACAAGTGTCTTGATCCTGCAGCTCCTTTTCTATCTGAAAACATGTTGATGCATGACTGTAGCTCCATGCTGTGTGTGCATGCATGCATGTGCGCCTTTACGCGTGAGCAAGAATGAGGAGGAGGAGGGTGAAGTGTATTTGTGTGTGTGTAGAGGAGGAGGAGGTGGAGAGGGGGGTATGGACGTTTAAATTCTGTGACATCTGTTCATTACAACTAGAGTGTGTTTATTTTTATACAGCCAGCCACAAGCAGAGAGCTCGACTGGCACCGCTGGTTAATGTACCAGCCCCGCTACGACGGCAGAGCAAATGAAATATTAAGCGGCAGACAGAAAGAATGAGGAGAGGAGCAAGGACAAAGGCAGAGAAAGAGCGAAAAATGATAAGATAATATGTGACAAAAACGCATACGCACAGTGTCTCCACTCACGCACACAAAGTCCCCCATTCTGATTTAATTATGGGAGAGACACAATCAGCAGCTCGCTGTGGAAAGGCCTAGAAAACAGCATCTATATGTGCTGCTGCAAGAGAGCAACACATGAAAAATGTCCAAAACAGATGCTTTATGGAAACAGGCTGTCATACATGAAGATGCGTCTGTGCTGATCATCTTTACTGCAAATCTAGTGCAAATTGAAAGCAATGAAATAACTATTCAAGCTACAGATGATGCTGCAAAGCAACCTATATTACATAGAACAAGCTGGAAAGAACCAGAAGGGCTTCAAACCATACTTAAGTGTGAAGGTCACTTCCTGTTTAGGGTATTTAGCTGCCTAAAAAGTGTTGAGTGACTGGTTTAGGATGCCCAGATGGTGCACAGAACATTTCAGAAGGTCCTTTGTGTTCACAGCTTATGAATGGCATGTGATATTTCCTTGTTTTATTTGCATTTTATTGGCCTTGCTTCAAGTGTAATGTGGATCAAATTGTACTGATATTGTTTTTGTCCTTTAACTTAATGGGCTCCTGGAATGCGTTTAATAGGCCGTACGTGTTGGTGTTTAGCACTACTGTAGTATGTCTTTCATATAGTTTATTGAGTTTTTGTTTTATTCCTGGGTGACAAACTAGTTTCCTCTTTGGGGATTTATAAAGTTATCTGTATCTCTTGGGACAGGATGTGTCTGGAAGTTCAAGTAGATGAGATGCTCAGTGTTTTAGTTCAGTCAAAGGGACAGTGTGTAGGATTTGGCGGCATCTAGTGGTGTGGTTGCAGATTGCAATCAGTTGAGTACCCCTCCGCTCACTCCTCTCTGGTAGTGTGAGCTGCTGAGTACAAAACCATGGTAATGCTGCTCGCCTGGCTCAGAGGCCATCCTTACCATAATAACACTACTTTAGGAGCAACGTGGTTGGCAGCATCACGGTTCTGCACCCTGTGGCTCACGTTACTTCAGTTTCACAAGCGTATCACAGAGCTACGGTGGCCTTCAGGTAACGTAAAAATGCATAAGGCTCTCTCCAGAGCCGTTGTTTAGTTTGTCTGTTCTGAGCAACTCTTGAGACATGGCGTTAAAGCGGACCTGCTCCCTGTGTAGATATAAACACTCATTCTAAGCTAACAAACACATGATTCTTAGTTTTGGGTGATTTTACACTAATGGAAATATAGTTATGTAAATTATATTTTATTTCTTGGTGTTGATTCCTTGAAATGTTACAAACTGTTCCTCTCTTTAGAGTATTTTCACGGCTTCATCTTGCCGTCAGACAGCCTGTCTGATGGAGAACTGAGCTGAAATTGAAAATTATCTATGCTCTCATCAAAGCCATCAGACCTCATTAACAAAAACAGTGCAGATATGTTTCAGTTCCCCCTTGGAAAATATTCTACGTATAGCGTACACTTAAACTAAAGGTCTTTCTTTTAGGTGGATAAAATACGTTTTACTGCCTGCCCCGTCCACAGCAGTACTTTGCGCCCATGCTTGTACTTCTGTCTGCTTCTCCAAGCTGGGGGTGTGCCGGCTGTCATCTACTGTAGGTAATACACTGATTATGGATAAGTACCTCATACAGTCCCACTTAAAAACACCTGAACAATCACTATGAGGTCACTCTGTCCTGCCTCAAAGCTACAACTCTTGACCAAGAGACCAACAGTATCAGATTAACCTGACACTATCACCCCTCTAATCATCCTAAGCAACCAGACCTTTGCATCAACAACCCCCCCCTCAAACCGCCCCCAGACCTACCACTGCCCGGCCCCGCTCCCATGCTCCCCTGGGACGGCCTGCTCTGGAATGCCGCTCATGGGGAAGAATCTCGCTGCAGGCGCTCAATATGTCACATGTGTCTCGGAGAACGAGAGAGAGACGGAGAGAGAGAGGTGTGGCAGGTATGTGGTGTAGTACTTTTACAGGGTAATGACAGGTTGTCTGTGATTTTATGTGTTTGTGTGTGACAGATTTCCAGATTAAAGGTTTAAAGGGTTCAGATTAACAGGTTCAGGACACAGTGCCCCACTCTGAGCAAAAGGGAATTAGGATGGCATTAGCGTCTCCTATGCACCAGCACATTAGCCATTCATTACCGTGTGTTTGCACAATCAGTACCAGGCGGCCCCTCATTCCCCTCTGTGTTATTGCATCCATGACAATGTTAACATGTCGGGATGTTCTGTTATTCATAGACCATTTGCAAGACTATAATTCAACTATTACTTATCATCAGGAAAGTGTCACTTGGGCTTTATAGTAATGCATGCACTGTCACTATTAAGTGTTTTGTGTATTTTACACCATGCAACGCTTGGATAGACAGCAGCGGCAGACTACATGAACAGATCTAAGGATTCTGATTTCTGACACCCAGAAGTACACAATATAAGCTCTATGTGAGATTTTCACGAGTTGATCATTATCATATCAAATGTGATTGCTGAAAAAAAAAAAAAAACAAGGCCAAAAAGCTTGTGAGCCACATCCAGTCTCTACACTGCATTAAACTCGGTGTTGTGCTCTGTGGCACCAAACGTGCGCAGGGATCCCAACACAAGTTGGTCCAGGTATAAGACGGGGTCTGATCAGTTCCTTTATAAGGTACAAATTGCACAGAGACATATGTAATATGAGAACCAGCAGGATAAAACAAATCTGTGTATGTAGCATGGTTTAAGATATTTGTGATTATATACATGAACACTGGAATGGAACCAATCACCGTTGCCAATTTAAAATACAGCAAGCCAAAGACAAACTGAGAGGAAAATTAAAGATAGGATCTGTGAAAAGTTTGATGGTTTTTAATACTAATATTTTAATATTGCACAGATGTCTGTCTTCACTGAGCTGCAGATTTCTTCTTACTTCTTACATGTTTGTGTCGTCCTTGGCGAATTTTCTTCACTTCTACTAAATTAGAGCTGCAACAATTGACCAATTAGCTGTCACCTATTAAATTAATAGCCCACTATTTTCATTGATTTGAGTCATTTTTTGAATTCCAGCTCAATTCAGATTCCAGCTGCTTAAATGTGAACATGTTCTGGTTTCTTTACTCCTCTGTGAAAGTAAACTGAATATCTTTGAGTTGTGGACAAAACAAGACATTTGAGGACGTCATCTTGGGCTTTGGGAAACACTGATTGACATTTTTCACCATTTTCTGACACATTATACCAAACAACTTATCGATTAATTGAGAAAATGAGCCTTACACTAAACCAAACCAAACTAAACTGAAACGCATCTCTGAAAAAAATAAACTTTTAAATAAACTAAACTAAACTAAGTGAAAACCATAATTTAAAGCGGCTATAACCCATATTCTTATAACAATTTATCAAATAACAATGTGACAACATAAAAGGGGGTCTGTTTCCTAACAAGTTTGCTGTATCAATTTAAAAGGTGATGATATATCAAAGTTATGTTCATGCTAAAAAACAGCTATTATAGGTTTAAGAGGCAACATCCCGTTTGCCCCAGGAAGCAACAGGGTGTATTGGAAATGTGGTTTTAAAATGTAAGAAATGCTCTCAGCACCATGGTGTGAAATACAGGCTAAAATACTCTCAATTAAAGCCGCATTTTATAAATAAACTAATATCACAATACATTTGGCATTGTTAAATTGATGTTTAAAAATGCAACACCGTGTTAATAAAGATGAAAAACCTCACACAGAACAACGCGCCAAATTCATTAAAGGCACAAAACTCTCGACTGCAAACTTCTCCATGTTTTCTGTGTTGCCTCGCTGTGCCAAGAGAGATGTGAAGACATGGATTGACACACCATATCTCCTCCAAAGCCTTCCTCCTCAGCCTAGCCAGATTAAGGGATTACCAGGCAAGGCGAGCGCTAAAGCTGGCTAATTCTCACCCAAGCACAGAGAGCTAAGGCTACCCAGAGCCCCGCGGAGCCCCTCGCTCCTCAGAGCAGCTGTGTGGTGGAGGAAGGAGGGACGGAGCCGCTTCCCTC
Source organism: Pterois miles (assembly GCA_947000775.1). NCBI lineage: Eukaryota > Metazoa > Chordata > Actinopteri > Perciformes > Scorpaenidae > Pterois > Pterois miles. The sequence goes on along the minus strand of CAMQGK010000567.1, from coordinate 17,245,404 downwards.
CGAGAAATCGAGCCATCACTCATACGATTTCCTCTCGACGGCACTGATGACTTTTTGTCAGTTAGCACAGACCCGAATGGCACTAATGGTTCACACTAGGGCTGCCACATTATCAGATATTCACTACACGGTTATCATGGCCAAAATATTTTCACAATAAAGGTATTATCGCGATATCTATAAAAAAAACATGTCACATTTATCTTTGACTTTGTTTATTGTGTGTTTTGTCTCTTTTTTTACGAATGAGTTCCACTCAAAAAATGAGTGTAGGGAGGTTGAGAGAGTCTAATAACTGTATATAAAATGATTTAAGAGGCACAGCTATATTATATGTGTATTATTAACATAGTATCAATATTTCTTTTTTAAATATCATGGTTATCAATACTTGTATATCGCGACACCCCTGATTCACACAAACTTTAGTACACTTTGTGTACATAATAAGCTGTCAAATATTAACCTCTCTCCATTCCTCTTTTTTATTATTAATGTATGAATTAATGTATATTTGTATTGTTCTCTTATGTCTTTTTTTTTGCACCTTGCATGTAGTTATTTGCACTGTTTTTTGCATTGCTGAAACATGTCTCTGTGATCCCGGTTTTTTTCTCGGTCATATCTCTTTTTTCTTTAATGTATCCTATAATAGACCAAATAGCATCAATTAATCATAATATCATATTAAATCGACGCAAATTGGACAGAACAAGTACAATCCCTTGTACTACAGATAGATAGATAGATAGATAGATAGATAGATAGATAGATAGATAGATAGATGGATGTACATTATTGATCCCAAATTACTGTGATTTTATGTACATTATTTTTTTAGGCCACTCTAAGAATAAATAATTAAAAAGAGGAACACAAGATGTTTTCACTTGTAATAAGTAAAAAAACTGCCAATGGAATGAGTGAAATTTGATTTCTTAAAATATTGTGTAATATTTAAGCCTTTCAGCATTAAAAATGTCTCATTTTGTGCTATATTTTATAAGTGCAGTGCATCATAATAAGCCTGTAATGCTCAAAAGTAGTATTTTGCTTTATTAAAGTTGCATTATTTTAAATACAAGTCCCTATATCTCACTGAAACGTTAACTGTTAGGTGATTGTGTCTTATATTAAGTGTTATGAGATATTTTGACTAGTAGTTAAGACAAATATATTTGGTTATTGGTATATTTGCAGTTTTGCAATAACAAATTGCAGTAGTGTACTTTGAAATTAAAAAAAAAAAACATGTTTTTTTTATCTTAAAACATGACTGATCTTTTGTTTTCTACTGAATATTCCTCTACCTCACTGTTGACGATGCTCCAGCAAAACAAAGCTGCATCTGTCAAACCTTTCACACCGAGAGGCACATACTGTAATATAATATAATATAATCAACAGGGAAGTGAACAAGAGAATGAAGGACCCAACCAACCAATCAATCACCGAGGCACAGAATATACGGCGTTGCTGGCTTTTATTTGACAGAGATCCAAGCTATCGACCAGCTACGCCAGCGCTACACAACGACATTTACTACTTCGGTTGGACGAAGGATTGAAATTTGGCGGGACACAAAGGCAGACAATGAGGCGCGGGAACAAGATTTCCCAATAGTGTTCCATCACAAACACACACCCATTCATCTTAAGTTTCGGTGCACTTTGGAGACCGAAAGCAAGCAAACGACATCCATCTCAGTTCATGTATGGTAAACAAGAAGAAAGAGAGAGGGATGAAGACGGAGGAAGAGAGGGGCCACGGCTTGGGCGCGTGCTCTCCAGCGGGCAGAGGACAATGCAGAGCTGGCAGAGTCGCTGCCTCGTGCCAGAGGGAATAGAGTGCCACATGGTGCCCCTTATGAGCCGGGCCAGCCTGGAGGGGGATGTGGGCCACAATGCTTGTACGTGTGTGTGTGTGTGTGTGTGTTTTTGTGCATGCACGTGTACGTACATGTGTATGCATGACCATCCGTACAAACCGTAAAGGTGTAGAGACAAGAAAGATGTATCTGCAAGTTTTGGGTGTAATATATGTAGATTCATGTGTGTGTTGGGGTGTAGAGTGTGTGTATGTGGGTTCAGAGAGGTGGGGCACATGGTGTGTGTGTGTGTGTGTGTGTGTGTGTGTGTGTGTGTGTGTGTGTATTGGGGGGTGGTGGGGGGGAGTCCCAGTTCCCTTTTGCATCTTAAATTCCTCAACATCTGTTCAACCCTTCTCCACGGTAGCAGCAGCGGGTTGTGATGTCTGTGTATGTGTGTGTGTGTGCATGTTTGTGTGTGTTGAGTGTTTGTGTCTGTCTGCATATGTGCATGCTCTGCTGAAGGTGCTGGTTGTTACCCGCACCTTAATTAGAAGGAGACAGAGACTCATTTTCAACAATACTTGCAGGTAATGTGAAGCGCTTGCAGTGAATACAAACAGAAAGCCATTCACCTCCGTGAGCTGCCGTGTCTCCTCTGCTCCCCGGACCGTGACCCAAATCACACCTCCAGCTCAAAACCTCTAATCAAAACCATAATGCACGTTGCAAGTCCTCCTGTCAGAGATATAACAAGTTGTCAAAAACAGATGGAAGAATAAAGAGTGTGGCTGAAGCAAGTCAACATACAAGCCAAGTAGGTCAACCTAAATGGCCCAGGAGTGAGTCCTAGCTAACGTTAGTTAGCATGCCTGAGTGCATTTAGTCTTCTTGCACAGATTTGAAGAAGTCAGCTGTGCAGAGATGTGGGTTAGCATTAGCATGCCATGTGCACGTATGAATGTGGAATGACAAAGATTTTTGAAATGAAATATTTAAGTGCTGTGTGCCATCTCCTGAGCGAGAGCGAAGCGCAAACATATAAACAGCTCTGGGGCTTGTCAGTGGTGAAAAGTATGTTTTCTACAGTACGGTACAAATTTGAGCCACTTAAAACATACTTTAGTAATTTCATTTCTTCTTTACACTTCTACTCCACTGCATTTTAGGGAGAAATGCTGTACTTTTTTATTTCATTAAATGCATTTGACACTCCAGCTACAGTTGATAATTAAGATCATCATTTTAAAAAATGTGGTGCAATGATATAAATTAAATCAGTGGTTCTCCACAAGGGTGTCGCAAGATCATTTCTGGGGGCCACCAGATGATTGTGGACAAAAGAAAACAAAAAAAACATTCAAAATAAAACAACATATTTTAAACTCAGGTTGTCTTGTATTGCTGCACAAGGTACCCTTTAACATCAATGTAAACCCATCTGTGGCAACAGTGAAATGCTCAGAGAATTGGCATCGGGAGCAAAAATACGCACACAGGGCAGATGGGAAGGTAAGTCAATGGGTCCAACAAATACAGGACTTTCATCCAGGAGGCCACTGTTTGTGTCCCATGCATTCCTGTCATGGATGTATTAAGAGAACCGGATACAGCGTTGGAGGCGGGGCCCCTCGTTCCTATAAAAGTTGCTCATTGGCACATGAAGCCATAATGATTGAGTGTAAAAGTACCTGGATCTTCTGCATCCATTGGGCCCACGGTGCAGGTGCAGTAATGTCTGCTCAGTCACATGGCTCGGTCACTGGGCCACAGCCGACGTCACAACTCGCTAACTCCGCCTCCTCAGACCTCACTCTAGCCTCAGTCTGGGTCTCATTTACATGAACGGAGGAAGGAAAACAACTCTGGATTCAGCTATTACTGCGTTATATAACTTTTAGGACCTAATGATTTAAGAAAAGGCTATCCAAGTGTTCCTTCTGGGAAGCTGATTTACCAAAAAAAAAAAAAAAAAAATCCACTGGGGCGGTGTTGTAGTTCACTTGATAGAGCAGACGCCCCATGAACCGAGTCTTTGCCACAGCAGCCCTGGGTTTGAATCTGGCCTGAGGCGCTGCACTGCATGTTGTCCCCTCTGTCTCCCCCTTTCAACACTGTTGCCCTAAATAAAATAGGGGAAAAAAAATCACTGACATCTCTTTCCAAATATAAGTCTATGGGAAAAAGTCTTTTTGGGCCCAATGGCATCACGTGTCGGATACGGAAGCTGCAGTACCACTGTTTGGTCACTAGTGTCAATTTCCCATTTTAACAATGTTTTGTGTCATTTTCACTGTACGAATATAGCGGTTTTTTAAATTAACCATTTAGTTCTTTCCTAAACAATAGTGGTTCTGTTGCCTAATCCTAAAGTGAAGCCAAGGGCCGTGACAAGGCGGCAGTATGTGATGAGTTGGGGTGAGAACGTGTTGATCTGGAGCACACTGGAAGACATTTTTGGAAAAAAATGCTATATTACAGTTTTTCTCCACTGAATACACAAAAAAATGGAGCTATGAACACAAATCTCACAACTTGGAGCTGATATATCAGCAAAAAGACTCCAGACTGCTAAACCATAAGAAAAAGACATAATTTTCACTTAAATCTAACTTCTAAATCAACCACTGAAATCTTAAGGATTGCCACTTTAAGTGAAGATGTAAACACTGTCTGTATCAGAGGGAGGTACATGAGGCCGCACACTGCGACCTCTTCGACAGACACTATCCATTCAGCTCCCCTCACTAACCCGGTGCCAGTCTTGTGCCACCTTGATGCCAAGCCTGCCAAACTTATGCCACATCAGAGCAGACCCTGTGTCAACTCCTCACAGTACATATGCCAACCCGATGCCCTCCACATGCCAACCTCATGGTACATCGGTGGCAATCTTCAGACAGCAATATGCCAACGGTGGACCTCTGCTTGGCCCGGCGTGCGAATCCCTCAGCGGTGGACGCTGTATGGAAGTGGGAAAAGGTCAAAAGTCACCAGTGAATTAGGGTTCAAAGACAAATCTGTCGTTTTGGTTCTTCTTCAGTGGATGCAATTAGCAGCGAAATCCTGCTCCCAAACCCGCTTAAGCTCTAATCTCAGAGTCTGTGGGTTCCTTCCAGTCTACCAGCCTGTCTCCCACCGAAGCCCCTCACCTCTGTCTTTCTCTCCTGATGCCTGCTGGCACTTTGGGAGCAGTGCCCCTCCAATCCCTATAACCCCCCCACCCCCAACCCCCACCACCACCACCCCCCATCCTCCCCTCCCTCCCACCTCCTCCTCCTCCTCCTCTGGATGCCAGCCGACGGCCCTCACAGTGTGGCACGCCATCTGCTGCCGCCCGCCCCGGCAACCCATCCACCCCTCCCCTCCTTGCTAACTCTACCCCCCCACCCCTGCAGACAGCAGCTACCCACAATCCCCCTCTGCCTCAGCCGCGCGGCGCATAGAACAGGAGGCTTTCGCACAGATCACTTCACCCCCCGATGCCCCCGCCAGAAAGGAGGAAGCTGGGTGAAGTGTGTGTGTGTGTGTGTGTGCACGTAGTGGAGGCGTCGGGGGCCTTGCAGACAAAGTAGTCAAGCTTTTATTTCCGCGTGTAAATAAAAACAACACACATACTGTACATGCATGCACACGTACACACTATTAAACACATGCTACTCCATTTCTGGTTTCTTGCTGAACATGCATTCAGAAGTTATCTTTTTGGGTGATGTAGGCTACATGCTCACTCTCTCTTTGTCTTGCAGACTAGTATTTTGCTTCTTATTTGAAGAAACAGTGTGTAGCATTTAGAGGGATCTATTAGCAGAATGGAATACAATGTTCAAAACTATGTTTTCATTAACGAATAATCACCTGAAACTAAGAATAGTTGTGTTTTCGTCAGCTTAGAATGAGTCCTTCATATCTGCATAGGGAGCGGGTCCTCTTCATGAAGTCCACCATGTTGCTTCACCATGTTTCTACAGTAGCTCAGAGCGGACAACACTGGCTCCAGAGAGAGACTTTCATGTTTTTACGTTACCTGAAGGCTGCCGTAGTACTCTGACATGCTTGTGAAACTGCTGTAATGTGACCTGCAGAGTGAAAAACCGTGGTACTGCCAGCTGCCGTCTGACTTCTGCCGCTCCTGAAGCGGTGCTTTTATGGTCAGGATGGCATCTGAGCGAGGTGAACAGCGTTAACACGGTTTTTCACTCGGTCGCTCACGTTACTGCAAGTCTCAAAAATGGAGTGAGCAGAGGGGTTTTCAGGTGGTTGCAATCTGCAATTGTACCACTAGACGTCACCAAATCTTACAAATTGTACCTTAAAAGCGGCAAACATAATATATATCTCTATATATATCTCTATATATAGAGATATATATAGACGAAAAATAAGAATTTTGAGGGTTTTTACTGATCAGAATTGAAAACATTGGTCTGTTTTACTGTTGTTTTCATGTTAAAAACAAATGTCAGTATCAGAATAATATGAATAACATGTTTATTTGTCTATTGAAAGATCCGTAAATCAGTTTGTGAATGAGAACTGAATCCTGTCTTGTGTTCAGTTTTGCTGTTCGGTGGTCAAACTTTTAATATGTATTCGGATCAATGATTGTGCCTTTAACATTCAGGTATATTTAAATGTAGTCACTGTCACACACACACAATACTATTTTTCTGCTGAACACAACACAAGACGCCTCTCTGCAGGGGTAGCTGACGTGATGGCGAATCCTGAAACCTCTCTACGGATACACACACACACACACACACACACACACACACACACACACACACACACACACTGCTGCTGCTGTTGTTTGGGATCTGATGGTGGCTTTGTGGCGGAGCTCTCTGATCATCGCTTAGCTTTGAAAAAGAGAGAGAAATAAGATGAGAGACATCAAACTATAGCAGGACAGAGAGAGTGAGAGAAAGAGAGAGAGCAGTCCTACATCCATCTTGTGTGGGTACGGAGCCTCGTGGCTGGCACTCTATCCATCAATGAGCGCAACATTAACTCTCTGGATCAGAACCAACATCCCCAGATCTCTCTCCATCTCTCTTCCCCTCCCCTCACTCTGCTAAATACACACACCAACACACACACAGACACACACACACCATTAGTATTCCACCGCCATCCATGAAAAAACCTTAACATCCACCTCTCTACCTCACACACACCAAGATCCTGTTGTTTTCTGTGTTCATCCCAAACTCATTTCTCTCTCCCATCTTTACACCTAAACAGCTGACCCCCTTCAGCCCCTCTTGATGTCTAGCTTGTCTCCATTCACCTCCTCTTTTCTCCTCTCCAGATCTCCTCTCCACTGAGCTGCCTGATCCGCTCCTCTCTTTGTCTCCCTCCCAGTTGGTGTTAATAATTTAACTACTGAGCTGCTGCAGAGCTGGCTCCCATCCAGGCCTCAGATTGGCACTGTCTGTCTATTTATGACACTGTGCGGCGGCGCACATGTGTGGGATGTGCAAGAGTGAGAGGAGGACTGTGTGTGTGTGTGTGTGTGTGTGTGTGTGTGTGTGTGTGTGGCACATGCATGTTTCCCTATTAGACTTCAGCCAATAGCAAATTAGCCTCCAAAGCCACAAGACTGTCGCCTGAATTGAAGTTAGAAAGAGAGATGTGTGCTACAAAGCTCCAGTTTTCTCACTGTAAAACTGGATTATCTAACTTACTACACACACAGCATGGTGTGTATTAATGTGGAGAGTGGGTCACAATAATGTTATAATGCTATTAGCTGAAAGTGTGCTGGACTTTGAGGTTATGTTTAGTTTGATGTAATAGTGGTGGGTGTGATAATGTTTTGTTTTTTTCTCAGACCTCCTGGTAAGCATGATGAAATGATTGACTGTTTTAAAACAACAAGGCTGACAAACTGTTATTTTTTGTTTGACGATCTAAATGTTAAAATGTGATGTAAATAGAGCTGCGACCAACAATTATTTTCACTGTCAATAAATCTGTAGATTATTTTCTCTATTACTTGATTGCTTGTTTGGTCTGTAAAAATGGTGAAAATGTGGATTAGCATTTCCCAAAGCTCAAGATGACGTCCTCAAATTTCTTCTTTTGTTCACATCTCAGAAAAGTTTCTTTAAAAAAACACTCATTGAAATTAATCGATTATCAAAATAGTTGGCGATTAATTTAATAGTTTAACTAATCGATTGATCTGTGTTCTAGATGTAAAATTATATCCTTATATGTGATCTCCGCTTCAAGCTGACAGTAAAGTGGAAAGGAGGGATTTAAAGAATCAATACAATGAAACAGTAGAAAGACACAAAAAATAAGGTGCCATTATTTTGTAACAAACAAAATGAAGAAATTCATGGCAAGATGATGTGGTAGCCTCACTGAATTATATAAAACACAAATTAAGGAAAAGGGATAGAAAGAAAGAAAGGTTAAATTTATGATAAAGGCAAAAAAAAAGTGGAGCATCTGGAGTAAGGCACAGTCATAAGGTCAGATTTTTAGCTACAGGGCGTTGAATATCAAAAAATACAAGAAGCTGAGAGATAATTCATGATTTAAGGTAATAGAGCAGAGAAGGAGCTAGGTGACCAAAAACTAAAAGGTTTTTCCCAAGACATGTACAAATTAGGGCTGGACAGTGTGGGGAAAATCAAATATCATAATGGTTTTGATCAGATACCTCAATATCGATATTGCTTTCCCAAAAATATTGACACAATAAGTTTTGCATTGATATAATATTGATATCTTGCCCACCCCAAGAACAAATATGCAAAATATAGAATGCAATATACAAAGGACATGTGTTTCTCTAGGAAAAGGATGAATGCAATTTAAATATTTTGTTGACTGACATGAATAAATATTTTAAACCGTTTTTCTCATATTCAGAATAATAGGGGTTATTCATAAAATAAGACTTTTCCGCTTTATCTAGAAAATTGTCAGCCTCTTTTCACTGAAAGATGGTGTGTGGAGATGTAGCTTGTTTCTAATTTTACCACAGATATTATACGTTCCTATTTAAATTAAAAATGCATCACTTTATTCTATCAGGAGCAACAACTCTCCCAAAATCCATTCCCACACATCACCTGAAAACACTCAACACACCACGGATTCAGCTGATCTGAAAAAAGAGGCGACATTTCCGAAGAAAGTATGTGACACGGTGTGAATCTCGATGCCTCCTCCCACACCTCTCACCCTCCCACGATCCTGCCCACGGGAGATCTCTGCTGGGTGAAACCAGAGCAAGCAGCTCACGACATTCATGTATTCACCCCTGGCATCGTCAACCATCCTCAGAAACAGCGTTACCTCGTATACTTTCTTTGATCTTTGACCTTTCCTTATTTATTCTTTACATTGCTTTTACACTTTTGTTTCAAATTATATTGTTTGCCACCAAAGCATCTGTCAGCCTTTAAATATATGTTCGCTTGCGGTGAATCAATGGGTTGATGTGCCGCTAAGGCCTTCGCATGGATTTATAGTAAACAGACATATGCAAGGCCGCCCACCGCTCCACCCTATCTAAATTTGATATCTCATAAGGGCCTTTCACACTTGCCGGAAAACATAAACACACCACGAATGGCTGCATGCACACAGAACCTGCACTGTCATTAATTTCAGAGATGGAGGGAGGTCAGCGCACCAGACGGTGTTTGTGTGTCTGTGTGCAAGCATGTGTGCAGGCTCGCATGGCAGTAGATGTGTGCTCACATATATGTGAGTGTGCACGTCGATGTGGAGGGGGGAGGGGGGGCATGCATGTTCACGTACATGTACGCACACACACACACACACACACACACACACACACACACACACACCGGTGTTGACAGGTGGCTGTGGTAAAGAGGTGGTCCCTGAGCTGGGGTCTGCCTGTCTCTGGCTGAGAGAGAGAGGAATAAAAAGCTCCCAGCAGCTGTCGCCCTAATTCCTCTAACACGGTGCTTGTGCTCTGATTAGAAAACAGATCTGGCCTCTAATTTACTCCTGACACCAACTAATGCTCTATATCTCAATCGCTCCGTCCCCGCTCGCCACTGGCCTGCCTGGCTGGACACACACACACCTAGTGACTCAGAGGGTTCAGAGACGTGCAGGTAAAAGCACACAAAACAACTCAGCAACTGAGCGTGAGCCATAAAATCCTCGTCTGGTGTCACCTCGACATATCACACTCAGACACGCTGCTATTCACATGTGAGACTGGATTGTTCTCCTCAGTCCGCGAAGCAACTAACCAGGCCTGAAGAGTCAAGTCTGCCGCTTCCAGTAGGTAAAACCACTGACACAGAAAATGTACAAACTGAGAGAGCAGTGTTTTTTTTGTTTTCTTTTACCTTTTTTGCTTGTAACACCTCAAAATAAAGTTTACTTTTCACCTTAGATCAAAAGTTGTGTATAGATGTTTTTACTTTTCCAACTGTTTTTTTTAAATAAATGTTTTCAAGAGGCACAAGGAGAACAAAATATCCAGTAATTTATAAAAGAATAAATTAAGAAAATTTGGCATTATCAGCTTAGGTTTTGTTTTAATACTTAAAAACTATGACACCAAAGTATGACACAGATGCCAGAAAGTCTATGCTGAGGTTGTCAAACTTATGTTACATCAGAGCACATGTGGAAATGTAAATGGTTTCATTCCAAGGTTTGTGTTTGGTCGCACTGAATGGTGTATGATGGTGTACGAATGATGACATTTTTCGTGCAACAAGAACGCCTTTCTTGATTTTGGCGTATGATTAGTGTGCCACGTAGTCTGTGTTAGTTGAGTTATTTTGAAGTGACATTTGTGAGATGTTTTCCGTACTTCTGTTACTTTGATTCTGCACGTTTTACTTAGTTTACGTACTTAGTTTAAGCTCAGCCATTATGTTTTTCTAAGTGGTTTTGTTCCCTAAACCTAACTGCAGCCGCTACTGTAATTTTGTTGCATGGTGTACAGACAACACACGAAAAGGCTAAAATGTGTTAGAGATGCTTGTTGTGGCTGGAGGGGACACAACACCGACTGCCTGTTGTCCTGAGGGTTTTATCAAAACCACTCTGAAAAATAACTGTGATAAGAGATGGCGTTATTCCCAGCCCTCTTTACCAGTCGTGATAGCGTGTGACTGGTATTGTTTTCATCTTGTGAGTCTCTGTGTGTGTCATCATGGCAAAATGGAGTCCTAGAGACATCAGTTGTAGTGGGAACTATGACAGGAGCGGTTTTAGAAGAAGAAGAAGAAGATCTACCTTTATTAGTCCCACAGTGGGGAAATTCAATTTACACTCTGTTTAACTTATACATGGACATGCACACAAACACACACACACTGCAGGAGCAGATAGGGGGCTGCTCCAGACAAGCGCCCCGAGCAGTTGGGGGTTTGGTGCCTTGCTCAGGTGCCCCCCGGCATTCCCCAAGAGGTAAACTGGCACCTCTCCAGCTACCAGTTCACACTCAGTTTTTGGTCCATGTCGGGACTTGACCGGGGACCCCCCCGTTCCCAACCCAACTCCCTACAGACTGAGCTACTGCCGCCCGTAGTAGTTTGTCAGGTGTTTATATCTCTGTGGACAGATTTTGTTACACAGACACTGCCGCAACCGTGCAAGATGCAGTCGTGAAATTTTACAGGTGTGTAATTGAGAATAAAATGAAAGCCAAGTCCAGAGATGGGTGTGGGTCAGAGCAAAGGGGTTGGAAGTAAAGTGGGGCTGTTGTTAACTCTATTGACTTCCCACACAACATCCGTATACAGTATATCTCTTGAACACATCCTCTGATTGGCTACAGCCTGACTGTGGGTAACCCTTTATACAACGGGGTGGTAGGAAGTTGGGAATTGTTCCTAATCTAGATCTCAACTGGCTACATGTTGATGGATCTATCTGGTCTTTTTTTTTTTATCAACAGCCCATTATTTCAACCCTAGAGTATGACCCCCTTCAGAAAAACTCAAATTAAAGTTGCATTTTACTAATTTGGCAATATTACAAGAAAAATAATAACAGTAATGATTAGGGCTGTCAGTTTAACGCGTTAATTAGATTAATTAATTACACTGCAAATTAACGCGCTATAAAAATTAACGCAATTAATCATGAGTGGCAAGTCAATGCGCAAACATTTTAAATTTGGCCCATTGAGTGACCCGTAGGCTGCAGTGACGTCACTTCGTACCTGCGCCACTAGTCAAAAGCAGGGTGACTGACAACAGAGATGGACGCGACACAGGAGAGCGAGGCAAGCCCACTCGGACCTTTCACTCGGACTCGGACTCGGACAAGGAGGAGCAGGGGCCTCTAGTCTGCTACAAAGCTGAGCCGTGCATTGGAATGCATGAGTGTCCACTGGAGTGGTGGCAGCTCACGCAGGAGCTGATGAACAGCTGTCCTCTCCTCCTACCTGGCTACCGCTGCCACGTCTGGGCCATGTGAGAGACTCTTTTCACACGCAGGTAACATCATTGAAAAGAAGAGGGCAGCCTCACACTCAGACAATGTAAACAAGCTTGTTTGTCTGAGCAACTGGCTCAAGGACACATAGAGTTGTCTGTTGTCAGTTCCTGTAACGTTAGCTTACCCTTTTAAAGGAAATGCCTGTTGGCATCTTGCTATTGATGTTGCCTTATTTAGAGGCATATTATACTATTCATTTTGAATTGCTGTATTGAGTCAGCTTTAGTATTTATTTTGATTGAGAGTCTGCTTATGTGCCTATTTGAGACTCAGCCTTATTTTATTTCTGAATTTTATTTATTTTATTTAACTGTATTTGTATTGCATTTTTGAGAAATGCACCTGGCCTAATTGGTTTGCTGATGTGCTTGACCTTTTTTCTTTTGAATTTCATTTATAAAGCACACTTAACCAATAAAAATGTGGATTTCAAATCTTCTCTTCTTGGTGTATTCTATTGATTAGTCATGCACTACAATTTTGTAATGTCCTAGAATTCAAATTCTTTATTTGGGGGCCTTTAGCAGGTATGAGATTAAAATGCGATTAATTAGATTAATTAATTACAAATCCTGTAATTAATTAGATTAATTTTCTTAATTGCCTGACAGCACTAGTAATAATATATATAATAATAATAATAGGGGGGGGGCAGAAAAACATATAGTTGCATATAGCAAAGTTGAAGTGAATGAGTGAGAAAGTGGAAAGTGATGCTGCCAGTTTTAATAGCAGCGTTGGAGGAGGAGGAGGAGGATGAGGAGGAGGAGGAGGAGGAGGAGGAGGAGGAGGATGAGGAGGAGGAGAGGCTCTCTAGGTGTCTGGGTGCTGTGACTGGGTTGGCCCAGCAGGGGGCAGAGGTGTGATGCAGGGAGTGGGAGGTGACAGCTCAGTGTCACACTGCACCCAGGGTGTCACCTCGCCAGCCTGGGAGAGAGAGAGAGAGAGAGAGAGAGAGAGAGAGAGAGAGAGAGAGAGAGAGAGAGAGAGAGAGAGAGAGAGAGAGAGAGAGAGAGAGGGAGGGACAGAGTCAGAGAGAAAGGTGAGAGATCTATCTCCATCTGTATGTGACAGTGTTTGTGCTCTTGTACTTCTACCTTTCTGAGGACACAAGTTTTAGACCTTGAAGACGTTTTGGATGGTCCTTACTTCTTCATAGACTTGGTTTTAGGCTTCAGGTCATGACTAGATTTAGATTAAGGTTAGGTTTAGGGAATGCAGTGAAGCTACCTGATGGTGTAACTGATGAGACAACAGACATCAAACCACATTATAGCTTAATGTGTGTGAGTGTGTTGCTGTGTGGGGTTTGTAACAGGCCACTAGTAGGTTTCTTTGTGTAAGTGACTGCGTGTGTGCGTGTGTATGTGTGTGTGTGTGTGTGTGTGATATCCTTTTTATTTCCTCTTTCTTCTCTCTCTGTCCCCTGTATCTGTCTCCAGGGACTCACTTGGCATCTCTCCCTACTTTTAATTCTCGCTCCGCAAACTGCTGCTGTCTGAACACAAGCTGGCAGCACATACATGCACACACACACACACACACACAACACACACACACACACATACACACTCTTAGTTTCACAAATGCACCGGTGGACCCACCCTCCTCCTCCTCCTCCTCCTCCTCCTCCTCCTCCTCCTCCTCCTTCTCAAATAGGCAATGAAAGACACCCACACAGTCGCCCCACGTCCGGTTTAAATGCAACACACACGTTTCTCTTTCACATCACTGTCATCTGAAATATTGGAGAGGAGCTTGCAAACACATACGAGGGACATCAATGATACAGAACAAGTTGAATTCAAAGAGATAAACACAAATACACACACAGTGATGAAAGACCCAGCCTCCCAGGAAACAGACACTCACTCCCAGACTCACACACACATTTCATCAGTGACAGTAGCTGAGAGACAGAGAGAGACGGCATCTCTGCTTCTCAGAATACAAATCCAGTGTGAAAGAAAACACACACACACACACATGATGAGCTCTTAAACCAAAATCAATTTATTTACAATTATTTGTTTACTATAGCTGCTCATTTAGTTTCAAACTGGCATAATAACACAACTGTCAGTGGCGCTCACACAGCCAGACGCACACAAAACAGCAAAACATACATACACTACACACTGATAGGCAGAACTTCAAAAGCTAGAAATAAATTAATTAAAGAGGAGTCTGATAGGGATGAATAAATAACAAGAGGAGAGAAAACAGGAAGGAGAGTGTGCAGCAATAAGAGAGGAAGCAAAGAGGGAGATGATTTCTGGAAGGAGGCTGGAGGTGCAGGCAGAAGGAGAGAGAGAGGTTGTCACACCGCTTCTAATCTGGTTTAAGTAAAACTGGCATGCAGAGGAGGAAACACACTCCAGAGATAGATATCTGTGCTGCAGGTGCCTGCGAAACACAGCATGTGAGGCCGAGTGACTTTCCTGCCTTTTGAGTTTCCTACTCTGAGTCTTTTTTTTTTGGTAATTATTTGGAGAAGGGTGTGAGTGTGAATGCAAATATGCAAATGAAACGGTTATTATTGCATTGCTCATCAAGCAGCGCGGAGCAGACATTAATAGGCTGATGAATATGCATGTGAATTTGTTAATTAAGTTAATTATTCTGCTGAAAATGCATTCGTCTTCCAAGGACATCTTCCCCAGGATTCCAACCTGCTCCGCTCATTAGTCATGCGATATTTTACACTGGGCGCTGGGACAAGAGGTAAGGACTGGGAGGGGCAGTGGGGGCCACCGGGGTTGATATGTACACAATATAAGGACATCATGGGTTTCACGTCCACTTAAGAACAGCAGTAAGAGCCTCAGAAATAGATATAATGGCATTATAATGGCGCCTAATCATTCATCAGCTCTTCACAACTGAAGGGTCAGTGAAAGAGACAAAGCGTTGCTACAGTACACACTCCTAGTGGCCAGACACTCGCTCCATCTCTGCTTTTCTCTTTCCTCTCCAGTAATTCCCCCTCTTCGCTGCTTTTCCTCTAATTGCTTATTAAAACCCTCTTAAATGAACTTTTTGTGCCAACTTTCCAACACATTAATTAATTGTTGTAGCCAATTAAGTGTCGCTGCGCAAATGAGCTTCAGCACAAATGGTCCTGCAGGGCCCGTCCCCCCCCCCAACACACCCCACCACCACCCACCACCACCCTCCTCCTCCTCCTTTTCCACCACCTTCGCTGACTGCTTTCCCAGCAGCCCCTCTGCCCTTAAAGCGGCAGCATCCACACAGACAGAGTGAGACAATAATGCTGCCTCGCTCATGAGGCTCTTTGAATTGGATATAATGAGATGCTCAGACCTTGGAGAAGTACCTTGGTTTGCAGAAGTGCAGCATCATGCAGAGAAAGTGATGTGTCTTTGGCTGAAGTGGAGATTAAAAGGTCAGAGGAAGATTTTTAAGGGGAGCAGCCCAGGTGAACAGGGTAAAAAAAATAACTAATGGATATCACCATGAAACTCCCAGCTGATCACCTACAACATCCATAAAAAAACTAGATTATTCACATTAAGACTAGAATTTTTGTATTACAAGTTTTCTGAAAAGGTATGTTTAAATAAGCAGATGAGGCATTATCTTATCAAATATGTACTAATGTGCACACATGTCTAGAACAGAAAGCCAGGTTAAAATGATTTTTTTTCATGTTGTTGACATAGAGTTTTTACAGAGGGGATTTTATGTATCTCTTTGCATCACTCCATAAATCAAAAGATAAGCCATAAAACATCATTTTTAGCCATTTTAGCCATGTTTTTAGGAATAAAATGTTCTATAAATCCTTCAGAATATAGATATGAATGAAACTGGGAAGTTTGGTGTGTGAACTGAAGTAGAGATTCTGACTTTTGAGAAAACTGCCATTAAAGATATGGATTATAAAATTTCATACATTCTGAAGACACAACAGGTGAATAGGGTAAAATGACTTCGTTAACAGATTTCAACATAAACTTCCCCAGTTGATTACTGACAATAAAACAATTAGTTATTGTATTACAAATTTTCTGAAATGTTATGTTTAAAAATGGAAATGAGGCATTATCTGATGCTAACTCTTGGTGATTTTAAGAGAAATCCACAAAATAGACAAAGTGGTAAAATAAATAAATAAATAAATGTGTATTTTGGATATTTTCCTTCCACTAGTCCGACAGGAGACATGTTATGGAGGCAAAACAGCCCAAAATCTCAAAATTGACCAGTACATAAAAAAGTCAATGTCTACTTCCTTTTGAGCTTTGTTCTCATAATTGATTACTGATGGAGCAGATCACTTAACAGTATAAGTGGAATTCATTCCAAAGGAGTGAATGTGATTATTTTTGGTTTTATGACCTGGCACCAGTGACTTTACATAAAATCAACACACATCTGTATCCTCTGGCCGAACCAAAGCCTCCTAAAAAAAAGCTCAGTTTGGTCGATCTCACTGCCGGCGAGCGATAAAGAAATAACGAGTGAGTGTGACAGCAGTTTCTCATCAAACTATAAACTGAGCAGAAATGGAGATGGTGTTATGGCATCTATAAAGCACTCTGTTGCAGCACTAAAGCATATATCACTGCTGGGATAAAGTCAATCAATTTTCGAAATATCACATAAATAAAGATGTAGCCATAAACGAAATGACTGACATTAAATTTTGTTTGATAGAAGACAAAGAGGGGATCTGATGAAGACAGCACAATTTGTTCACTACCCAAGATACATTCATAATTAAATGGTTGCTCAACTACCAGGGTGAAAGGGTGTAAATGTCCATCAAAAATATGATTTTTTAAAATCTGATCTTCAGTTTCATGCTTTATATTAGCTGTTCTTGACTGATCACTCTGCGTATGTGTGTGTGTGTGTGTGTGTGTGTGTGTGTGTGTGTGTGTGTGTGTGTGTGTGTGTTTAGATGTGGGACTGTGGGAGTCCCTTCCTCCCCTCACTGAGTTTACACATAGTCACTGATCAAACAGCCTCAGTCATCAAACTCAACATCAAACCGTAGCATCACGGCTCAGAGAGACAACAGCAGCCCAGATCCAGATTTACACTGCACAAAGGGGCTACCACACACACACACACACACACACACACACACACACACACACACACACACACACACACACACACACACGCGCGCGCACACGCACACACACACACACACACACACACACACACACAGAATACCTGGGTTTGAAGGGAGATATTATCTTGTCAGTAGCGATTTTTTCTCTAGTGCAGATCCTGTTTTTTAACTTCAAATTAAATCTAGATTTTTATTACAGTAACGAGTAAAAGTGATAAAAATGAGTGATGAGTGCTTCAGCAGCAGAATTCATAGTTTTGTCTGGAGAAGGCTGCATCGCACACATCACATCTCCAACTGAAGCCGTGCACTTTTGAATGTTAACATGGACATGAGTTAATAAATCTCAATCCGACTCTGACAACATGAGTGTCAAGCCAGTCAGAAGGCTCATCTAAATACTGCATAAATGTGTTTCTTTACTCAAATGTTTCCTTACACTGAAAACTGAAAGGCGGGGTTACTTACATTTCTTCCAGAGCCAGTCAGCGGTTCGTCATCCTTTCTCGTCCATCAGTCTCGCCTTCTCTGTCCCAGTTTCTGCCTTTTCTTGCATCCTGAGTGGGTTTCCTGCCAAATAAAAATGTAGATCAGTTCAGAAAGTCAGGCGTTGTAAACAGATTCTTACACTGTTTGTTGTGGCAAGCTAAAAAACAAAGAACTTTTGGGGCGAAGAAAGTTCCAGCTTGAAAAGCAGCATCCAGACTTCCACAGCAGCAACAAAACTATGACTAACTGCTGGTAATTGTGACTAGTAAACATATTTCTTATGCCCAAAATTCATCAGCATTTTCGTCTTGCAGTTGGAGTACATAAAGCAGAAGGAGACACTGCAATTTGTTCAAAGTTGCCAGATTTCACATAGTGGACAAAGGGTACTTAATGCTGCAGAGATTATGGTGAAATATGTTGTAGATACGCTGTAACAATCAGCTTGAGAACATTGGGCTCAGAAGTGATACGAGAGAGAAAAAATAGTGCATGAGTAAAATTTGGTATAAATTCACTGAAATGTTCCGTCAGTCAATTCACTATTTGTCTGGAAGTCCTCCAAAATCACTGTAGTTGACAGCGAAGCATCCAAAATGGAGGCTCCATTTTGGATGCCGCTGTCGCCCGTCTCTGCCATGCATGGCGGGTACGTGCTTCAGACTGGCAGCGTGGCACATTTATGGGCATTCCCCATAAGGTGCCTTTCTGATTGATGGCGCAGCCTTGTGCACCTCCCTCTCTCCTCACTTCTCAGTCCTGATTTATTCGTCTAGTCTCTGTGACTTGGCACTGGCATTGCCCACTATACTTCTCCTGTGTGGAAACTCCCTGCGGGCACATTCACTATTATTTGGAGTCCCGATGGGCGAAAGCATCAGACAGAGAAACACACACACACACACACACACACACACACACACACCACCGTCTCATCTCACTCACACTGGGCCGGTGCTAGAGGGCAGGTGAGCCTCCCACTGCCTCCACTCTGAAAGGATCTCTCACCCAGAGGGCTCAGCTGCTCGCTGGGCCAGAGGGGTAAGCGGCTCTGTAAGGCTGCCAAGTGAGGAGCTGGTCTGGGTATGCATGAGGCCAATCCTAACACACACACTCACACACACACTCACACACAGCCAGTCTTGCATGAACCTTGCAGGCTTCTCTCTTTGCCAATCTGCGGTTTATGATCCTTGTCTGCCTGTCAGGATCTTCATAAAGAGATCAACCCAAGTGGTAAAAGAATCAACACATAAATGAGACTGATGCATATACATGGGCTGACTGGGTCAATCTCATATACTTCACATATTAGGCAGCGTATAAGAAAACAATTAATTATAAAGCCTACTGTGCTTCACAAAGAAAAATCAAACTATACTTCAACTGCCACAAACATCTACAGTGTTTTGAATAAGCCTCCAATAAACAATCATACAACACTGTTTACCTCCAACCATGATAGCAGACAGACTGAAAGAGAAAAGGGACATACAACAGACTGCGTATTAACACTGGAAAAATGTTATGGCCATATTCATGAACTCTAGTCTGAAATAATGACATTTTGGATACTAAACAACAGGATTGACACAACTACTAACAGAACAAGCACACCAAAGTGTCCAACCTTATTAAATCTTTTCCATGTTCAAGATGAAGTCATGCAGAGTGTTTTACCTTTTTATTTATTTTATTAGACTTTATTGCTTGTTTGTTTATTTCGGATTTTGAATTTCATGCGTTTTTTAGGGCTGTCAATCAATTCAAATATTTAATCACACATTTTTTATCTGTTCAAATATCAAGTATTTAATACTCTTATCAACATGGGAGTGGGCAAATATGTTTGTTTTATGCAAATTTATACAGTGTATTAAGAATAGAAAATAAATTAACAACATAAAGCAATGACAAATATTGTCGAGGTACTGCACTTAAAAAATATGCTCAAATCATAACATGACAAACTGAAGCCCTCCAGGTAACTACAGCTGTCAGTGTCAGTGTGTTGACTTGACTCTGACTTGCCCCAAACTACATGTGATTATCATAAAGTGTCTGTAAAGGGGAGACTCGTGGGTACCCATAGAACCCATTTACATTCACATATCTTGAGGTCAGAGGTCAAGACCCCTTTGAAAATAACCATGCCAGTTTTTCATCACCAACAATTTGTGTAAGTTTAGAGCGTTATTTAACCGCCTTCTTGAAACACAAGTATGACATGGTTGGTACATGGTAGGATTTTCTAGTTTCATACGAATATCTTCACTCTTACTTTAAAACTGAGCCTAAAAAATGCAAGTTGCGTTAATCCATTAAAGAAATTAGTCGCATGAAAACAAATTTGCGTTAACGCATTATCACGTTAACTTTGACAGCCCTAATGTTTTTAATTCAGCTTGTGTCATTTTACTTGTGTGATCAATGACTTCATGTTTGATATGTTTCTAGTTAACGAAGCCTGTAGAATGAAACATTAGCTAACATGAGCTTCCATATCTCAGCATTACAGTCACATCTGTGAAGACAACTAAATTATAGAGCTGTTTAACTACTATTATTTAAGATATAAACAGGATAAGGGCACTGTGAAGAACTGAACACAACTTACAGTATATTCATAAAGCATTCACTCTCTGCTAAACAGCCTCATCCTGCATCAGAAAAACATGCAAATAAACTAACCAAGGAGCTAACAGAAGAATGGCCAAGCCTCAAGGGGAAAAAAAAACACTGACTTTGAAGAAAAAAGAAGCCTATTAAGTGTGAATTATTGTTTAAAAAAAATGCACCATACAGAAAGAATTGTATTAAACATTAGTAAAAATAACTCATCTCCGATGCAATGTTCACTGGAAATAATCTGCAGAAATTCATCCAATTTGCTCATTTTACACAAACCTGCAGTTATCGCATTCACTATTTGGGTTAACTGTAGTTTATTCATTGTTTTGTACTATTGTTTTGAAAGGTGCTATATAAATAATTATTATTATGTATTGAATATTATATGAAAGATCTGTCAAATACAGTATGTTACTTAGTCGGGGTTCATCAGTTTACTCAGTGACAGAAAGGGGTCCCTTAAGGAAAAGGTTGGGAACCACAGATCCGGCTCTGCTGAGGCCCAGCTGTGAGGTCTTCCTGTAGTTTGAGCTGTAGTCTGTGTGAATGTCTACCATCTAGTGGCCACTTTCCAGAAACATTCAGAGAGACAATTCAACTGGTCGCATTACTTCCTTTAATAACCTGAACCAAGAAAACACATATTACAAAATATTTTTTTCTTTTTTACAGACACATGAAACCATGTTCTCCTCCCTTTCCTTTCTCAAAGAAAAAAAAGGAAACAGAAGCAGGGACCATTATTTTTTTTTTTTAAGTGTGATCATTTTCTTTATGTAGAAAATAAATGCACCGGAAAAAAAGAAAAAAAAAAAAGTTTCACAAATTGGTAGAGTTGACGACATATCAGACAAGGCTTTCACAGCCCACCAGGAAAAGCCGGAAGAGTCAGTTTCTGTGTGAATATTTTGTTTCTAGCTTTTTACTTAAACTAGCAGAGTAGCGTGTGTGTCCTGGAGCAGTCTGTCATAATGTAGTGGTATAATCCATATTTACCTGTCAGGACACAGAGGGTTGTTTGTGGGCCGAGAACACATCGCAATTCAGCTGAGTTGATGACAGACAGAATATAATATGGAAGAGTTGGGTAAAAATAATAATAATAAAAAAAAAATCCTGCAGATGTGCACTGTTGTAGGTGTCATCCACAGCAGACACTTAACCCATGCTCCCTGCTAGGCCGAGATCATTCATGGGTCACTGGGGCCACGACGGAGGCACAAAGCTGAAAAAAGGGGGGCTGTCCAGCATGTAAGGTTCAACGGGAAACTCGTGGTCCTCCAGTGGTCTCAAACATACCCACACAATGCACACTGTCACAGGCACCATCCCATCAGAGTGGAAGACTCCATCCTCCAAAACACTTATTTTAAAGTGGGCACTGCCGTGGACATGACAATCATTTGTTTTGGGAAGAAAGAAAAAGATCATAGCTGCTTTCTAAGCTGCATGGCACTCACTTTGAAAGCTAAACTTCATTCAAGTCAGGACCTTCAGTTGACAGGAAAGAGCGAGGGATAAATTGATGGTTAAAGGTCAAACCGACCCCAGGTCTAAACAACACAGCTTGTTCAGAGGGCATTAATGTTCATGACCTGAAAAGGCCCTTAACCGCTTTCTGTGAGACATTCAAAATCTTTGATTCAGCTTTAGCTACCTGCTCATGGTCCAGTGAGTCCTAATCTGAAGGTGTCCCTCTGCATTTCCCTTCAGGCCAGGATTGCTGGAGCCGTCCCAGGATGCCCAGGTCTGTCTCATCGGGGGACTGAGGGTCAGCGTGCGGCTCCATGGGCAAAGCGAAGATCCTGGTCCTTGGGGAACTGTGCTGCAGTGGTAGGAGCAGCGGTCCCCAGTCCTGCTGGGGCCTCAGCTGCAGCAACAGCGTCCACAGCAGGAGACGGGTCCTTGCTGCGCTGAGGGGCCCCGGCTTCCGAGTCCTGCTGAGAGATGAGCTGGAGCAAGGCAGCTGCCACGGCGGGACTGATGTCCTGGCTGGGCTGGGTCTCAGACCCGGCTTGCTGGGCGTTTCCAAGGAGGAGAGCTGATGGAGGTGGCCCAGGTGGAGAGGGTGGACGCTGCTCGCTAGATGGAGGCACCTGGTTGGACCCTTTCTTTTTTGATGCTGCGCCATCTGAAGGGGTCAAACAGGACAGAGGACAAAACGTTAGGCATCAAGGAATACGTTGAACTTCATTGCGGACTATCTACACAATAACCTTTAGTCTTATTTGTCATCATATATGTCTAATTTGCAGTTACAGAAAGTAAAAACATATTTAGCCTGACATGGAGCTACACAATGTTGGTGTTCCTACCTTCACCACAAGAGGGAGAGCAGAGCACTCTAAATGTCTCCAGATATTTTTAAGTGAAAACAAGTCAGTCGGTATTGTTGCAATAAAGTTGTTAACCTACTGACATTGGATAGATACGATACAGGGACTAAAATATTCAGACCTGAAAACAATAAATGTGTCAGGCCTATGAGAAATGTACAATTACGCACCTGTTCAGATATAATTAATCTCTTATTTTAATGCAATTAATCAGTACTGTTATTATAAAGTACTAAATTTATTCACTGGGTTCAAAACAATAATTGCATTAATGTATGCAAAACAGATGCAGCTATATTTGTTTGTCCTCCAAACAACCGACTTAAACAAAAGCAAAAATGCAGGAACTAGATGAGAAAACATTAGGAGGGGCATGTACAGCTGGATGAACAGAAAGGGTGACTTATGTAGGAGAATTTTAAGTATTATAAAAGGTCAGGACAAGATTACTAAAACAGGTTAGTCTCATTTTCTTTTCCAATCTAAAGCAGTGCAAGGCAAACCAAGGAGGAAAGGGTTTCTCCTTGACAGGAGAAATAACCAGAAGAAAGCAGGACTGTTACCATTCCAGTGTCAGCAGCATAGTCAATAGTTTTATTCAACTTGCTAATCACATCTTTGAATTAATATCTGAGTCAGAGTGAACAGTTTAAAAACAAAAATAAGTGTGACAAACCAAAGTTAAAAAGAAACACATGCAGGTGAGGTCTAAAGATTCAAAACATTTATTTCCACTCGATAATTTATTAGACTTTCTTCATAAAAAGGCTGACATTACAGACTGTTTAAAGCAACATCGCTTCCTGTGAAGAATCCATAACACCTGCTTTATAATGAAAATGCGGTGAGAAGACGTGTGGAGATGGGACAGACACGGAAACAAAGACTGTGAGAAAGAAATAAGGAAGTGGGAGGAGGAACGTGGAGGGGAACAATACAGTGTGAACCTTTCTTTTCACTCAAATGAAAAACTTTCTTCTGGTTTATTGATTACACCAGTAAGAGATGTCCATGTGCACCAAACCTTTGCCCGGTTACCAGGGTCACATGACGACAAACGCTCGACTGACTTCCTGCGAGGTACTGCATTTTTCATTATGTGAGGCGGTAAAAGGGGACAGTGGTGAGCGTGTGAGGAATGTCAGGGATAAAGGAAGGGGTGGGGGGTGAATAATAACGTCTAATGGCCAAATTCATTTGGTTAATTTATAATTTTCTTGATTTCGTCAGGTCGTCTAAAGTATAATTAATTTGAGAATACACAAATTTTGAATAACTCAGCTTCTGTTTGTTCTCTGCCCTGCTCTCCTCATTTTTGTAGTCCCCAATGATTTTCACCTGATCCCTCCTTTTCCCCACCATCTAGAGACTAAACCCGGACTTGCCCTTGCGATCAGTAGTAGAGGCGGACGAACCGCGCATTAGTGCCTCCTCTGATTGGACGCCATTGCTCTCATCGCCTTGCTCCTCCGTTTGCGGTTTGATGATGTGGCCTAAAATGAGAGCCAGCAGGTTGGCCTGGTCTTCCTGGCTGAGTGGCGGGTCTCCAGGTGTCGGCGAGAGTTCCTGGGGTTCGGGAGGCGGCTCTGGGGGCTGGGGCCTGGCAGCAGGCTGGGCCTGGTCCTCTGGCGCCCCCTGGTGGTCAGCGGCTTCGCTGAGGGCCGACAACGACTGGCTGAGAGTCTCTGGGTTGGAGAGGTTGAGGAGCTGGGCCACCTGGGGCAGGCTGAGGTCCGTCTGTCCCTGGAGGAGGTTCAGCAACACCGCCAGCTCGGTCTGGTTCAACTGCTCTGCAGCAACTCCCAGGCCTGAACACATTCACGCAACCCACAGTTCAATCTATGAAAACGCAATACCTTTCAAACAAACAAACATTTGGTATGCAGCTAGTTGTTTAGTCTTTAAAATATCAAAAATGGTGAAAAATTACATCCTCAAATGTCTTGTTTTGTCCACAACTCAAAGATATTCAGTTTACTGTCATAGAGGAGTAAAGAAAC
This sequence comes from Pterois miles, assembly GCA_947000775.1. Lineage (NCBI taxonomy): Eukaryota > Metazoa > Chordata > Actinopteri > Perciformes > Scorpaenidae > Pterois > Pterois miles. The sequence goes on along the minus strand of CAMQGK010000567.1, from coordinate 17,220,576 downwards.
CAGAAAATATTCACATTTAAAAAGCTGGAATCAATAGTTGTTGTTTTTTTTTTTTTTAGTTGGTAACTAATTGATTAATCAATCAATCGCTGCAGCTCTGATTTCTTCTGCTTCATTCGTAATTACTTTTCACTTGGAAGCAGAGCAACAGCAGCCTCCATCTCTGCCAACATAGGCAGCATACAAGTACAGTACTGACAGGAAATCAGAAAACACTGCTACAAAGGGGCACCTCCATATTTGGGTTATCATTCCAACAATGGTAAATACATAATACAATATAAATACAAAAACTGCATGTTTTTTGCCCCAAACTGTATGGAATTAGCATAAAGTGGGCACGTCTACAAAGGGGACTCAAGTTTTCATTCACATGTCTCAACCAACTAGACTGTTGTCAGGCTATTAAATAGCCATCATCAGTCCTTATAAGCCCCATGGCTATGGGTTAATAGGGGCCTACTACACCTATGAGTGGGTTTTATCATCTATTGACATGGTAGATCACCAAAAGAAGGTATAAAAGAACATGACAGCAACCTCTAGGAACCGCAGTAATTTTGACAAGAACAGAAGCAAAAGTCGAGCACAAAAGTCAGAGTGAAACTCCATAAGGAGACCAGGGTTCGTACCCTGTTTGACGAGAAGTTGGCCTTCTGTTCATAACACCATGTTTTTCCCTTATCATAACAGTTTGTTTGGCCTAAACCTCAAGAAGAATGTAGTGTTCAAAATGTAAAGTTTCATCCAGTTTTGTTGTTTACTTTCACAACACAGTCGGCCTCTAATGACTCACATCATCCATGGTGCTTATAGCGACCCTTTAGTGCCCTGATAACAGCTGAGTCGGTTGCATATCTTGGAGGTCAAGTGAGCCCTTTGAAAAAGGCCATGCCTGTTTTTCCTTACCAAACCTTAGCTAATCTTTGGAGCATTATTTAGCCTCCTTCATGACAATCTAGTATGTTGGTTGCCAATGGATTCCTTCCTTTTCTAGTTTCACATGATGCTCTAGCTTTAAAACTGATAAACCTCTGATATACAGAATAGCGGTGATTGGACTTTAAAGAAGTTAATTAAAAAATCAATACAGTCTTGTAGAATCGATACGGTATCACAAAACATAATATTGCAATACTCATGTATAGCAGCATTTTTTTTTTTTTTTTTTAAATACACACCTAGGCAGCATTTCTGCTAAAATGCTTTTGAGAGGCGGCTGTTACCTGACAACTCACTCTCTAAGTTGGCTGTGGAGGGTGGTTTTCCTGGGGGAGGCGGCGGCGGGGGCGGCGGCGGGGCTCCAGCAGGGCTTTGGGTTTGGGGGCGGCTGTTCTCTCCGCTGGAGGTCCCTGTCGCCTCCTTACGGGGCACTTTGGGTGCAGGCACATCCTCGGGCACCCCGCTCTGACGTGCACGTCGCCGTTTCTTACTCCACAGCTCGTGGCAGTCCTGATGGTGAGGAAGACTAGAGACATAGCAAAAAAAAAAAATGTATTATCATAGCACAACCATGAATTATAAATCAATCAAATAGGAAAAGGAAATGTCCTGAATAAGACATACAAGCAATAAAACTATCAACAGTGTACCTGTGTGAAGTATTTTCACCATCTATCTCTCACAATGTGAAAAACAATTCTGATACTATATATGAAAGGTGAAAGTGGAGGCAATGGGGTTACTGACTCTGGCGGCGGCATCTTGCTGGGCTCAACGTTACTCAGAAAGTCACTATTGAGAGCATTCTCCGATGTGCAGCGCCGTGCAGGGTCAAGGGTCAGCATTCGGTCCAGCAGGTCCAGGGCAGGAGTAGGTAAACTGTGGAGAAAGGGAGAGATTTTTCAACTGTGGAAACAGACGAACGGTTGATCACAGCTACTGTGGGAAAGCTCAGCATGGCTACATACAAGGCAAACTCCTCCCGCAGCCGCCGTCTGTACTGCTTCTTGGGTTTCATGGTGTTGAAGAGGGGAAGTTTAATGACGTCGGGCCAGACTGCAGGACAGGGACTCCCGCACAGACGGCTGAGGGAATGGACAGAGAAAGGTAAAGACGGGCTCAGTGATGAGGGAACAGAGAAATCGGGGTGTGAAAGTTGCAACAGAGGTTATGACTTGAGCTGCTGAGTTCAGGAAAGTACAGCCTACCTGATCAGCTCCAGCTGTAGAAGCTCCTGGTTCGCCTGGAAGATGGGCTTCTTGGTAAAGAGCTCCCCCAGAATACACCTGAACCATGACAAAAAATGTCTAGAGGTAGTGAGAATATATACACTCCCACACATCAAGCTCAAACTAAGTTTAAAACAGTGTCTGAAAGTGTGAATGTCTGCCAGAATCTTTGTCAGACAGGATGCCCATAACTGTGACCAATAATATCTTATTTATATATTTTATTTATTAAGATACATTTTCAATAATATACATCCTATGAGAAAAATTTCCCCTCAGATTCTGATGTAAGTAATCACAGATGACGTACACATTAATACAAAAGGAAAATATTTTTTTTAATCATATTGCTAAAAAAAAACCAATTTGCATTGAATAGTCTTCTGTTATAAATAAAGTCTGGCAGCACAAGACACAGGTGAAAAGAAAATCAAGCATCTCACTCCTGCCTAAAAACATAACAGTGTGCAGCAAACATCCAGTCTGCTCATAATGTTAAAAATGTATTCGCTTAGATGGCAGAAAAAAAAACTTTCAATACATTTGTATTTTATTTCTTCTGTCGAGTTTTCATATGATTCCATAAAAAATGTCACCAAACATATCAACTATGTTATCAGTGAACCATGGCGGGCGGGACAGTAAGTAAGACATCAGCTCAACAATACAGCTTTGATGTGCTCTCACTAACTGTTTATGGATATATTAAATGATATAGGGATGAAAATATCAGACCTAATACCTATTTTCCCAAAATGGGATAGGGTTAAAGCAGCACAGTAATGGTTCTCGTGACATCCAGAGACCAACTATTAATGTGGTGTCAAGTCGATGCAAAAATTCTGTGACGGTATTCACTTTTCTACAGTATCACAGGTACCGGGAACCAGGACTCGAGACTATGACAGCCCCATCGTCCTGGGGATGATAGAAAATGTACACCTAACCTTCGCTTAACAAGTGACCAACTGAACAGAGTATGGACTTTTAAATCTGAAATGACGCAGTACACTCACTACTGACGCCTTTCCCTGATAATGAGCTGGTTAAAGTAAGCCGTCAGCAGCTGGTGGGCACCACAGTACTTCATGGCTAAATAACAGCTAACGTTAACTGAGGTTGCATCGAGTTACATTATGATCAACTACTAAATTTCTGGTATCGTGACATCCCTAAATTAACTATATATACTACGTATGTGAAAGAGAAAATAGCACAAGTCGGAGTGAACGGAGTAATGTGCTGCCATGACAGCATCATACTCACCCACAGCTCCATACATCAATGGCTGGAGAGTATCGCTCCTCTCCAAGCAGGAGTTCGGGAGGGCGGTACCATAGTGTGATTACTTTATTAGTGTACGGCCGACTGGGGGCAAGGAAAGAGAGATGACGGTGACACACGGTATACAGTCACAGAGCATCTATCTCTCTGAAGGACAACAATGTGACAGACATCACCATCTAGTGGAGAGTCATGGTGAGGTACAATTACTGCTTCAATCATCATAAACGCATTTAATCATATGCTTTCATTACGGAGGCAAGCAGATGAGGTCCTCATATATACTGCATACATTTATGAAGAAAAATATGCAGATGACAATCACTTTTGTCTTACCTCTCCTCTGAATTGTAAAGTCGGGCCAAACCGAAGTCGGCCAATTTGATCTGACCTCTGTACGAAGAAACACACCAAAAATCAGAGATCAGAGAAGCAACAATAACTGCAAATTACAGAGTTTTTGAATAACTAGTTTGCATTAAAACAAAACAAAAATATGAAACTGGCCATTACTGGAAATATCCAGATCAGGTTACTAAATACTGATACAACTTATTAGATCACTTATATTGTAACTGAATGAAAAACGCAGGCTTCAAATCAATAAAGTGAGCGTTCAAACTCAGCAAAAGTCAGGTAACAAATGTTCAAACTCTAAGCGTCTATTTACAGTCAGTTATATAGTAGCAGGGCAGTGAGCAAGGGCAAACTGCAGTGTGGCTTTAAATACTCCATTACACAGCAAAACCCAAATTTCAGCTACTTTTTATTAGCATCATAGCTCATTTAGCTTCCCCTTACATCCTGTAACGTTTATAGATTGTACTGAGCTGTACTCCTTTCATTGCCGTTATTTGAGGCACCCAGTTGGTAGCAAAGTAATTAGCTCTGCTGCTGACGCACCTCAAAACACTTCGATTCCCATCATTAAAGTTAGCATTCAACTGCTTTTTAGTCTTGGGTTTACAGTATTTACAGACTACAGCTGCATTTAGACCATCTGCAGCAATGTTCAAAGTTGTTGATGTGGATAATGCTGCATCATATCTGATACTGTTAATGTCCATTAGCACAAGGGGATCAGAGTCACTAAAGTAAACAAACATGGATAAAAAGTAGCTCAAACAAACTGTAGGCGATACTAATGCATCAAAATTCACCCGAAACAGTTTTTTACAGCTGAACAAGTGATTGGTAAAGGCATAGCTACTACTGCAAATGAACTACATTAGAGATGCTGCAATATTTCACTCCTGGTGTCCATGTCTTTTACTCCTTACCGGTTGTTGAGCAGTATGTTGGAGCATTTGATGTCTCTGTGCAGAAAGTTGTTCTTATGGCAGTAGTCCAGACCCTCCATCAGCTGGCGCATGAAGCTGCGGACATGCTCATGGGAAAACTGGACCAGGCCTGACTCCAGCAGGCCCATCAGATCATGGTCCATGTACTCAAACACCAGGTAAAAAGCACCTAAACACAGAGGGACAGTGTATTAAGAAATCAGAAACATGAACCATATGTCTGGAGGTTAGAGAATTGGGCCTGTGATGCAAGGGTTGCCATGTACTTTGACCAGCTCAGAAGATTTAAACTAGCTTTAAATTTGATTAGAGTGAGTACTCTATTGACATTGTGCAAACCATTGTGCTTTGTCACAACTGCACAGCCAGCGATGTATATATCCATCCATCCGTCCAAGGTGAGCATTGGACTAAAAAAATGTACTAATAAATCAAGAGCTTTGTCCTCTGGCTCGGGTCCCTTTTCACCACAACAGTCCAGTAGAGCACCCACATAACTGCAGACACCGCACTGCACTGCCTGTCCATTTCCCGCTCCATTTTACCCTCACTTGTGAACAAGACCCCGAGATACTTGAACACCCTCATTTGGGGCAAAGGCTCACTTAATGCAAACCGCCGGTTTCCAGCAGAGAACCATAGCCTCAGACTCAGAGTGTGAATGTATATTTCTCAAAGTGTAAATCAGCACTGCTCTATGTGCAGTTATGTGCATGAATGCTAAAAGAGCGCGAATGCTAAAAATGAATGTTAGCAACTAATTAGTGTGAGCCTTTTTAACTCTCGGGACAGTTGATGACACTTATGTGCTGTGTGGACACCATGGCAGTGCAATCGAAGGAGCACTGTCTGTTCCATTCCCCGCCTCCAAAGTCTCAAAAGTCAACTTGATGTACAGGGAGGGTCAAGATCGCGCTCATTACAGTCCTGTGCTAGCAGACCCGCATTTGTGCAGAAATTCTCCCTCACAAGAACGCTTTTCCACTTGTGCATGCTGTTCTGTTCACTTTCATCATGTGCACATGCCCGGTTTCCAGTCAGACAGCAGCTTGAACTCTATTATCATTTGCACATTAATTACAACCAAGCAGTCTTTGGCTTTTGCATCTCAGGCTCCCTTCAACAATGCCCCCTAAATATGTAGACCTATGTAAAAAAACAAAACTCACAAGTAGAAGCAAACCAAGAATCTTAGACACAAAACACTGCAAGTTCAAATAAAGGGCTAAACAGAAACATAAATAAAATATAAAGTATTATAAATTTGTGGTAGACATTATTTCAAATGGATAAACTAACTGTTAATGGGGGTGGCAGTAGCTCAGTCTGTAGGGAGTTGGCTTGGGAACCGGAGGGTCACCGGTTCAAGTCCCGACATGGACCAAGAACTGAGTGTGAACTGGTAGCTGGAGAGGTGCCAGTTTACCTCTTGGGCACTGCCGAGGTGCCCCTGAGCAAGGCACCAAACCCCCAACTGCTCGAGGCGCTTGTCAGGAGCAGCCCCCTCACTCTGACATCTCTCAAATTGTTGCATGTTTGTGCATGTGTGTGTTCGGGTCTGCATGTATCGTGTATAAGTTAACAACAGAGTGAAAAAATTGAATTTCCCCTCGTGGGACTAATAAAGGAATATCTTCTTCTTCTTCTTCTAACAGGAATGTAGTGATGCATACGCATATGAGAAGTATTATATAAGCCTATACATACTAGTTTATTTTAATCTGTGTGAACTAAACTACTCTTATGAAGTGTGAACTTACTCAGCACTGCTTTAAGTGGGTTGAATCTTTAAAGAAAGGATGCTAAAGTGAATCATCACTGAAACCACGTGGACTTCATCTGCTGCCAAATAACCAAACCAACTGTAGTAATTATATCAGTCCTGGTTGTTGAGGGTTTTCTTCCAGACGTGGATTAAGAGTGGGCTGAATAAGAAAAAAAAAAAAAAAAACACTCCCACATATTTCCTGATTTTCTTTGTAAGTGAGAATGGTTGAACTTCTGCTATAAATCTGAGTTATTCATGTTTTCTGAAGGAGCCAAACATTTGTTTACATTAGTATGGTTTGTAAAACCTGGAGTAAATCCATCATTTTCCATGCACACATCAAACTCCAGATATATTTACTAGGGGTGTGTATTTATAGCTCTCATTAAATACACATTTTGATACCCTGTGGTATAAACCTGATCTGAAAGGATTCAAATCACCTCGCATTTCCTATTCAGCTTAGATTAACTATGATTTAATCATTTTAACAGTAAATGAATTTAAATGTTTGAGTTTGACTGATGTTATCGTTACTTTCAGCAACAACGGTAAATTACGGGCAGTGATCTACAGGGCAGGGATACACAGGGCAAAGTGATACGCAAGAAATGTAGTAATTTGTCTTTGTCACTGCAGCCATGCAGCGGTGGAGGAAAATCCACACCGTGACCGTGCTTCTTTCAGACATGTTGCAGTTCACTGCTGGTGTTTCATTGGAAAACATTACCATCAACATGTGTCACTAATTATAGCTAGAAGTACAAAATGTGTCAAAGTTTCAGTCAGACAGCAGTGGAGCAGCATTTTTCCCATTTTACCCAGCCCTGACTGATAATATCCAACCTTCTTACCTTTGTCCTTTTTAAAGTCAAGAGCATCCTGCTTGTCGGTGACGATTTCCTTCATGTTGACAACACTGCGGTGCTTCAGTTGACGCAAGATCTTGATCTCTCTAATGGCTGTGATGGGGAAACCCTCTTTTTCATTGTCTAAACGCACTTTCTTCAAAGCCACCAGTTCACCTGCCATGTCAAAAAAAAAAAAAAAAAAGAGTATTTAGAGAACCAGACACAATGAGAATTGGCCTCCGCTTAAAACACAAGTACTACAGAGACTAGTACAGATAATAATCCCTTACCAGTGTCTTTGTCCTTGGCCTTGTACACTTGGCCGTAGGTGCCTTCCCCTATGATGCCAATGATATCGAATTTATCTACACAGCGTTTGCCCCAGTCGCTCTGGGTATGTTTGCGCTCACCATATCGCGGACAGCAAATCCTGTAAACCATTAGAAAGAAAATCAGATTAGACTTAATGTGGGATTAAAGGTAGATTGGAAGTGGGTGAGTAATAAAAGACACTGACTTTGGTCTCTTCTTAAGGACTGCCTGGGGTAGCGGCGGGGCGTGGTGCATGGGGAACTGTGGGGGTGAGGAGTCACCTCCAGGTAGAGTGGGCGGTAAAGGAAGGTCGATAAGTGACGGCCGGCTGCGACCTTCCTTCTCCTTCCTAGATGGCCTCTGAGGAGGGGTGGACTTCTTTGGACTGACAAAATGCAAAGAGTTTTAGAGAAAAATGTAATTGATTAAAGAAACAGAGGAGAAAAGATAATAGATATGTGCGTAACGATGGATTCCTTGATGATGAACCCCAGATCACCATTTATTGTGAAACAACTGCAATAAAAACCAAGCAGCCCGATGGGTGGGGCAGAGGAGAGTGTGAACCTTCGAGCTTACATTAACAGGAACTTTGTGATAATCTACAACCAAAGTTATCTGGTACATCTTACTCTCTGTTTAGTAATGTTGACCATGTTAACACCCAGATAGGTGTTTTCAGTTAATCTGGCTAATTAGACAGCTTCTCAAGTAGGAATACACCGATTCTGGATCAGGTATCGGGCCGATATGAACTCAAAGAGCTGGATCAGATATCAGTGACAATGGGGCTGATCTGGTCAATTCAATTTTATGTTTGTTAAATACTATATACATTATATATTGCAATCTAAATTCCTGTTTAAGTTTTGACCAATTTGTTGCGACATTAAAAAGGTTTACACTTGCACTTACAATTGTAATTCCCTTTAATTTTGAAGATTTCTTTACCAAGTTTCTGGTATATTATTATTTCAACTACAAATAACAAATAAATACATTAATATACATGTATTTATTGGTCACATTTTGTTACACAAAGTTAAGACAGCAATGGCTAAGTCGATATTGTCTTAAATATAAATGACTGATCCCAGTCACTTCCACAGTGAGGCATACAGCACATTAATTAAACACCGGGACTCTGTATCAGCCGATACCCAGAGCCCAGGTATCGCTATTGTTATCGGGACTGAAAAAGTCAGAATGGTGCATCCCTATTCTCAAGACTGTGTGGGCGTGTATAGTCTGTATTTTATTGACACCTTCCTAAGTCTCCTGTTAGCTGTGTTGAACCTGCTAGGGCAGGAAAATATATACCTTTTAGCTTTCATATTGGTAGATGAAGATTTGTGACCTAATAAATTTGAATTCCCATCATTGCTCCAACCTGAGCAGAGGTCCAATCAGCCAGAGTCACTGAAAATTATGTACAGAGGCTTTAACATACAGGAGTTGATGTACAGTGAGCCCAAAGGAGAATTTGTGCCAATTACTGAATATAAGTAAACATTAACTCTCATTTGTTAAAGTCTGTTATGCTATCTTCATGATGGTGTGCTAATTGAAACAAAAACTGTATGTGACTTTGTGTACCAGGGTAGTAAAGAGAGGTAGGGGCCCCCTACAAAATCATGAAGTTTTTCCTGAAAGTTTTTGAGTGCATCACTTTGATCCAAGTGTGTGACTTTACACTTTACATAGTATAATTATTATAATTAACTAACATCTAAAGGAGGCGGAAATAATACTGTTTACTCATCACAAGTTACTATACATAAAGTGTTAGAGAAGGGGAGATTCAGCTGTTTGCTGTGGTATTTTGACGAGTACAAAAGAAAATGATGATTGTTGTTAGTTGTTATGGTGACAACAGATCAGTCAGTGGGGCTGTAAAACGTGTGCTCGCAGCTTGCTGGAGAGAGACTCCCGAACACCTGACTGGCTAGTTAGCTTGTTCCCAGGTGGAGGAACCCCTTAGCCCCGGCGCTGCAGCTGTCCCCCAGGTTGCTGTTTGACTCATATTTTGTAATCGATGCAGCACCAAAGCCTGGCGGAACCAGCCCAAGAGTTAAGCAACCAGCTGTCCGCTAGCTAGCTTGTTAATTCCACCATGGTTCAACATCACACTGCTTTCATAAAGTGTAATATAATGTGTTTTCCAACCCTGTAACAAGTGTATGTTGTGTATGGATGAAGCATTAAGATGTTCAATTTGACTCAGTTACTTTTTCTATGTTCCTTGTAAGGTTACCGCTTCACTGCTCCTTTAGTTGTTTTTTTTTTACTGGAAAACCTCACCAGTGAGCTACACTGGCTGCTGAGGCAATAGCAGCTGTTCTGATCATCCTGCTACATTGATTTGAATGGGAATGTCCAATGTTCTATTCCTACATTCAATTTCTATGGAAACAAGTGATGCCTTCAGTGGTGTATTATGATGAACTGTGGGCTATATTTTTGAAGCACAGAGGTAAGTTGCACAAAATGAGACCCTCACTCCATACAAGAGATGAGAATGCACTGAGACTAGTGTCCCCTGTGACATTTAATGTATGTCTATATGCATGTTGGGAGAGTCTCACCTGTCCTGAGCGTTTCCCAGCAAAGCAGGCGGTAAAGGCAGGAGAGGGAGAGTCGACGTCTTGTGGAGTGGGATCTGGCGGACTGGGCTGCGTATAGGAACTGGCGCTGGCGATTTGGCCTGGGATGTGGTTGGGGGTGTAGGAGGCTGAACACCAGGAGGCTGAACACTTGTTTCAGCCTGAGGCGGTGGTGGTGGAACCTCGGTGGCTGGAGCGGGTGGCTCAGGAGGAGAGGGCTCAGGAGGTGGAGGAGTGGAGGTGGAAGGGGAAGGTAGAGATGCAGTAACCTCATCTTCAGCACTGGGAGCATCCTGGGGTAATGGCGCAGGTGGTGGGGGCAGAGGTTCTTCCGCTTCTGCCGTGTCTATTTCTGGCTGTGGAGTCGCAGCTCTAGCGGGCCGTACAGAGGTGGAGCCTGCAGATTTACGTGCCGGTGTCGGGGCAGGTGTTGGTGCTGGTGGAGGCGCCGGCGGAGGTGGGGAAGCACCACCACCACTAGCACGAGCAGCCGCCTCAGCAGCCTGACGTTCCTTCTTCCTGCGGCTAAGCTCTGCTCCCAGGCTGGAGGTTAATGGCAGACGGGAGGAGGGAGGAGAGCGGCTAGCTGGCCGGCTGCTGTGGGAGCTGGCCGCGGCTGCAACAGACGAAGCATGCCTCTTGCTACGGGAACGGGAGGAAGAGCGACGAGAAGACGAGTAGTGCATGGGTGAACGACTCCTGGAGCGACCAGAGCGTCTAAATAAAAGAAATACATTTGTTTTAAGCAATGTCATAAACATTTCATATTCTGCTGCACCTTCACCAAGTCAGAGAATATGATGCACAATGCAACGTGTTGCACGCATTTTAAGTGCGTAGTTAACTGAAACAACCACTTCCACCTCTAAACAAAATGTCCGTTGATCACATCAAAATGAAAACAAAACCATGTGGCCTTTTGACATAGGATGTAACAAAAGTTAATAGACCAAACTGACACAACTGTTGCTCTTAAAACCAAAGGACACATTGGATCAAAGACTCTGAAGTGATACAACTTCCTTCTTCTTTTCTTCTTCTTCCTTGTATAATTTCCTAGTTTACATTTGCTTTGACAGACAAAATAATTAAGAAAATGTTAACATTTTTGAAAACATTCTTTTTATTCTGCTGGTACAAATACTATGTCCACTGTACAGTAAAACTTTAACTCACAAGGTGCAGCTCTATTTGTTCAACCAGACATGGCAACTGGAAATGATGATTATGATGTGGACAAAATTTTAACTTGGTATTACACATTAAAGTATATCTTATTATCTTCATATTTATAAATCAATGTTAAATGTTCTCACCACCAGGTACCAGGTATTTCAAAGTTGCCTTCTATTTACCTTTAAAGAGTACAGTGGCTTATATCTACCATACAACTCAAATGCAATTAAAATCTGCGGAGTGCTGATTGCGGTGCCCTAACATCCTCAGGGCAGCCAAAAAGATTATGGTTTACTGATATTTTGCACTGCAAAATAAAATGGTTGGAGTTAACCTGTGCAGTCACTGGTCTGTCTTAACACCACCTCCATCCTTTAATTTTATTTTCTCAGGATTTTGTCTGTTATAAGGTCTAAGAGTACTTTTTCACAGGAGGAAGCAGGGCTCTGCAAGCTCAATGGTGGTGTCTGATTTTAAACCTACAATGGAGGTTGCTAATATTTGTTTAAATAGCCCAATAAGTCGTAAGCTAGATAGCTAGATGTACTTGATTGATCCCAAATTGGGAAATTTGTGTGATACTGCAGCAAATTAACCTGGCAAGTAACATTGTAACCTGGATTATTAAACATCAATGTGAGTGTGTCACTATGCAAAACGCTCATCATGACCTCTACACTTCCTTGTCAATCCCCAAGACTACAAGGCCGCCTGCAGCATATACTCACCGAGACACGGGGCTGGTGCTGGAGGACCTGCGGGTCCCATAGGGGCTGATGGATCGTCTCCTGGAGTACGGGCTGCTGTCCCTCTCGTAGCTGGAGGACCTGTGTCTGCTGCCGTATGGGCTTTCCGATCTCTGTCTGCTGCGGCGGGACATATCCCCGTAAGGACTGGGGCTCTGCTGGGCCACCCTCCGCCTGGAGTAGCTGTCATCCACCTGCTGCCCATACCCGCTGCCCTGTGGACTCTCGCTGCCAGCCACTCTTCTGGGACTGGGCGAGAGAGCAGAGCTGGTGGCCTTCCTGCGGGGGCTACCCCTACTTGAAGCCTTGCCCTTGGGGCTCGCTTTGTGGCTCTTGGAGGACTTGCGGTGGCCCCTATCTGCTCGGTTCCGCTGGGAGGAGGTGCGGCTGCCCTCCCCTCGGCCCTCTCTCCGCTGCTGCTTGTCTTTGCGAGACTTCCCTGAGCGGCTGCTCTCCTTACTGCGAGACGAGGACGTGGAGGACGTGGTGCTGCCTACACTGGCTGCGGGCTGTAGCTGGGTGGAGAGCATCAGCTCCCCGCGTTTAGAGTCACCTTCTGGCTGGAGCTGGCGTTTGGACGAGAGGCCCGAGGAGGCAGCCTTCTCCCTGCTCTTCCCAGAAATCCCCTTCTCGCGGTCTTTGCTGCTCTTTTTCTTGTACCCACGTTCTCCATTCCCGGGGTCTCTAACTTTGTTAGGGTCCTTGGGTTTTTTCCTGGAGTGTCTGTGCCCCCTGTTCTCTCTAACGCCGGCTTCTCTGCCGATATCGTCCCTATCGTAGTCTGGTGAGGGGGGCTCCAGTCGGTCCCCGACCCCCCTCTCTGAAGGCCTTGAGGACGGTGGGTCTGAAAAAGTGTCCGAATCGGAGCTGATATCATCGTACTCCACCAGAGGCTTCACCGTGTTTACACCAGGTGGCGCCGTATCGCCGAGGGTAAAAAATTCGGGTCCCGGTGCCGCCGAGGATCCCCGATAATGTTTGGTTGATTTATGCCGTTTACGTTTTGAAGAGGAAGAGGACATTGAATGTTTTAACTGCACCTTGCCGTCTCTGCTCGCCTTGTCTCCCGCAGAGGTATGAGTCGAGGCCTGGGTCTGGTGTGGCACACCGCTAGATTCCGGCTTCCTCTTGGTCCCATGGTGTCGGTCCGACCCAGGCATCCCTCACGCCGGCGTCGGTACCACTCCTGCGACTGGGCCTCGGTGGTCCAGGCAATTCATTCACAGGAGAACAGTAGAGCTACTCCAAATGCCAAAACTAAAGTGTTACTAAGCAGAAACGAGGCGAGAAAATACACAAAATAAACACACCAGGCCGCTCACGTCCAGTCCTCCTCACCGCCAATTCATTCCATGGAGATCGCCAAGGTAGTTCGTCAAAGCAGAAAAATGCCAAGGTGGTTTTCCAGTGCTGTAAAGTATGTACTTTGAATTAGTCAGTGAATGAAAAAGATCCCAACCAATCATCGGAGCATTGTGGTGTCGTCTCCGTCTCAATTTAGCTAGCACAGCTAGCTAATGCTCGGCGGCTAGCGAGCTGACTCGTAAAAAAGAAAAAGTCCCTTTGTGAAAGGTGTCCTTGTCCGGTGCCAAGTTAAGTAAAGGTGCTTTTATTCCACAGAATTACGGTCTTAGCATTCAGAAACAAGAAAACGCCTTCATTAAAAGACGCTCGTTTCTCGAACAAAATGAAAACTTGACCCGGTTGGTACTGTTTACATGTTCCCTTTTATGTAAGTTTTATCCCCTATGAATTCAATAATGATTAGAAATCATAGTATTTTCGTGTGCAGTAGATGTTCCAGTTTATTATCAATGGCTCTGGGAATCAACCAGGCCTATATTTAGGGCGATGCTAGTGGATTTAATATCATCCACAGCCCTATCTGAAGGAGACTACAAACGCCATTGTGGCTCCTGTGACTAGCAACTTCTGCGCACAGCGGAATGAACCGGAAACCGGAACGCTGTCAATCTTTGACGTATCGTAGCAACAGCCTATCACAACACAGAGCCCGCCTACTGGACTCGAGGTCGCGCGGCAGCAACGTAAAATGCTCAGAGAGATGGATTCATAGGCGCAAGTTAAACAAATGTATTAACCATTAAAGTATCACAGGGTATTCATTAGAAATGAAAGAAGACACAGCCTCGGCCTCACAGGGAAGGAAGTATCAGGATCATGGTGGGTTTGCAATTTTAACAGCAAGGCCGCATTATCAACAGGCAAAATGGGCAACTGCCCTGGGGCCCTAAAAGCTCCAAGCAATGTGTCATCTGGTTTCTGCTAATTTGATTGAAGATATGTTTAGGAATATGCACAATATCAATCGACATGATAATGAATCTAAAGATTAAGTACAAGTAGGCCTATAAGCCCAGTATACTTATACTTCTCTACTACTACAACTTCTACCACTACTACTATAGGCCTAGTATACTTTTCTGTAGGCCTTATAAGGCAAGGATACTTAATTATACACAATTATATCTTGACCAAAAGATTACACTAAATATATGTAGGCCTATTATGCCAAGTATACTTAGACTTTTCTGTATACTTTTCAGTATAAGCCAATTATACTTTTCTACTACTACTACTTCCACTTCTAGTACAAGCCAAGAATACCTTTCTGCAGGCCTATAAGGCAAGAATACTTAATTATACTTTTCTTAAGCATATCTTGATCAAAAGATTAAGTACAAGGAGGTCTATAAGCCAATTACAGTTAGACTTTTTTCTATACTTGGCAGTATAAGCAAAGTGTGCTTAGTCCCTTCTGTATACTTGCCTGTATAAGCAAAGTATACTTTGACTTTTCTGTATACTTGTCAGCATAAGCCAAGAATTTTTAGATTTATCTGTATACTTGTCAGTATGAGCCAAGAATGTATAAGTGTGTTAAGTTTATCTCTGATATACATACGTACATAAAATGAACTAAAAGTATACTCTCTTATTTAGGGTTTAAAAGAAGTATACAAATAACACACTTGAATAAACTTTTTTTGTTAAGGGTAACTAATTTTGAGGCCACGTCTCGAGGAGGGGTCCATGTGCCAAAATTTTGTTTTAACACTTTATCTCATTGCATATTCCTACATTAGTGTGTTTATATGACTACACAGCAAATCTGGGGCCAGGTAATATTCTAGCAGATAGATCACATAAAATCTCAATGATAAGATAAAATAATCGATTGATATTAGTTTATTGTATTAGTACAAATACACAAAATATATACACAATGAAGGTTATCAATAAGGTGCAAAAACAGATGTACACAATGTCAGAAATGTATAAGTTAACAGTAAGTGTCAGAATTATAAACAGAGTAACAGTAAGGTGCGAATTCAAAATATACACATGCCAAAAGTAAGCAGTTAATGGTGATGATTATAAAAATTATTTAAGGTGCAAATCCAAATAGAGCTGAATAGGGCTGAAAAGGAGTCTGGAGTCAACAGTCGTCAACAGAGTTTTGGATCAAAAGAGCAATATCTCTCACTCATTGGCACTTATTTATACAAATATGAAGGCCACTTTTGTATGGGTGCATCTCATCAATCCTTATCAGACAGTCCACACTGTTTTTATACATTTCAGATATGTTCAGTACATAGAGTTCTGTCCTTGCTGATCATGCACAAGAAAGGTACCTTCTCACACTTAGCAATTTGTGATAATATGCAGTGGCATCAAGGTCAATACTGCACCTCTAGATAAGAATTTAGACACATTAAATGAATACATGTGTTATAATAAAAAGTAGTTAATGTGAGACAATTGTGCTCTCAAAGAGTTCTTTACTATCACACAAGTTAATTGCAATAGTAATTGAAGTCAAACTTCCCATACCTGTTCTTCTGGTACTGGATTTGTGTTGTTTCAGTCGGGCCTACTGTATGCTCTGAATTTATCAACTAACCACTGTCTAGGGGGAAACTCATTAATGACTCTGAAAGTAAATAAATAAATAAATAAATAGGGTGACAACATTTAAATTAACTCTTAGATGGATTACAATAACAAGTGTCTGCTATCAGCTGATATACATGGAAATAAAATAAATGTGATGAAACTTACATATTGCATTCTATTTTTTCTAACTAATTATTTATTTCTAAAGACAGCATACTAGTTTTCCCTGCAGCAGCAGCTATACAATTACTATAAGTAGTGTTTTCATCAAAAAACATTTAAGTCCCCATATTACATTTTATTGTGGCACTCAACTGTTGTTTTTTTTTTTTTTAATCTTTATTTAACTTGTAAATACAAACAACAGAACAGTTAGTCATTTCAGCTCATATATAGGCACTCAACTGTTGTCAAGCGTGTGCGCCTCAGTATGATTACGCAGTATGACGAGTTGTCGTCCTGGATGCTGATTGGATCCTTTGTCAAGATGGGGGCGTGGCCAACGAGAAACAAGGAAGCGTCGTTTTCTACAGCATAACAAAGTTATGTATGTTTGACAACAATAAATACGATAGGGTATAGCTTAGTTAATACGCATTTAAATGGTTAATGTGTCATAAGAAGACAACCCCTCCGCCTCAGTGTATGTTATAGTACACATACAAATCGTATTGTGAGAAAAATAATGAACGCTTTGGTCCACGCTTCAATGACAGGTCCTTAAAGAGGAAATTACTCATAGCCTATAAGATATAAAAAGCCTAAGATCGTTCGTTATTTCAAGTAAACTACATGTTTACTACAGTAACACATACAAAGCATAAACCATGTATATTATCAGAAAATCTAATTTGTCTCTGTCTTGGGTGGTGTCAAAATCTACCACCACCTGGAATCAAACTTTTTATAGGATCGAGCCTTGAACCGTGTTGCCTCTGGCCAGGTATTCATGCTACGTGGGCTGTCAAAAGGTTGACACCCCGCTTTGATAGGCCTATTATTTGTCTTTGCTCCTGAGCTACTGGGCCCGCATTACGAGCTTTGGTTAAAGGGCCAGTCTACAAGTAAGTAGCCTAAAGGCAGTTGTTTTGCGCAATTTCATTATATTTATTATTTCTAAGTGATGTAGGCGTAGTACCAGCTCCATTTTAGGTTGCCAGGTCCTATTCCTCTCGGGCTATTGTGTGGATGGATGGAAAACTGTATAGGGGGAGGAGGAGGTGAGGGCGACGCGAGCAGATAAGAGAACTGGCTGTCTGCAGCCTGAATCTCATATTTTAGCAC
This sequence comes from Pterois miles, assembly GCA_947000775.1. NCBI lineage: Eukaryota > Metazoa > Chordata > Actinopteri > Perciformes > Scorpaenidae > Pterois > Pterois miles. The sequence goes on along the minus strand of CAMQGK010000567.1, from coordinate 17,203,159 downwards.
AAACAAGAGGTCTTGCTGTTTGTTTTACAGGCAGAAAAACAACGACATCGCACCCAGGAGCTACCGAGAGGACGGTAGCATGATAGTCGTGGAGGGGAATCGGCAGGAAGAGGGCCCGTATCTGCATTTTACTTCGCCTACACCGAATTCATTGAGTCGGTAACTAGCGTCCGACATGGGGAAGGAGGTAAATGGTGTTTCGCGGAGCCGGTTTGAGGTGAGTAGACCACCTATGTTACCTGACAGTCACTGACACACATTGAGCGTCGCTGTTAAACACATTAAGATATGGGCCTTCACGGTGACTGTCGCTGTATTTATTGTAAAACTGCGTTTATGGTGATGCAGCTTCCGCAGTCAATGTTTGGGATTAGGTCAAACGCTGTTGTTTTGTTCAAACATATAACGCTAGCAGAGGCATGGCATGGCATTTCGTCGAAGACACAAATCGGTATTTTCCACTAAGCTTGTGGTGCTGTTCATCAATAAATGGAGGGTTTTTAAAGGTCCCAACATGTTGTCATCGTTTCCCTTTGCGCCGTCAAAACAAAGACACTGGCTAGCACGCCGAGGATAGCTCCTGCACATATTAACATATTTAGGCCACCAGAAACGCGAATTTGTTGACTTCTTTTTTAAAGAAGCTGTTTCATAACTGTCCTCACATCTGCCGGGATGTGCTTTTTATACGACTTGTTGGTGGTTGTCTGACTAGCCGGATTGTTGTGCATATCCATGGCCGCTGCGGTTGTGGGGGCCTCGGGTTGTGACTGCTACATGCACCCCGTGTTAGCACATCAACAAACAGGCCCCGGCTGCCACAGGTTAACACACATCGACCTGTACTGATAGCAGGAGTAGCCCCACACACACATAAACTGCGGTGCTGGTGGTCTGTGGCACATTACCATTGTGTCGCAGCCGCTAGCGTATCTTAAATTATTTTGGTGAAAACTTGTGCTCTAACGCCGCGTATCCGGCCGGTGACATTGAGCTGTGTAGCCTGAGCACTCGGTGTTGTTTAATCCCCAGATAGCGTGGGCTTTGTGAGTGGTTTTATTTATTTTTAACGGTGCAACAGCTGACGACTCAGAAGATTCAGGCCGTTACCTTCTGGCCCGACAGCTGCGGTGGAGCTGCTGCGTCAAGCTGAAGCGGATTTGGGCTAGGCGGAAACCGGAAGTGGTGCAGCGGCGACTTCAAAATAAGATGTGTATATTTCTGTTATTGGAGCCCCTGTTGAGGTGGCAGCCTCCACCGTTGGCTTTCAAAGTCAGGTTAGCGGGTCTCCAACAAAAAAGGGAATCATTTGTTTTCACTACAGTACCATCCATAAGCAACACAGTGACCGAATGTATATTTGGTTATGAGTTTCATACACTTTCTGTAATAAAACATCTAAAAGCAAATATCCCGTAAGATGGGGAACCCTTGGACAAATGGGGGTCTGTGGTCTAATTTCTGTCAGTTTAGGGGTCCTTGACGTGAAAAAGTTTGGTAAGCTCTTTGGGCTGCACGATTATTGCCAAAATGATAATCAGGATTATTTTCATAAATATTTATATCACTATTATTTATCATGATTATTTATTGATTTTAGCAACAACATATTTTTTTGAACTTTCACATTAAAATAAACAGAACACCGTTTTCACTTTCATGTTGTGCTGCATTTCTGCTAATGTACAAATTAGGGCTTCGCAATGTTGTAAAAAACTGACATTGCAATATTTTTTTCTTTTATAAATATTGCAATATGAAAAAAAAAATACAGGAATATTCACCCCACCCCTTTGTTAGATACATTTAAAAGTTAAGTGGTTCAATCTGGTTCACTTTGAGAGCAAAATTTGCAACAATATGAGCTAAATGTAAATGTAAATGTAAATGTAAATGTATGAGCTAAATGTTGTAAATTTCCCCACTGTGGGACTAATAAAGGAATATCTTATCTTATCTTATCTTATCTTAAATAAACAGTTGTATGCTCTTAATTTAATCATAAACAAATTGATTGCAAATGTAATACAGTCTATTTGCTTATTTCAATTGTCCAGAGATAGAGGATAAAATAGTTACTAATATACATCATCAATAATGCACAGTGGTGAATCCCAATTGCTACATTTTATGCTAGGGAGAGTTTTACTTTAACAGGCATTTCCAGACATTTCCTGTTGTATTTCTTTAGGCTTCACTGCTCGGTAGTACATAATGATACCAGCACTAAATAAAAGACTTCAGCCTTCTGAAAAGTAGACAGGCATTAATGACCCCTAATTATTTCCCAATTAAAATTAATATGTAAATAATTACTGTATTGTGATTGACATTTACTCTATGTTGTGTACAATTGGGTGTATTGATGTAAGACTTGTTGAAGCCATTTAAACAAGCTGTTTTTGTTAATGGCCTGTGTCTTGGGTATTTCATATCTATGTCGTTGTTAAATTGTACTTAACAACATCCATGGATGTAATTAAATGTTTGAACCAAATGCAGCCACTCATTTAATGTCAGCGCATAATGTCAAACTGATAGAAATGTAATCTGGGCATCAGGTCTTGTCAGGATTTTTTTTTTTCTAAAAATCTAGTAACTTTTTGTTGTCTAGCTGGAGGTTACAGCTCACCCAGCTTTTTACCTCCTGCCAGGCCTGCTTCACTGGCTATAGCTGACTAGTGGAGAAAACATAATGCTCACATTCATGCAGCATCAGGTTCATTTTATGTTAGATTACAAAAGGGGACAGTGTATGCCCGTTGACCATGCGCATCTGGTTCTTTGGAAATGGCCCTGCCTGGATTATTTGGCCAGAAAGTAGTAGCGCTGTGGATGGTGAGCTGTCAGAGTCGATTTGCCCCAAATCCAAACGCGACATATCTGTCCCTTCTTACTCGCTCAGATTTTTACACATCTACGCTGGCAGTCAGCCCCTGCACAGACAGCTGTGTGTGGAGTTTGTATGTTTATCAGGGAGACATAAGAGAGGCTTTGACCCAGAGCTGACTGGATTTCTAAACACGTCGACCTGTCAGTTTGTTTTTATGAGCCGATGAATGGGTTTGTTTAAGTGTCAAAATCTGAAGCTGTGTTGTGAACGTGGCTTCAGGACAGACACCCATAATCAAAATAGCACACATTAAATTCTGTGAGGACACGAGACTTATTTTATTTTATTTTTTTTGTTTAAACACAATGCATTTATTTTGGCATCATGGATGCTTCATAATCGTACCTGTAAGGAAGTGCAAATAAGGACGTGCAAATTATTTGTTAATCTTGTCACAGATGTTTGCCTCATGTGCCCTTTTTATTTACACACTAAAGCCCCCACCCCTCAATTACCGTGTCCCTGGTTTAGGTTTATCTTTCTAAATCTATGAATTTTGCCAGATGTTGCTTCATTCGCCTCGTTTTGATGAGTGGATCCACACAGACATCATCGTCTTAACGTCTTACATTTTACAGTCTAGCGGAGTATTATTTCCCTAAATTATTGGAACCCTGGGGTCTTCAATAATTGTGTGTGTTTAAGGGTCCTGATAAATGCTGATTTATTGTCTTTTTTTTCTGTGGATTATAGGCTAGTGTTTGCACTCACACAGCATGAGTAGAATCTGGAGCAATATCATTATCATCAATAACATTTCTCATAGATGAAATGTTGTAACTACTGCTGTCAATCGATTAAAATATTTCAGCGTGATTAATCACACATTTTTTTATACGTACAAAATACATCTTAAAGATACCTTCATCAACTATTTAGTGCTCGTCAACATGGGAGTGTGCAAATATATTCACTTTATGCAAATTTATATATATATATATATATATATATATATATATTTGTTAAGAGAAATCAATTATGGTAACAACACAAACCATGCTAAATATTGTCCAGAACTGTCCGACCTCACAGGTAAAAATATGCTCAAATTATAACATGGCAAAGTCATCAACAGCTGCCAGTGTGCTGACTTGACTATGACTTGCCCCACACTACGTGTTATTATCATAAAGTGAGCATGTCTGTATAAAGGAGACTCATGGGTGCCCATTGAACCCATTTTCATTCACATACTCTATCTTGAAGTCATAGGTCAAGGGAAAATGGTCATGACAGTTTTTTCTTGCCAAAATTTAGTGCAAGTTTGGAGCGTTATTTAACCACCTCCACATATCTTCACTCTAGCTTTTCAATCTGAGCCCACTACAACCTAAGAATCGCAAGTTGCATTAATGTTTTATTATCGTGTAACTTTGACAGCCCCGATTGTAACTAATCCCAGTGTACATTCTTAGTGCATGCTGATGTGGACGCTGCTGGTGTAAACAACACTGTAAGTAATTGGAGAACATGCACGCTGAAAAGATAACATGGAGGCAGAGGCCATCACAGCGCTGTAGTCGACAGGACAAAGTCCAACAGTATCCTGCTGATTTTGCTTAGAAGACACAAATTCCAATCTCCTGCGCTGCTTTATCTTCCTGTCACCTCGGTGTTTTCCAAGACTTGACATTGAATCTAACTCAGCTGATGAGATTACGATCATTTATCCTTGTTTGTATGCCGGGGCCGTCCTTGAGTGAGGTGAGTGGATGGAGGGGAGGCCCCAGCTATGTTAAAAACAGGCTTCCAGGACTAATTTTATTCTCTGCTACCCTTTCAGATGTTCACAAACAGCGATGAGGCGGTCATCAATAAGAAGCTGCCTAAAGAGCTGTTGTTACGGTGAGTAATGTTTTAAAATACTTCAATCAGTATCTCTCAAGCAAAAATGGCATGTTGCATATACTCTACACTCACCTCCCTGCCTTCACTCCCAATCAGCACATCCAGTCATACACAAATTCACCACCCTCCTCCATCTACAACCCCAAACACACACACATTGTGCATCTCACCATCATATACTGAGTGCTCACTTGCCCTTTAGCAAATATTCAAACTAAAGCAACCACCAGGATGCGTTGTGAGTTCCCCACCCTACTCTGCACCCCCAATGCTAGAACTGTAATTAAAAACAGATGCTTGAGGATATAAAGCATTCAAATTGAATTCAGACACAAAAAAACGGAGAACCCCTGAGCAAACAGAAAATGAAGGCCATAACTCAAGCCTCGGCCTTGCCAGCCAAGCTGCCTGTGCTGCGGCTGCTGACGCTGTGCAGCTTTGCCAGGTCTGGCGCCCTGATTTGTGAAGCTGGCAGGCTGTGCTGGGACTCACTGCATCCCTGCTTCGACCCTAACACAGTTTTTGCTGCATTGAGGGGATCTTATAGTAAGTTTCCAGCTCTGTTCCTCAAGAAGCAGATTGCGTGTCTTCCTCCTCGCCAGGACCCCTCTTTGAGTAAACACATCTATCTCGCGTACAGAGTAAACACATCTATCCTGCCTACAGTCAAAGACAATATTAGCTGATTCACTCACACCCCCGTTGCTGTGAGTGGAAGCAGAAGCAGGTCGAGTCGAGCAGTTTAGCGTAAAGAGGAAGCTTCTGGTAGCGTGGATCAGGGTCTCTAAACCGTCCCTGTCTGTCTTCCAGAATCTTCTCCTTTCTGGATGTGGTGACACTCTGTCGCTGTGCCCAGGTCTCACGGGTGAGTCTGTGTTCACAAAGTGTGTGTGTGCATGTGTGCGTGTTTGTTTGTGTGTGTTTTTAGTGTTTATATGTGGTATGTTTGAGAACCAGCTTGACCCTAAATGTGTGTTTCTCCCGCCTCCCTCTCAGTCCTGGAATGTTCTGGCCTTGGATGGCAGCAACTGGCAACGAATCGACCTCTTTGACTTTCAGAGGGACATTGAGGTGAGTAAATCTGATCTCTATCTATTTTACCTGTAACTTCAATCTTTGCTGTGTACTTTTTTCTCTATAATCTGTCATTACTTTTACTGAGACACACCAACCTGACATCAAACAACAAGTGGCGATGAAGACCGGCTTTTGTGTACCTCAGGTAACCTTTGTCTTGGCCGACATGTTGCACTTGAACATAGTGCAAAGACCACAGCCGACGGCCAGTTAGGACATACGGTATGTTCTGCACCTGCATGAGAGGAAATAACTCTCCACACCAGCAGGTGGCAGTAATATGTATTCGTCATTGAAAAAGGAAAACCGGAACAAAGACAACGGTGGATATACAAGCCATTATCAATACGTTCATGAAACAAAGCAGCATCTGCCGACCATTTTCACACCACTCTCACTCACCACTTAGCTTCATTCCAGACGGCCAGGTGACAAATGAGAAGAGCCTTCCGCGTGTGTCCTCTTGACTTACTCATTTGTTGGCTTTTCTCACTTCCGTGTCTCTTCTCGTGCACTGATTGGTTTAACCTGAACAGCCAATCAGAGTGATTTCTCTCCCGCTGCCGATGCTTCAGCGTGCTGAATTGGCCAAAAAACTTCTGACACGAGCAAACTAGAGCCAACGGTGCGGGACACATCGCAAATGCTAGGTTGACATGCGCTCACCGACGGCCCCAGACTGTCTGACAGCCAAAGCACAAATCGAGGTTCACTGAGTGGATTGTTTTCGTTGCAGGGCCGGGTGGTGGAGAACATCTCAAAGCGATGTGGGGGGTTCCTTAGGAAACTGAGCCTGCGGGGTTGCTTGGGTGTGGGTGACAGCGCCTTGAGGTGAGTTTAGCGAGGACTTGGCCTTGCAGAAATTCCACTTCAGACCCCGAGGAGACGTTGTGACAAGTTCTGACTGTTGTCTTTCTGCAGGACTTTCTCTCAGAACTGCAGGAACATTGAGCTGCTTAGTCTGAACGGCTGCACCAAGATCACTGACAGGTATGTTACTGTATTATTATTGGATGTCAGTGTATCATTATAATGCTGCTTCTCCTTGAAAAGGCTCATTGTCTTTCTCTTCTGTAGTACGTGTAATAGCCTCAGTAAGTTCTGTCCGAAGTTGAAGCACCTGGACCTCGCCTCCTGTACCTCAATCACCAACCTGTCGCTCAAAGCTCTCAGGTGTGTAGGGTCAGCGTTGTCATGTATACTTCTGTTATCAACACCCTCAGACACCACCTGTTATCCCTCATTGTTTTTCTCTGTTAAACCTACACCAGCCTTTATACGTGCGATAATGTATGTGAACTGCATACAGTGCACTCAAAGGAACATTTCCCTATACTGTGTTCTCTCTTTCATTCTAAATGTCCTACTTTACATGATCTAAGCTTTATAGCCAGTTCAGCATGTTTTGCTTACTCCTGTTTTGATTTTATATATTTGTTGTATGGCGTTTTTATAGTCCAACATTTAGTCCATTTAAGTCAAACTCTGGTGCGGTTCTTGGATGGTTGTGAATGCAGTAATCGTACTCTGGTTCGGACCAAAACAACCGGTCCGAGGCCACTTATGAGAGATGGTGTTGGACCGGTTCCAACATAGGCTGCATGCTTGTTGAGATGGGCACAGCAACAACACGAATGGGAGAGGACTGACTTGGACTTATGTAGAAGTACGATGTGTGCTTGACATCTGGGCCAAAGAGAACATACAGAGCGTGCTAACATGAATGGTGACATTTATAAAGGCATTCAAGATAAACTGGAGGAGAAAGGATCCATGCATGCAGTAGATCAGTGCAGGGTCAAAGTGAAAACGCGTCAACAGCAATATATAGTCTGCGATTCCCTGCACTGAAGTGGCAGCTCTTTTTTTTTTTTAGTTCACTTTAATTTGTGCATTGTGAAAACAAACCAGTCTAAATAGAAAACAAACCAAAATATAAATTTCACACTGATTCCGACTAGCCAATCCAATTATATTGCTTGTGAAAGCGCCCTTATTTGTTGTTTTAATGGCCAATTTTAACATCAGGCCGAAGGATGACCATTTATAATTTGCCTTTTGTCTAAAAGTAAGTAAAATGTAACATTAATAGTGATGTTTATCAGTGTTCTTTGTCCCTAATAATAATATTAAGTAGAATAAAGAATTAAATTCTCCCTTTTCTTCTCCGTTTTTCTGCTTGTTTTCCACCTCTCATCTGTTCCATCAGTGAGGGTTGTCCCCTGCTGGAGCAGCTCAACATCTCCTGGTGTGATCAGGTCACCAAGGACGGCATCCAGGCCCTGGTGCGTTGCTGTCCTGGACTCAAAGGCCTTTTCCTCAAGGGATGCACACAGGTATGCTTCAGCGCTTAATGGGATCTGGAGATGCAGACCAGGGCTGATAGTGGCGGTGCATAGAGCACAATGATTCACTATAAATCAGTTTGATTAGATGAATCTGAAAGCAACTGAATTTGCACAACAGTATTGTTTGGTTCCATTGGAGACTTCTTGGGTTCACTATTTTTATTGCTCAACACTGCACTAGGTGGCACTGCCGTTTGTATGTTTCATCATAGTGGCCATCACTTACCGTTCTCACGATCAAGTTCCTCTTATTTTCATTCCAGTAGAACAGAGCTGCCGCAAACATAAAATGCATCACATCCTGTGCAACAGGATGTTTCTGAGGAAAGACATGCCACATGCTGTTTACAGCAAATGTGAACGCCTTCATATTAGCACCATCCTCTTCTATCAACAGACAACACTACAGTGTGAAAATGCAACCGCATATATTTCTGTGAAATAAATTAATTTAAAGAACAAAACAAATCACAACATATTACTCAGTTGCCAACACATGTCTTGAAGAATCTTTGTTAATTTTAGTGGCTGTTTTAGATTTAGTCTTAAGACCTAAAGCATTGAAGTCACCAAAAAGTCACCACATTTTAGTCAGATTTTAGTCAAAATGTTGTCTCTCTTAATTTTATCAGCTAATCTTTATTTAGACTTAGTCTTGTGTCAAATTGTATTGCGCTATATCAAGAGGTATTTCTAATTTACTGACAACCCTCTGTATCAGTGACCATAGAAGGATAATCTTAGCATGTTTTATTATACATTTAATGAATATAATTTGATTTCAGATGACTATTGTCTTTCCCCTGTCCATCTTTGTCACAGCTAGAGGACGAGGCTCTGAAGCATATTGGGGCTCATTGTCCAGAACTCATCACACTCAACTTGCAGACATGCTCAGTAAGTATCCAGAGATTGAGCAAATATGATTTAAAAACAAAAAAAAAAAGTTTTTATAAAACAGTCACTATATCCTGACAGTAGTGCATGAGACTGGTAATCTGAAAAAAACATGTCCTCTGGTGTCCTCCGGTACTCCTCATGGCATCTGCAGGATTTCACAGCCTGGAGGAAAACAACCTGCTGCAAACTTCGATCAGTCAAACTGATCAGCGCTGATCAAATATGAATCAATATTCTGTTACTGTACTGTCTATTTCTCTCCTCAAATGTTTTCAGAATCATCTTGTAGTTACTGTTTAGCTGTAAAATGAGAAAAATTGTGACCCAGCAGCCATGTTTGGATCAGCTGGGGAAATACTAAGCACCATCCACCAGCTGGAGCACAGCCAATAGGAACTCTCTCTGAAATGACCTGTGATTGGTCAAAACGCCGGTCGTTGATCCCAACATGGTCGTGATTGCTAACAGTGGTACTGCATCTTCAGTGCCCATCACGTGACGCTGTTGGACCCAAAAAGACTTTTTCTCATAGACTTACATCTAGAAAGAGACGTCTGTAACTCAGCGGATCATTTTTTTATAGGTAAACCAACTCTGCAATAGGAACACTCTAATAGCCCTTATTTAAATCATTCGGTCCTAAAAGTTGTAAAACGCACTAATAGCCAAATCCAGAGTTAGTTCCTTCCTCTGTTTGTGTCTGTGGAGATCCAGGCTGTGACGTTGGGACCCCGTGACTGAGTCATGCGACCAAGCGGATGCTACAGCGCATATCGGACATGAAGCTGAAGCTTTAACTAGAAGACAAATCAAGTTAATCTGGAAAAACACAACTGCAATTTCAATGACACATTTCACATAGTTTAAATGGAATGCCTCTCTTGCTATAAACCCCCTGAATCTGGACTTTTGGCTAAAAAGTAAAATGCTGGTTGCTCTCCAGGGTGATAGGCTGATAGTACACGTTGTGCACTACAACTCAAAGCTCCTTGTGGACGCCAATAGTCTGTAAAGCCTGCTCACACAATGCCTATACTGTATGTTTCTCTGGTTGTATTTGTCTCCTATCCTCGTCCTCTATATCTTCATCTCCTCACATCACACCTGAGCACCTCATGATCTCATCTTGTCCCAGTTGTTCATCCTCTTCCTTTTCTCTTGCCTAGCTATCTCTGACCTGTTCCTCCTCTTCCTCACCTCCGCTGAGTTTTCTTGAGCAAAGTTTCTCTCAATAGCTGGATGTTAAGGCAGAGGAGGACATGTCAGGTCACACGTTGATTGCTTTTGATGCATAGCTGCAGGAGAACACAGGAAAACTCGATGTGGATATAAGTGGCACCACAAAAACACAACACAAACACAAACTTTCTCTCTCTGTGAGCAGCAGATCACAGATGAGGGTCTCATCACAATTTGTCGGGGTTGTCACCGCCTGCAGTCTCTGTGTGTGTCGGGCTGTGCCAACATCACCGACGCCATCCTGCACGCCCTGGGTCAGAACTGCCCTCGCCTCAGGTGAATTTACATGTCTGAACAGAACCATGCACCACTTCCTACACACTATAAACTATCTTTCTGAAAATTAATGACACATTTTATTACTATATATTGTTCTATATAATGTTATAAGTCAGTCAATAATGAATGAAGAGCAAAAGGAAAATTAATACATATTAGATAATAACACTGCCTGCAAACTGTATTTTCGAGAATATTTGAATTTCAGTTGTGTGAGTAATTAGTCAAACTTAATAATACATTTCCAAAGACCAGTCTGACTTGAATGACGGTACACCGCCTCAGAAAGTTCAGATTAGTTTGCTAGAATGATCATGCTGTTATCATACGCATCAAAGGGTTAAATCAAACAGTTAATGTTATTTTAGAGAAAATACAGAAATACTGAGATATATCTTCTATATACAAATGTTATTTATAAGCCATATCACCCAGCTCTACTGTGAAGCAATTTCACTTGAGCACAATTTATTTAGTTTGATTTCAAGAATGTTCTCTGATTGATTGACAATATTAATCCCGAGAAATTGATGCACCTTTCTTTAAGAGACTTTTCTGAGATGGGTGAAACTTCTCTCTCACCGATTTTTGATTTCTTGCCAACAAGATTATAAGACTCATTTTTAGATTAAATCACTTGCAGGAATGGATTATAATAAATTATCATAAAATCATCATAATCATAAAATCTTTATTAATTTTTTAATCCTGCAATAACGTTTGGGTTAATAATGGAGCCCGTGGAGAGGACTATTAATAGGCTTTCAGCAATAAAGTTATCTCAGTCTGTACTACTGCAGATTCAGTTAAAGTCCTAAAAAGTGATAGTGTCTGTTAACAGTAGGTATAACTCTCTGCTCCTTTCAGAATATTAGAAGTGGCTCGCTGCTCTCAGCTTACAGATGTGGGCTTTACTACATTAGCAAGGGTGAGTATGGCATCAAACACAAAGACTTAATATTTACAGATTGAAACATTTGAAGTTGATGTCACATTTGTTTTTAGTCCCAACACATCACACTAGATCCTAAAGTTTTTCTCTGTTTGTTGTGTCTTAATCTGCTGCAGAATTGTCACGAGCTGGAGAAGATGGATTTAGAAGAATGTGTGCAGGTAAATAAACAAGCCACAATTTCCACTGTTGTTGTACGGAGACTGCAGTTATGACATTTATCTGTTTTTTAATGTTTGCATCAGATCACAGATGGAACGCTCATCCAGCTGTCTATCCACTGCCCTCGTTTGCAAGTCCTGGTGAGTGTGGCTGCCGCTCCTGTCGTGTTTACAAGCACCACATCACAGCTTGCTCTAGCAGACGGTTGAGTAATGGAGCTCCTGTGCTGTTGGTCCTCCTGTAGAGCCTGTCTCACTGTGAGCTGATCACCGATGACGGCATCAGGCACCTCGGCAGCGGCCCCTGTGCTCACGACCGTCTGGAGGTGATCGAGCTGGACAACTGCCCCTTGATCACAGACGCCTCGCTGGAGCACCTGAAGAGCTGCCACAGTCTGGATCGCATCGAGCTCTATGACTGCCAGCAGATCACCCGTGCCGGCATCAAGAGACTAAGGGTGAGTTGTGTGGGCTAATGACAGTGAGTAAGCACTGATTCATATGTTAGCTGGACAGAAATACACTTTGGTTTTCCCATTTTCTACGAGTTGAAATAAATGACTTTTTTTATGCACAGAACAGGCTGAATACGCTCAAATTTTGGTCACAAATTTGTTAAAATCTGTGTTAGTGAGTACCTCTCCTTTGCCAAGATAATCCATCCACCGGACAGGTGTGGCCTATCAAGATGCTGATTTAACAGCATGATTATTACACAGGTGTACCGTGGCCACAATAAAAAGTCACTCTAAAACGTGCAGTTTTATCACACAACGTCACAGATGCTGCAAGTTTTAAGGGCAGGTATGTCTGTCAGAGCTGTTGCCCATACATTTAATGTTCATTTCACTACCTTAAGCCATCACTAATGTCATTTATGAGAATTTGGCAGTACATCCAACCGGCTTCATAACCGCATACCACATATAACCACATCCAGCTTGTCCACCTGCGAGATCGACTGAGACCAGTCAGTTTGCACAACCAAAGAATTTCTGCATAAACTGTCAGAAATCTTCTCTCAGCTGCGTGCTCGTCGTCTTCAGCAGGGTCTTGACCGGACTGCAGTCCGCCTTCGTAACTGAGTTGAGTGGGCAAATGTTAACCTCCGATAGCATCTGGCACTGAAGTGTTGATTGATAAACCTGTGTGACCAAAAATGCATATCTGTAAGTGTGTAACGATATATCAATCTGGATCGATGTATAGATTTGAGGATCAATGGTCCAATATCATCAATGCAGTGTTGTGAAAAGATCAATACAAGCCTGCCTCCTTCCTATAGAGCCCAGTAATATTGTCAAATTATGTTTAATTTGCTTTTTTGAGTTGATATAAATGTAACTGATTGTGTTTAATAGGCATATGAGACCATCTCATATAGATCGAAGGTATCTCACTGAGCTGCACAAACACTTTCCCTGATCAGGTCTTTCATACTACACATCACAGCCCTGAGGTGCTCTAAATCTAAATGAACTCACCCATTCCAGATGTTGGATGTTGATTAAAGGTGGAGTTTGGGGCCTCTAGTAGAGCTGGGTAGCACTTTTTTTTAATGAGTCCGTATTTTGATGCATACCGGTGACTTAAATTCCTGCTATTAGTTTCACACCATTCTACTGATCAATAAGCAAGAGACGTGACGGCAAAGGTAGACTGTAAGCAAGTAAACATGGATATAAATGATATACTGTATATATTTCCAAAAATCATCTCTGCAGATGTAAAGAGGGAAACTCATTCAACACACACACACACACACACACACATACAGTGAATATTGAATTTAAATAAAACTTTATTTGTTTTAAAGAAAACTCCACAAGGCACTTTTGGTTTCTTAATGAATGTTTGTTGAAAATACAAACTTCATAGCAACCTATGAAGGGAAATTTATTAGATGTCAGGTGTGTATAAAGTAACAGACCTTCTGTGGAGTCCAGGTGATTTTTATTGACTCTAACATAAAATTTAAGATGGCACATCATTTCAGCAGCATGGCACTCAGGGCTGAATGAAATGAATTCTAAATATATATTAAAAATTTGTATTGGCACAAAAATATACAGTATAACACAACCGTACAATTATAACAGGACAGGTATTGCATATTTTAACAACATTATTATCCTAGACCCATATTCCCTCGCACCAGAGCTCTTATGAGACATTCCTCTGCGATGTGATTGAGATAGTGTGGTACACATGGAAGATTTGGCGACTAAAACATGGAATTAAATTAAGTAATCGCAGGCACAGTAAAGAAAGGAAAACAAATAAGTAAAATAATAATGGTAATGTTATATTATATTTTAATACTGATGTACGAGTGTAGAGAACTGCAGTCTCCATGTGAGGAAGAAAGAGTTAAAGTGGAGCGTAAGGAGCAGTATGACGGACCTGGATCAGGGCTACATATGTTCTGGCTGATTAGTTTTTTAAGCTTAAAGCAAGCTAAACAAAGATTTATGTTTTAATGACAACATTTTCAAACTTTTACCATCAGCTTGATAAGCGTAGCAACAGAGGAGACTGTTCTAGGTGGATGTCAGAGGTTTCTCCACTTTGTCCAGATTAAACTCTGGTGTTGGTGTCACCGCTCCACCCACAACAAATGATGAATCAAAAGGTGTGAAGTACAAGCAGTGAGTGGTCACTCTGTCCAGAGAGAACTGGTCTCATCAGCATTAAATCTCTTTGTCTTTAATTTGAATGTAAATCAGTCATCAGCCTGACTGGATTGGAAAACGCTTGCTTTATTTCTTTATGAAAACATAAAGAAATATAAGAAAAACAGACATAAAGGGTGTATAACATGTAAATTATGTACATAATGCTACAATACACAGTATTACACAATATATGTATTTGTATGATGATTAACACACATTTCTGTCTATATTGTCATGTTTCCTCCACACAGACCCACCTGCCTAACATCAAAGTGCACGCCTACTTCGCTCCCGTCACTCCGCCGCCCTCCGTCGGGGGCAGCCGTCAGAGGTTTTGCCGCTGCTGCGTCCTGCTATGATGTAAAGACAACGACCCCCTCTTTCCTCACCTCGTGTCCCCCGTACACGCTTCCCGCAACCCCTCACTTGACCCCTGACCTGCTGTCCCCCCTCCCGGCGCCCTGTCATAGAGTACATGCTGGTGTGTCCCCACCCTTTGGAGCTGCAGAGAGAGGGAGAGAGCCAAAACACGCTACAGCGTCTGGGGTAACTTTCCCAAAAAAAAAAAAAAAAACATTCCCAAATCTACACCCACACACACACACACACACACACACACACACACACACACACACACACACACACACACCAGGCTTTCTGACACACCTTCATACACAGATTAACTCATTCCTGGTCTGTGTTCAATGGACAAACCAGTATTACAAAGAGGGTTATGGAAAATGTGGTCACCACTGTTAAGGGATTTAACTCTTCATCAAATGAAGAATTACACAAAAAATATATTGTACGGTATTTGAGGGGGAGTGATACTTATTTAGCACTTTGAGACCGATTACATTCATAGCCTCTCAACAGAATATTGAATAACCTCTCACATACTTCCCTCTGTGTTGAAGGTCACTTGACAGCTACCTCTAGACAGGAACTGCACTTGAGTGAGGCCTGTGTTAGCTTTGTTCTGCAGGCTGGTTATTTCAGCAAAGGGGGCAGCGATGCAGCCAGTAAACTGCCGACACCTCTGACACACACAGAGCAGCAGAAAGCCTATTTTTTGATTAATTAAAAAAAAAAAGAAAGAAAAGCATACTTGCAGCTATTTGCACTTAAAGCAATGATGAGACACTTTACAAAGACGACCATCTCAGAAGTTAAGACTAGCATTTTACTAACTACACACAAATCGTCATGCACACACTGAGCTTGCTGCACCTGTACCCTCTCTCTGTCTCTCTGTTACAATCAGAAGCTTCAACAGACTGAAGAGAAAAAAATATTTTTCTAAAAAAAAATGGACACCAATTAAGACTCACAAGTGGGGACTCGAGAAGATGCCAAATGTTGCATGTAACACCTCTAGTTTTTTAATATCTAATTGTAAATATGCGAGGACTGTTGAGTCCAAGAGTCGAAGCCAGCGAAACCACAGATGATGATATGAGACGGGGCAGAGGTTTCTGTCAATGAGGTCTTTCTGAGGGAACTATGGCGAAGCTCGCACATCTAAAAATATTACGCTGGAGCTTTGGACAGTCAAACTGAGCCAGCACGAAGACATGTGAAAAGCTCCCGTCCACAACAGAAAAAGACAGAAGAAATTAAAAAAAAAAAAAAAAAAGTCTGACATCAGTACATGAATTCATGCTGTCAGACCAGAACAATGGAAAGAAAAAGCCAACTGAAAACAATCAGAAGTACGTCTATTTTCAGTTAGTTTGGTTTCATTTAGTTGCTCTTGTTTCTGCATCAGTGACGGTGCTGATGCGAGGAACTGGTGAACCACGCGCAGCGGTGAGAGGACGACATCGGCGACTGCTCACCTCCCATGAGGCCTTGCGGGGGACGGAGTGTGTTACACCTGTGAGCTCCTCCATCTGTCTGGGACCGGTGGCGCTGTAGGAGGTTAGACCGGATCAGACCGGTGGTCAACTGAATTTTGAGCGCACAGACGTGCCGGAATGATTTTTGTCCCAACGGAGGGCTATAACGGACTTCGGCACCCCGCCGCCCTATGAAGTATTGAAGCCTTTTCTTATGGATTACCTTCTCCTGCACTTGCACCTGCTTTATTCTGTGTCTCTTTATCTTCCCATTTCCTTTTATAAATGTGTCTTTCTGTCTGATTTCCCCTGGATCTCTTTACCTTTCTGTCTCTTCTTTGCGTTTCTGTTTTGGTGTGGTTTGGATTGCGCCTGCTTTTGTGTTTTGAAGTCATGAGTTCAGTGTCTCCGAGTTGAGTTTGAGCCCCTCTTCCAGTCCTCAGTTTGGATCTGATGGTGTTTGTGTTTTCATTAAGAGTTTATTGTTACTAAATGTCCAGAGTGTAGCCTTTGTCCGGGGGAATTGTTGGCGCCAGTGCAATTGTAATAAATGTTGAGGGTTTTTTTTAAATGTGAGTTGAGGAGGAGTTCATGTATGTTTGATGTAGGTTCTACTTAATGAATGTTTCCATCATGGAGAAGTACCTCGGGATGGCTGTTCAGGCATTGTGTGCCGCTTTAGCAGATTTTTCTCCCATATGCGTGCTTTCCTTTTATTAATTTGTATGCCTTGCTTTTCTCTCCCACAATGCACCAAACAAGACCCAAACTGGTGAACCCAGGGTGCAATGTTGATCACTCTGTTATCCCCTTTCTGGTTTTAAGATGCGAAACGCTGAATGATAAATTCTGTTGAGATTGAGATTTTACGGCTACGACAGGAAGGATAATACAAACTAAGATGAAGCCTGTGTAATCCAGTCAGGTCGGTTTTGTTTGAATGGGGGTTTACGGGGGATTAGGGAACAAAAGAGTCAAAATGGCAGAAATGTACTCTGTCGCCATGCTCCGGGGGTTAAGACGGTTAACTGGAGGAACTGAAGGATTTAGTCTATCAGTCTGGTTATAACCAACGCTTGCCCTCATCTTGCACTGTACGTGGCACGAGCTGAGTCGCCAGTGCTTTAAGGCAAACACTTTGAATGGATTACAGGTAGTGATACTCCACCCGCTCCTGATGGGTTTTATATGTACAAAATAATCAACCTGTCATCCGTCTTTTCATGGTACAAAATACACTACAAAGCAAAACACCAGACTTCTTTTGTCCTCACAGTATCAAACCCCTCTGTGTCCTTCTGTCAGACCTTCCACCAGTTTACGTGTTTGTTTCATGTCCCAAACACTGGAGTAAGGTCGAGGATGATTAGGACGGAGGGCAGGAGGTGAACCTACAGTGTGTTCATGGTAGATCGACACCTGAGAAATTTCAAAAACAATTTTGACAATGACTGTAGTTCATATAATTACTGTAAATCTTTTCCTTTTTTCTTTTTTTTTATAATTAACCGATTATAAATGAATATGTACGTATGAATAAATATATACCTATATTATTAAGACTTGTCTGGTTTGTGACGAGCTTGCTCTCATTTTATGTTTCATGTCTAGTGTTGTCAAAGCAGCAGATGGCAGCAGTGAGCCGGTTTATAATGATTCGGTCTGATTTCAGCTCACAGGATCTCTCAGCTACTCAGAGTCAAATTGATTTGCTTTAGTCAGGAGTCAACTTGGGTAAACCGCCAATACATTATTTATTTTAAAGGAATAGCTTGCTCTCATGTTATCTGTCGGTTTTTCAATTATTATTACCAAGGTTGGTTGTAGGATTACTGCTGTTTTGTGTTTTATTATTTCTGCTTGCAAATGTAGCTCTTCTACATAATTCCGCTTTGCAGTTTGTAAAAAAATGTTGTATGCATTGATGTTAAATTCTTTCCCTCTCTTCTAAACAGGGCAAAGCTGCCACTGAAGGCCTGGTCAAGTAAGCAGCATTAAAACACACTAGTGGACATGCTTTACTTTTACTTGAACTGTGAATTTAGATGAATTTACATTATGTTAGAGCTGGCATGGGATGAATAGATGATGAATTTGTTGTAGTTTGTCCTAAAACAGTAGTCAGGTGCCCATGTGATAACTGAAGCAGGTTTTTCTTGCCGTAATTATTCCTCCTGGTCACATTGGCCATTAATAGATTTCTTCCGAATACACTTACTTGCTAGATTTAAAGAAAATTGGTTGAAAGATATATTGTTAAAACCAAAATTACGAACATGAATTCAAATCAAGCACAATTGTGGCACTGAATCTTACGTTCTAGCAAACGTATCAGGAAGCCAAAGATCTTTAGTTGCACAGCTGAGGACAGGGATCCTTCCTCTGGTCCTGGAAAAACCGGTTGTGTGAATTATGCAAATTAAAAGTTAAAAATGAATCGCAATTTCTTTTGAATTACCAATGCTATGATGAGTTAAGCATTTCTGTTTCAAATGATGTCTGTTCAAACTCCAGAAATGTTTAGGTGCTCAGATGATGACAAAATTGAATGGCAGTTTAACTTTAATGCTTATCAGTTGGCTACTTTTACTTCCCAAGCTTGGAAAAAATGTCAGGATTTATTCAGTAATATTTATAATTTATATTGCTACTCTGGTTTCTGCCTTTGTCTTTGATTTATTTTTTAAATAATGGTGTCTTGTAAGGTGGCATGGTGGTGCAGTAAGCAAGAGGGTCGCAGCTTAGGACCCTTCTGTGTGGAGTTTGCATGCTCTCCTTGTGTCACTGTGGGTTTTCTCTGGGTACTCCGGTTTCATTAATTGATTGATGACTCTAAATTGCCCGTAGATGTGAATGGTTGTCCGTCTCTATGTGTCAGCCCTGTGATAGTCTGGGGTGTCCAGGGTTACCCCGTGTTGCTTTTAACTTTCACTTTCACTTTTACAACACAGTAGGCGTAGTAGGCCCCCAATGACTCACATCTATGGCATTTGTAGCAACCAGTAACACCTATTTAATGGCCTGATAACAGTCGAATCAGGTGACATAATTTACTCCCATGTACAGCTGATCACTGAGATACTTAGCGCAATTGTCACTATGGTAGGAACAGCAAAAATCCTAAGAGCACAGCCTTTATCAGCTGCGTGTTTGCGGTTTAAACTGGGACTCTTTGAGTGTTTGTGACATGCTAGACTCTCGGATCTCATGGGACACTGCATGCAGGGTCAAGTCTGTGTTCGTGCATTACACACACACGTCCGAGGTGAAAGCACAGACGAACAATCAGTATCAATTTATTCCAGTGGAGAGAGCAGCAGCAGCAGCAGCTCTGGTCCACAGACTGCACCATGACGACCGCTGCCACGGCTGGGATCCGTCTTCCGACGCATGGGACTCATTTTGTGTCTCTCTCATCCTCCGATTGCCTCCTCTGTGTCTAAATCACAGAGAGATCAATGTGTCTCCATTCCCATTTTAATGCTCATTTTTAGCAGCCATGTTCCGGCACCTGGGGTATCACATGGAGGATGAAAGGGTGGCTCAGAGGGAGGCGTGTGTGCGTGTGTGTGCGCGTGTGTGTGTGTGTGTGTGTGTGTGTCCCTCCTTCAGCTATTCTCTCAACTGTTCTGTATTTTCTGCATTTGCACGCAGACAGATCAGATCACAGCTCGCTGCACACCGCCCCACCAAGACATTGTGTTTCGGTTTATTTTTGACAGCAAAGCCATAGCTACACCAGAAAACTTTTGACTCGCCTTTTGTTTTGTTTTTTTAATTCGCAGAGTGTTCCTTTCAGCAGTCACTCTGCTATCTGCTGTGCCCTGGCTCTGAGTGAAGCAATAATTAATGTGATAACAGAAGATCTCGCTCTCTTTGTCTTCCTCCTGTCTCTTTCCTCCAGCACGCCCACGCACAAGGGCTTTCTGACAGCTTAGAACAAACTTTGATGTTCAAGGCTTATAGGTGAAATAATGCAGTACAGATAGCCCCCCCCCCCCCAAAATGAATCTTTAATCACATAAAGAAGTCTTTCCAGGCTTGTCTCATACTGTGAATGGTGCAGCAGCATTCGCTTAGACTTCACTTAAAAATACCACTTATCGCATTAACTCTCCACGTCTTTTACCTTCATCAAGTTAATACAAGAATCAGTAGCTGTGACCACAACCTTATTGCTTTGTTCTCTTTCATCTGATGATATCAAGGGGGCGATCAATAGAGACGCACCCAGGGGAGGATGGTAAACCAGGTATGAATGGAAATGAGATTGCATTTGGAAACCGAGATACCCGTCCTTAAATAAACTATACCAACCCTGGTACAGCTCTGTCTCTGCAGGGCAACACCTATATGGCAGCTGCTTCAGAGGGCAGCTGGGAAATGACAAAGTATTAATAACAGGTTGCAAGTGTGGCTAAAAACTGAAAGTAGTACAGTGCATCCTATATGGCTAATTTTTCTGCTGCAGGAGATGATGACCGTTCGGACTCAGCTTCATTTAGCTGCAGAAACATCCACTTCTGTCAATATAAGTCTTCTGACAGTGATGCTTAATAATGGCATACTTTATGTTGTTTTTCACTAGTATTACATCTTTTGTATGGAGTGTCTGTGGTGGTTTTATAGTGGTCTGAAACCCCTTTAGCCTTATGAATTATAGACAGGAACATGGGCAGGTAGGGGAGAATGGGGTTGGTTGTCACATGCATTAAGGCCCTGACACACCAAGCCATCAGTGAGTTTCTGTCGGCCTAGTTTTTGTGGTGTTTCCCGCAGCATTGACTTTAGTCTGCCTGTGTCGGAAGTTTTTTCGGCCGGATTAGCAAGTTGAAATGGTGGCGGAGCTCGTCGGTGAGAGAAGTCCCTCTGATTGGCTGTTCAATTTAAACGAATCGGCGCACAAGAAGAGAAACGGAAGTGAGGAGAGCAAACAAATGAGTGAAGTCCAGAGGGCACACACAGAGGGCTCTTTGGATATTTTCACAGCAACGTGGCAATCAGGAATGAAGCTAAGTGGTGAGAGAGAGCGGTGAGAAAATGGTCGGCAGACGCCACCTCATTTACGTATCATAACTTGCGTATCTTCAGTCCTCGGTCTTCCGTTTTCCCTTTCTGAATGACAAATACAGACCACCGCCACCTGCTGGTGTGGAGAGTTATTTCCTCTACACAGGCGCAGATCATACGTGCTAACCGGTAGTTTGCTGTCGTCTTTGCAGTGTATTCAAACACAACTTGTCGCCTTGGTGTGTGTGGGCCTTTAGAGCTCACTCCTTATAGGACGCCGTTAAAAATGTTGCTTCTTAAATTTTCAAAGTTGGGCTCAGAGGTCACTTACAGGGTCATTTCAGGAGTAACACACTTGACATTGAGGTTAGAGGACTAATGTTTTTCATGTCCAGTTGTAAATATCCAGCTCCATCGTGTTTAGCTTCTAAGCTTTTATACAGTTGGTTTTATAATAAATGATTACCATTTAAAAGTATGAAGGGAGAGCTCTAGTTTAGATTTTTTGTTAGGTAGGCTTCAACATATGATTGTGACCTTAGTTGCTTGCAAAAAGCCCCATTAACCACTGGGATGACAAACCCCATGATGGGGATGTTTGACACAAGTGCACAACACGTATCTGACAGTCTGTATCTTTTAAGGAGAGTAAGGTCACTCCCACCTGACACTTTAGGTTTCCATTGGCCTACAAATGGAAAAGGAATCTATTAATAAGTAAGTACATATGAGTTTTTAATAAACGACAGATTGTGTCATTAATTGACCCATTGGAACCAGTGCCTGAAATGAGCCAGAACACACCAGTACTGACTACCAGCATTTCTGATTTTGGTCAACACGAGTTCCCTTACTTCTTACTGAGTGCTGCCACCTCCTTATGAGGATAGCTTAATGCTGAGAAAACAGCATGGTAATGCCTCTGGTATTCCTGTTCATTATCAGATTTAATCTGTAGGCCAACAGGTGTATTTTAAATTGGTTTTATTGTAGCATACTATATATGCAATATATTTGTGTACACAAATAGATTTTATTAACCAAATATCTATTTATGTACAAACTGTGGAAATGTACTCTATGTTGTATGTAGGCTTAATGTAGGATGCAAAGAAAAAATGCATTTGGAGAAGGATGCATTCCCAAGATATACAGTAAGTAGAAATATATCCAAGACGTGTGCGATAATCATGTTATGCAACTGCTGAATTAGGCTACTGGCACCTTTTTTGGCTCAATTCAGGCGGAACTATTTGTTATTATGTGGTTCTAGTTCATTTTCATATGCATCCTGCATAACAGCCTGCTGTTCCAAACATTCATGACCTCAAAGCGAAAGTCTGCTCTCTGTTTGCGAATAGTGAGGCAGTCTATATTTGGTCTTAGACTAAGCTCCCGCCCACGACCGTGAATCCTGATTGATTCCGTCTAAATGAATCCTGGCAGAGTTGTAAAAATTGGCCCAATCACGCGCCGGAGACGCGCGGGGAGGCGTGCCTCGGATTACGCTTAAATTTAAGTGTGTGCATCGGTGAAGGGCACAGTTCGCATTGGATGTACACCTACATCACAAGCTTCGTTTGGATGTAATCATACTGCAAGATGATATTTTACATTTTGTTGGTTTGAACCTTTTTTTTGAAGCCGGAGGACGGAATTGTGCCACATTGGAGTTTTCCCCTGATGCGCTTCAAGGGACGATACAAGCCTCAATCCTGAACGCTTGTCCTCGCATGGCATGGGCACAGTATAAACAGCCGGGTCTGTGTATGTGCGTGTGTGTGTGCTTAGTAACTATTTAATCAACCTGCAGTTGGTGTGTGGACAGCAAATGGCCATAAGGCGTGCACCTCGCAGCGCGCACACATTCCTGTGATGTGGATCTGTCACACTTTGCCAAGCTTTTGTGCGGATTTCCTACCGACAAGACACAGTCTGGGGATTAAAAGTTGTTAATTGTTTGTGTCTTGAACGTCTCTTTCCACCATCAATGATGACTGAGAACAACGAGATGGAGAGCGACTCTCAGCTCCAGCGCTCTCCAAGCACCATGTCCATCCAGCCGATGTCATCCAAGGTAAGAACCCGCGGCTATGCGCACTCTTATGTCTCACAGTTCATACTCTAATCTGTGCAACGAGGAGAAATACACACTTTAACTTTACAGAACAGTTCCCGCCACACACTGACAGCAACGTGATTCTTGGCCGAGTAAGAAGAGAGATAATTTCACCTGTTATTATGCGCTTTTGTATTCCTCCTCCTCATTACTCCACCGGTTTGTGTAACACTGATGTCAGTTCTCCACAGCTGCAGCTGTAATCATCCTGACTGCGTCACTAGGTGTAAACCTCACACGTAAGGTGTGATGTCACTCTGTCTGTCTGCTCCCATGTCTCCACGCACACGAGGGGGGGGGGGGGGGGGGTATGGAGGATGTTACCTGATATATAAAGAAATACAGGCTTAAATGTACCAAACAATAATAAGTAAATGTAGGTATTACTTGATAAAATTTGACATAAATTGATATTTCGGTTTTAATTTGCTTATGTATTTATTTATTTATGCCCCATTTTCATAATGAGGTAGAAATGCATGAAGAAATGTAAAAACAAGAGAATATTTAAATAAATAATAATGGGGGATAATGCAAAGAGAAAACTCTGCATAAGAATACATGCACAAATAAATACATTTAAAAGTTATAAAAAAAATAAATAAATAAAAGGGGAAATTAAATATATGGGGATATGATTGATAAGGGAATTGATAAATGTATTTAAAGAAGAAAATTAAAACCAAAATATCAATTTTATTATTATTAATTAATGCCTACATTTATATTTTTCATATTACTCTTTGATACATTTAATGGCATGTGTATTTATTAATCAAGTTATTTATTCATTTTTATTTTGGAAGGTTCCATCCTACATAGATTTATGCTTAGCATTAATTCATAATATGCATTTTAATGAGTATAATTAACGTAGAATTAATGCCTTTCAGATTTATTATTGGTAGATTTGCTATTTGGTGATTGCTGACACATTCATATCTTATTTTTTCCCAAATTGCTGAACTCACACACATTATGTCAAATAACTTTTTCGTCTGTGCTGCAAGAAAGTTTTATATTGCAATGAGCATGCAGTAAATGACCACATTTATTTATATGTGCATTTTGTGCCTAATTTGTAGATCCCTTTTACCGTGCAGTGTGGGCCTGTCTGCGCCTCAAGTGTCCTTACAAAGTGTCCTTATGATTCCATTCAATTTGTTGACTTGACTGTATAAACAAAGATTTTGAGGGCTGGCGTCCAAGTGCAGGAGCTGTGAAAGCTTTCTCACTGCTATTGGAAGGCACAGACACTTGATACAACTTTCCCTCAGATGAGTCTTTGCCTCGCCACCCACGCACAGACACACATGCTGTGGACACGTTTGAAGCAAAATGACACTCAGATGCTTCATCTAAATATTTGATGTCCTCCGTGAGAAGTATGGAAGACGACATTGTGGCGAGCTCTCTCCAGCATGCTCCGCTCCAGTTCCCCACTCTTCACCAGCTGCTACTACAGAAAATGAGGCGATATTCTGCCAAGTAGCACTGATTAGTATTCACATGATTCACTGGGCAGCTTTGCCACATCACAACCATTTATGCCACAAACTAACCAGGCTGGCCATTCAGACCCAAGCTCCGCTCCTCACCTTCCTCTGCTCTCCCAATCGATCGGCTCTATGTGAAATAGATTTCACTTTAACCTTCAGCCCTTTTGCACCTGACACAGCTCATATATGTCTGATATTCAGGTGAAAGGTTAAATGTTCATCTTTTCATCTCCCTGGAGGGTCAATGAGATTTTGCAACCATATAGGAGTCTATTAAAGACACTTGTCGGACAATATTGAAGTTAAAGGGATAGTATGGTTGTTTTTAGAGTAGGTTTGTGTGAGGTACTTATGCATGGACAGTGTATTACCTACAGTAGATGCCTCCAGTTAGGTGAAGCAGAGAGGAGTTACTGCACAGGAGCAAAGCAATGTACTTCTGTGGACAGCTGTTTAGTTGCGTCCTGTGTTCACAACATTTAATGTTATTTTCACTGGGAAAATGTAGGCGAAATTATTTTAAATATAGCATACACTTAAACTGATAGATTTCTTTAGGTGGCTAAAATATGTGTTGCTGTCGGCCCTGTCCACAGCAGTACTTTGCTTTGCTCCTGTGTGGTAACTCCTGCCTGTTTCTCCAAACTGAAGGCATGCCGACTATCATCTAACGTAGAAAATACACTGACTATGGATAAGTACGTCATGCAACCCCACTTCAAAACACCCAAACTATCCCTTTAATGTCAGCTTGTCTAGGATACACAGGTGTGGTCCCAAGAGATTGAAAATCCTTCACTTCAATATTCCACCCATATTAAACACATAATCAGGATCATTCCTAAAATAAATAAAACATGCCAGAGGGGTTAATTTGGGAAGGAAGCTAATCAGACATGTAGCCATGTGTCCGTGATGCTTTTAATTAGATAAGGATGGCAGGGAACTTGCTCTGATAATAGATGCTTCCTGGAATCCACCAGCAGCAAATTCCTACAAAGATGGATATCAGAAATCAGGAACAGAGGAATACAGCGCTTGAGGATTAAGAGGAAAGGAAGCATGGTCTTTCTCCCTGGCTCCCAACAATGTGCTGGTCTATAGCCAAGGCTGGCAGGGACGTGACGGGTGGAGCAGATGAGATGAGCAGCAATCAGCAGCGTATAGTGTCATTCTTTGTTGAGAGCTGCTGGATCTCTCGGGGCTGTTGATGCTTTGGGAGCATTTTCTGTGATCGAAGCGCACCGGTAAACCTGTTTTTTTTTTGTTTTGTTTTTGCTAAGATGAGTTCAAGGACCATCTCTGAGTGCAGAGACATAAAGACTTGAGATATACACAGATTGGCCCATTTATCAGCTTGCCTATTGTGTGACACATTCTTCCATGTGTCCCTGTTGAAGTCTTCACCCAAAATGTGAGCACTTAAACACAGCCAGTTGTGTGATAAAGGTGACTGGGTTTGCCTGTAGTGTGAAAATGAGAACTTGTCACAGCTCCAAAGCTAAACGACATGTAACTGTAAACCATGCAGTCATAGCAGTTTTGCAGTATGTTGAGGGATGGCAGCTTAATCCAAAGTAAAACAGCTGTAGCATTATTTTTCTACTCTTTCTGTTTTATTTATTATTAAATATCCCCAACTGGAAATGAACCATGAAGTTGCGAGTACATGCTGTTAGAGCTGGGTATCATCATTTATTGTCTTTTAGTGAGTCATATTGTTGTGCATTTTTATAATTTCAAGCGAACTACAAGTTTTTATTTGTTTTAACTGTTTGTCTGATGTAATGCATAACTGTCCACTGCAACACGACTGAGCCAGATTTGCCTGTGATTTGGGAAATGTTTGTTATATAATAATGCACAGCAATAT
Organism: Pterois miles; assembly: GCA_947000775.1. Taxonomy (NCBI): domain Eukaryota; kingdom Metazoa; phylum Chordata; class Actinopteri; order Perciformes; family Scorpaenidae; genus Pterois; species Pterois miles. Next base: position 17,176,448 of record CAMQGK010000567.1, on the reverse strand, counting down.
CAGAAGAAAATTAGAATGAAAGTCTTTCATGAGGCTGTAGACCTACTTAAAGGAAGAGTGTGTAACATTTCAGGGGATCTATTAACAGAAATTGAATATAATGTTCATAACTATATTGTCATTAGTGTATAATCACCTCAAACCATGAACTGTGTTTTTGCTTAGAATGAGCCCTTCATATCTCCAGGGATGGAGCGGGTCCTCTTCATGGAGTCCACCATGTTGCACCATCATGTTTCTACAGTAGCCCAGAACACACAAACGAAACAATGGCTCTAGAGAGAACCTTGCATGTTTTTACACTATCACGATCTTGTATATGCCTGTAACAATTAATTTTTCCACACTTGTGAGGTGGTGTAAAACGTAAACCATCTGCTGTGTTGCAGTAAGTTAAAGTTAAAGGGGAATTTTGCCCATTTTCAAAATCAGTTGGTTGCAATCTGCAACCACACCACTAGATGCTGCCAAATCCTTCACACTGTGCCTTTAATCCCAGCGGCGCTTTGAGCTAAATGTTAATGTCAGCATGCTGACATGCGGATGTTTAGCAGGTATGTTTCCCACGTTAACTATCTTAGTTTAGTGTGTTTGCATGCTAACATTTGCTAATTAGCACTAAAGACAAAGTGCAAATGACACAGATGGGATTTAAATCAAAATTTAAGGTTTGACCTGTTGATGGCACTAGAAAAGTTAAGGGATCACTATAACACAATTCATCCTGGCGGAACATGAATATATGCACTGAATTTAATGCTAATCCATCCCTCCAGCCTAGCTGTTGAGACATTTCACTCAAAACCACAATGTCAGCCTCATGTCAGTAGGATATGTCTGCCAAGCCATCAGTTAGATGTCGATATATTTCATATAAAAGTGAAAAGTTTAAATAACCATGGGATTGACAAGCCAGTAGGATTTATCATCTGGGGATCATAAATTCCTGTGCAAAATTTCATGGCAATCTAATCTTTTTTTTTTTTTTTTTGTAGATAAAATTCAGTCTGAACCACAGTGATGGACCGAATGACAGATGGACATTACATACAGCCACGCTGCTAGTTTGAATATCTCCATCGATTTAAAGATAGAGGGCAGGAAAAGCTGATAGGGGCACCAAATATAACGACAGGCTGGACAAGGCAGATTCATCATTTAAATTAAAAATGATGTGGCATGGTTATTATGCACACCTGGACAGTGTTAATTTCAGTCATCTACATGCTGAAGTATTGCTAATGATATACAGGATGATTTATAGTGTCTACACTGTCACTGCACACGTTAATCTCCATACATCTTTGAAAGCATGCACACTTTTTTAAGTCCACATCACATTTTATTAACTGTCATTTCACTTTATCTTCAGATGAAGGGTGGATGACACTCATCCTGAGTGACGCAAGCAGGGGAGGAAAGACGTAGAAGGAGGCTCAAGTGGGCCAAGGTCTTCATTGATTAATGTAACACCTTCAAAGCTGCTATGGTTATTGATGTGACACTACAGAGAAAGGTGTGAGCTGTTGAAATACTGGGCACTATATATCTATTTATGTATCGCTGACGAGGAGAGATTTATTTGTTGCCACGGATGTTCACTCAGATAAACAACCCCCCCCCCCCCCACCTTCCTCGTCAGACATTGTTGTGTTTGGGGTGTTGAGTGTGAACAGTAATTGGGTGAGTGAAACTCAGTGGATGATGAGTTACTGGGGCAAAGCTGAATGTGGGGGCGAGGAATTGCACTGCGCTGAGGGAAGTGGTTATAATCCACGCTACTATTTCACACACAGTTTCTCCCCATTATTCTGCCACAGAGAGAGAAAGGAGAGGAGACTGTGTGTATGAGCAAGCATGTAATTGGCTGTCTGTTCTTGTGTGTACATGCATGTGCGATAGGGACAGCAGCCGCTGATTTATGCATCTCTTATCTCGTATTCAAAGCAGGAATCTGCCAGGCTGCTGCGCGTAATGACAAACTTCAGCCAAGAAGAGAAACGTCGGGACATGAAACTGGTTCACCCCCCTTGTAATGATAACGCTGTGCTCTTGTAATAATAAGGCTGTGTAGTGTTTTTTGATCTCCCTGTGATTTTTGATATTGTAATGAATCCTTCAGGTTGTTATTTTACCCCTGTTAAATCACAGTTGTTTCCTCAGTTTTACATCGCCAGCCCGAAACAAATGAATCCACACAGTCAGGGCGTTAACACGTCATGTATACCAGCTACCTGACAGTCATCATTTCCCCTGAAACCACATATTTTGTTGAAAACTGGATTGAGCCAGGAAACTGTGTCTTTCATAGCACCGTTACCCTTTTTGAAATATATCTTAGACCAAGGTCGGACACTGTGACGTCAGCCAAGGAGAAAATAAAAACAACTGCACTTTTTTTTTGTGTGACCAGCCTTAAAGGTGGGGGACAAAGCTGGGGAGAATTTTAAAGTGGAAATTACAGGCACTTTGTTGAAGACTGGGTTTGGTACTGTGTGTGGAGGTGTACAGTATATCTGTTATTTCTGTCTTTCTTCTTCTCTTCTGTTGCTGATCACACAGACGTGACTGGCACGGTTCAGGGGTGAACACGGAGAGCGTTAGAACCAGGGCAGGCAAAGTTAACAAATTCCTTTTAATGCCACAAATTTCTTCAACGCATTAACACAATTTTTAATTTTTAGGTTGTAGCAGGCTCAGTTTTAAAGCCAGTGAAGATATTGGCGTCATATTAAACTAGAGAACCATTGATACCAACCATGTCTAACTAGCTTGTTGAGATAATACTCCAAACGTACACTAAATTTGGGTGATTTGGCCATTTTCAAAAGGATCCTTTGACCTCTGACCTCAAGCTACATGAATGAAAATGGGTTCTAAGGGTACCGTTGAGTCTCCCCTTTACAGACATGGACTCTTTATGATAATCACATGCAGTTTGGGGCAGTTTAGTCAACTCAGCACGCTGACACACTGACAGCTGTTGTTGCCTGTTTTGTGTCATTGTTTTGTGTTGTTAATTGATGTCCATGAATATATATACATTTGCATAAAGCAAGCATGTTTTTCCGCTCCCATGTTGAGAAGAGCATTAAGTAATGTGTGATTAATTTGCGATTAATCAGGATGAAATCTTTTAATTGACTGACAGTTACAATGAGAGAAATTTGGAGAAAAGAGCACAGAGCACACCTGGCCACTCTCTACATAAAGACAGGTGATGTAAAGTCACAAAAATTGGGTCATGCAAACCCCTCTACCAAGACCTTCTCACCAAATTACAACCTCTAAACAAAGACACAGCTGGATAAGCTTTTCCTTTTGAAATGTGCTCTACTCCAGTGGTTCCCTTTTTCACTTAAGGGGCCCCTTTACTATCATTGAGTAAACTGACGACCCCTGACTAAGTAGATATTTCATATAATATTCAATACATAACAATAACAGTACAGAACAACTGATTAACTGTACAATTAAGCCAAACAGTGAACACAATAGGAGCAGGACATTTGTGTAAAATGAGCAATTTGGATGAATTTTGAGCAGATTATTTCCTGTGAATATTGTATCTAAGGTGATTTTTCCTGTTATTTTTAGGAATGCTTAATACAGTTCTTTGTCTGCATAATGTATTTTTAATTTTTTTTTCTTACCCCAAACTGTATGTGATTATCATACAGTGGGCACGTCTGTAAAGGGGAGACTCATGGGTTGCCATAGAACCCATTTTCATTCACATATCTTGAGGTCAGAGGTCAAGGAACCCCTCTTTCCCTCGCCAAATTTAGCACAAGTTTGACACGTTGTGGTTGGTTGTTTTAACACCCCTTAAAATCAAGAAGATGTCACAATCCCCGTGAAGCTTTGGCGGCCCCTAGTGAGGGTTGTGACCCCCAGTTTGGGAACCAGTGCTCTACTGGGTGATCTACTTAAAACAGTCCACATTAAAACATATAATGGCCAAAGGCTGTATTTATGGTCACATTCCCAGTGGGACTAAGCCTTTGGTGCTCAGTCGTGACCTCTAGACAGACGGGAGCATCCCATATATATCTCAGCCCTCCTGGGCCCTGGTGCCATTAAATTCTGATGGAGGAAGAGCCACATATTGGGATGAAATAAAAGCTCCATCATTGAATTATGTCTGCTCAAACCCTGCTGTCCCTCTATGGAGCATTGATTTTGGACATTTTTGTTGGCTATATGTGAGGAAAAACTGGATCGAAGATGTGAGAATTATGGGCTTTTACACGTCCGCTGAGACGGCTTGTCAGAATGTGGTCTGCAGCAGTGAGATTGTTACCGCTTGAAGAATATTGACTGTGCAGGTGCGTGAAAATCTGGGCTACGTTTTGCATTTTGCATAGCATTGTGAGTCATTTGTGAATTATCTAAATAATTTATTGGGAGAGAAACACCAGCTAGCTAAACTAAACCCAAATGTTTCTTTTGGGAGAGCAGCATTTTCTGCAGATGAAAGGGTTTACTTGCTTGTAAGAAGTGCAGTTATTAGAGAAATGAAAGAAGAAAGAGGCCGTTCTCTTAGTAGGCATTGCCATAAAGGGTGGATCAATAATACATGTGGGATAAGATCATACGTCACAACCATGGTATCATCTGTGGTGAAGTTCAGCTACACTCTGACTCACTGTCTCAGCCTCTCACCTGCCACAAAAATTCATGTGGCCCGAATCAAACGTGGTATCACCCGGCTTGTAGTCTCTCAGTATGACGCTCTCAGATAATGTTCAAATAGAAGCTAACGGGAATGCTTTTTAGGCTCCGTGCACTGACAGATGATTAGATTAGCTGTAATTGAGACATGTGCTCTAGCCGGAGCTGTTATGCCAGCACTCATCTGCTCTGATTGAGAGAGCTCGACTCGAGACTGTGATACTACACAGGAAACGTGGAGACGTGTGCCGAAGCACTGCACCTTGAACAAACATGATTCTAAAAAGAGCATACCACCCTCTAATAAGGTGTTCTTCATAAAGGGTTTATAGGCTGTAATAGTTCATAGATTGGCTGATGTATAACCTTCTCCAGCTCAACTTGCTCTAGTCTCAGATTACTAACATTTATAACAGCAGAATTGATGGCTTGACGTGCAGACCGACTCGTTTCAAAGAATCAGATCCTTCAAGTTGGTACATGTAAATTAATTTAATCTTTCAAACAATTTGCCCAATACAGCCTTATTTCCTGTGTGACTCTCCGTTATAGGGGGCCATCCGAAGAGCATGTGAATGCACCTTTAACCTGCCGTATTGTCCGTCTCAACTCAAGTCTGATTCAATCGGTCCTCGCTCATTCACACAGTGCAGTCGGGTCCGTGTACGTCGTTTCCTGTTTGAGTGACTGCACCTCTGTTGCAGGCAGCGCGAGCAGTACACTATGAAAACAGCGTGAGGGAAAAGTCAGGGATGAGCATGATCACCGCCCCAGTACATACAGACACTAAAAAGAGGCGTTCAAAAAGATTTGTTCGTTAATTTTTGCACAACTCTAAAAGCAAGTAAGTGAGGGTCATGAGATCATTAGAGGATTATTTCCACTCTAAAAAGTATAAATGAACAAAAAAATTTCACCACACTGGTCGATTTCAGGAGATTTCCACAAGCTTCATCAGCAGACGGAGTTTGCCCAGTTGTCATAAAATGGCACATGTCCAAATATCCATTTTTCTGAGCACATTACAGGGACGCTGTGTGGGATTTGGTGGCATCCTGTGGTGCAGCTGTGGATCGCAACCAACTGAGTACCCCTCCGCTCACTCCTCCACTACAGTGATGTTAGCCACTAGTGCAAAACCTGTGGTAACACCATTAGGTATTGAGTATCGCAATATCATGTTTTGTGAAACTGTATCAAAAACACTATTGATTTTTAAAAAACAGTCTAAATGCAAAGATGAATGCAATATGTTATTTAATTTGCAAAGATATGCACCACCTCACTCTATGTGCCCTCTAAAAGGCCATCCTTACCATAATCACACTACTTTAGGAGCAACGGAAGTCAGACGGTGGCTGGCATTACCACGGTTTTGATCTCTGCGGCTCACGCTACCATAATTTCACAGGCGTGTTGGCGATCTACAGTGGCCTTTAGGTAATGTAAAAATGTGAAGGCTCTCTCTAGAGCCAGTGTTTGGTTTTTCCTCTCTGAGCTACTATAGAAACATGGCGGAGCAACGTGGCGGACTCGCAACTCAATTAATTTCTTTCTTAATTTCTGTTTAACATAGTGGTGGATATTATATTCCATTTCTGCTAATCGATTCCCTGAAATGTTTTATACTGTTCCTTTAAAGGAAGCTGTTTTTACACATCATCTGTTTACAGGCCATGAAGAGTGTGAAATAGAGTGTACAGTATATAAAGCCTTTTGTTGCTCCAGAGGGAGCTGTGTGAAGTCTGATAAATTCCCATGTCATTGCAACATATAAACCCTTTATAAGGCACAGTATACAGAGAATAACACCATTCTGCGCACACATCACACCTAGAATAGCAGCATAATGTATTTTATTCGTTACTTTTGCTTGTCTTCATCAGTGTAATCTGATGAAGGGGAATTTCTGTCAGGAAGCAAATTAACTTACACTGACTTTTGTTTCTCTCCCTCCATGTGTGCCTCACAAATGCATGCAAACTCAAATAGACAAACTGTTTTCATATCTTATTCCCAGACGCGTGGAGCTGTAAACAGCATGTCCCTGTAAAGTGATTATGTTTGGCGCTGAGCGGAGAGCGAGCGCAGACGGGCAGAGAGCATGTGCACACAGAGTTTCTGTGGCCTACTGATTCTCTGTCTGTCTGCGGTGATCCATTCATCCCCCTGCGACATGCGACCACACCCTCGCACTGCATGTCAGGGTAACAAATAGCTGCCTATCCCTCGGGGGAAACTAGCGTCATCATCATCTGTACACAGAGCCGGAGGAGAACGTCAGGAAACATGCATTTATCTGGCCAATCAATGCTAGATGGCTACAGAAGCTCTGTTCCTGGTGTGCCGTGGTTTTGTCGTCTTATTGCACCGCTTTTCAAACACAGCAACCATCAGTTATTGTTTGGTCAATGCAGTTTACGAGACAAGCTCAGTTGGTCAATACACATGAGAGACGGTACATGCAATTTGATACTATTGGATGTTGTAGGCATGTGAGGAGGGATCCATCTGCCCTGTATGTTTAGCGCAACCCTGTGGCACGATCAATTGGTCCAATGAGCAGACTCCATCAGATTAAGAGCCCTGGAGATAGGCTGTTGATAGATGATAACGCTGTGTAAACTGTCTTGTTTCATTTCATCACAATAGCCCCCCTGCCACCACTGTCAAGGAACACACAGCAGTCCTCGATGTATGGCCGCGGGTGTTCTCACAAAGAAAAGGCTTATCTTGTATAACCACAGGCCAAGCTGCTTTGTTAACCCTCTGAGACCCACAATAGACCTGTTTTCTTGTCTTTTAACACAGGGGGACAGGTTTGTTTATTACAGGGAGATAGCAGGTCAACAGTAGATGTCATGTTGAAGTGGTGCATGTCATCTGAAAGCTGGGAACCTGAAGATGAATCTGAGATGCAGCTCAGCACTGTTTGTCAAGTTAGTCTAGTCATCAGAAAAAAATGGAGTTAATTAATTAATGGTTTAAAATAAATTGTAAAAGTGTAGAGTATAAGGGTTTAGGTGATGATGATGGTCATCCCCATACTCTATTATGTCTCATAAGTTCTTGCAGCAATTTTTGGGTTGATACCATTTGTTACACTGATTTGGTGCTAAATTAAACCATTTTTTTCACCACATGAGAATTGGTAAAATGGTAAATCATCAATAATCCCAAGACCAAGACCTTGAGGAACATCTTAGAAAAGCCATGCTGTGATTTAGGATTAAAAACCTTTGACATTTCGAGATTTCTGCAAGAATTTCATTTGCATTAATTGCATTTTTCAACGATTAGATGGCGAGCACTTCTGTTCTGGTAACTGCTCAGAGATGCCCTTACTGTCAACAAGTTAGCATGACATGGTTGTTTCCAATGGATTCTATAGGATTTTTAGTTTCATATGATAGCTATAACTTTACTTTAGCTCTTAAACTGAACCTGCTGCAGCCTCTGAAAGACCGTAAAGTCAGTCGGGACTCAGAAGGTTAAATGTGGCTGTGGCATGCAGAGTATGTCTCATCTTATACTAAAGGGAACATACAGGTATATTAGCTATCAATGTGTTGCTTCCATATGAGGTGATATTACATTTTATGACTCACCCTCTTTCCCCATGGTGCACGGATAAGAGCACAGTGCTGTGTTTATGGATGCAGGGATATTGCCTGTGCTGCCCTCAGGCCGTATTGGACATTTGTTATTGCTCCCAAATGTACCGCTGCATTCTTGCTTATCTTGTGTTTATTCTTAGTGTACCCTCTTTCTCTCTGTCTATGTGTGTGTGTGCAGCTCCAGAGACTAAAACGCTCGCTGTCCTTCAAGACCGTCATGCGCAGCAAGAGCGTTGAGAACTTCTTCCAGAGGTCCTACAGCGACGCTCGCCTGCCCCCGGATTTCATCACCGACCCGCCGCCTCCTTCGCCCCCGCTGCTGCCCGGCTCTCCTCTCGTCGGCGAGCGCTCGCCGTCTGTTTCGCCGTCCCTCAGCCCCAATCCCTCCATCTCCTCCCACTCCCCCTCTCTCAGCCTCTCCCCGTCGCTGCCCACCAAGCCGCCCCGACCTCAGATCACCCACTGTTTCCAGGACCACGTCTTTCGCAAGCCCACCAGCTGCCAGCACTGCAAGCACATGATAGTTGGTAAGGTCCCTGATCTACTTCCTGGACTCTCTTTGCCGTTTTCACAGGATTTCAGGCCTCCCTGTCTTTAGCTCTGTTCAGACCTGGTATTAACTACTGTACTGTATTTTGTCAGTACAACTGTATTTTCTTACAATATATCTTATTTATACGCTACACATCTACAGACTATCAGATTAGTCATGCAACGTGCATTGTTCTGGTGCTTTGCACAGAGCTGATGCTCACTCACGCTCATCCCCGGCTCTCTGAAGCTCTGTATACCATTGTTGCCTGGCAACAACTCCTCAAATTCACAAATATGAAGGATATTACAACTGACATTCATGTAATATTGCATCACAATGCCTGCTGTATTAGCCATGCGTTCACCACCTGTTTATTTGCATGTAGAGCGGAGAAGTGAGATATGATCACAAGTGGGGATGCGTGTGGAGAAGCACGCTAACGCCAGGTGTGAACAGATGTCCTATATTTAAAGCTGTCCACCTGTGATCCGTTCACTCAGGACACATGTTAATGCCAGGTCTGAATAGGGCCTTTGTCTTCGTGGCATCCCATCTAGTGCAAACTGGAACAGCACATATTGTTATATAAGGACAATGTTTTGTTACCACAGCAGGATTTAGGAGTCTGCAACTCCTCAAAAGTTCAACCTTTTGGGAAATACACTCATTTACTTCCTGGCGGAGAATTTGATGAGGAGATTGTTTCATCTGAGTCTCGACCAGGAAGCGAATTTCCCAAAATGTCAAGCTATTCCTTCAGGTACTGTAGGATGAAGATAATAGCATCACTTGTTCAAAGAAAAATCTCCTGAAACAGATGGTTTTTTAAACTACCTCACCTCACTAGCTGATCTTTTTTCTGCTCCATTTAAGGAAAATTAGATTTCAACGCAGCTCTCTCTGTGTTTAAATCAGTAAAGAAACCCTTAAATTGCTGTGGTGCGGATGTGTGAGTGCACTCATCCCTAATTTACCGCTTGTATGAACTATAGCTGCTGCTAGTATTTTTGCTAAATCTACTTCCTGTCACTATGATTGATTACAGACTCCAACCTGCTCCTCTGCTTTTGCGCCTGTGGTGTTTTTTTTTTTTTTTTTTTTTTTTGCATGCACTGTGGGTTTATTTATGTGGTGCATCACTTCGCTCTAACTGTACGCCTCTGCAGTCCCCAAACACCGTCCAGCCTCCTTGTTAGGCTGATGAAGTAAAATCCATCTTTCCCCTTCAAAGTAAAAGCACTGTTTTTATTGAGTCATTCAAGTTGTTTGTTGTTTCTGTTCCATAATAGGCCTGTCGATGTCATCCTCAACAAATCCAGAAATCTTTTCATCTTTGGTTTGTAGGATGAAAAGTGACTTAACCCCTTGATCGTTAAAAACATTCACCAATCAACAGAGGATTTGTCAACGCCTAAAAAACGAGAGGGGAACATCTCAACGCTCAGAGCACTTGAAAGATGAAAAATCAAGATGACTCGATGCCAAATCGATAATGATTGAAATAGCTCCAGCTGGTTTCCAATCTCTCCAGGTTGTTTTGGAAGAGGAGCTGTTGATTATGAAGCTGTTAGTGTCAGTGCCAGCTCACAACTCTTGATTACGCTACTTGAGCAGAGGGAAGCCTGCTCATATGATCTGATCTGATTTGTTAGGCCTCTGTCTGTTGCAGATCTGCAGCCTGCTGTGTATTTCTTTTCTCTGATTGTGTGGCTGTCTCTGTGTGTCATCTGCTCTCGTTCTCTCATCTCTGTCCCTCTCCGCAGGAAACTCCAAACAGGCTCTGCGGTGTAAAACATGCAAGATGGCTGCTCACCTGTGGTGTACCTCAGAGCTGTCGCAGCAGCTGTGTCATGGGAAGGTGAGAACACATTCACTGAATTCTGATGATCAGATCTGAGGATCTTATTCAACAACACTGGTCGTTGTTCTCAACATAGTCATTGACTTAATGTCTTGGCTCAGCGTTTTATCTGTAATCTGTTTTTTGTTTTTTTTAATAATTTGGCAACATCTTTGGCACTTTTATTTACAGGTTTATTTTACAGGTCCGCAAATTTCATGGTAATAAGGTGATAATTAGCAGGTAATCTATTTGAAATGTCTTTGTAATTACTGCCAAATTACCCCAATATTTACCTCAAAATGAATCAAGAATGAGTTTATTATAAACATTATTAAATAGCTCTATGCTCAAATAGCATATAATGGTTAAAATAGAGCCTGTAGGCTTGAGAAGCGGCTGTGTGCTGCTCTTCATCAGAAGTGGAAAACCAAAAATAATAGAAGACACTTCTGATCAGACACAAATCTCACCATTGTGACTGTCTACGCAACTGTAACCTGGTGGCTAATATCATTTTTCGTTTTTTAAGATTTTTATTTAATTATTGTAGTCAGGCATAGTTATTTGCTAATAAATGAACGTACTATTATATTATTAGTGAATTTACTATTATATTATTAAATGTATTAAATAAATTATCAGCTATTGGAAAATAGCTGAATAGAATTATTAAATAATGTTTCTAATAAAGTATTTTTTTTAAATTTTGACATAAATATTGAGGTAACACGGCAACAAACACGTCACAACTCGAGGTCGTGAATACCACAAAAGGGGGGCGTTCATATGGACTCTTCTTGTGAACACAGTAAACACAACCCCATTTGAAAGCGCCATAACAGCACAGGTTTCTCCTCCTCAGTCCAACCTGCAGTTTCTCAGATTTTCCCGAGACATTTCATCAGCCAGGCAATAAAAACACCAGCAATTTTTTGGATTGCAATCATTTGTTATCAATTTTTTTATTTAAAAAAAAAAATCTCCACTAGGACCAAGAAAGGTCATCCCTCCACCCACCCATGTGTCCCATGATTTTGGACTGCAATCATGATTTGAATTACCTGAGCAGAAACACAGTTACCATGGTAATTTTCATGATGAACCTGGACTGCTGGCTCAAGCATTTTACCTGCATTTGAAATAAATTTGAGGTTTGTGTTGTGGGGTCAGTCGTAAGTACAGTGTTTAAATGAAAAACTTGATTAGAGAGAGGAAGTTTCCACTCACGGACACAAACACTCTTGAGTTGAGGGTGTAGTGCGCTGGGGAATGATTTCAGACAGAGCTTTTGTGTTTATCCTCCAGCGCAGGGCAGAGGACATTAGCATGCAGCGAGAGGCAAGACCTTCTGAGAGGCACTCGGACAATTTTTAAGAGCACTGTGCTCAGAACAGCTCAGTACAGTTTGACAGAAAATCACAAAGATGGAGAGAGGGCGAGGCAGGGGAGCGATGAGGACAGCGAAAGGTAATATATCATCAGACCAGAACTTGGATATCTTTACAGGAAAAAGAGGTGTCACAGAGTGTTTCTCTCACCAGAGTAATATGACAAACTGAGTGGCTCATTTGCAAGTCAAGGCAAAGACAAACAGAAACACTTACTGTGCTAAATTCAGTGTGAAATTGCACCCATGCAGGCACACGCACAGAATCACATGACCACGTAAGCCTTGTGCATACTGTACTAGTAAGTGGCTGAGTGAATTTATTGTGTAGAGCTCCACGTTGCTTCAGTTTGTGACCCGATGGCAGAAATGAGCTCTTTTCCTGCAGCATATGAATCACTCAGCGTATCTTGATGCGTTTCTGATTTGCAGTAATTTCCAAATTTCCATTAATGCTCTACATGGAGCCAGTTTCATCACTTCAGCCTATTAAAAGAACTAAACTAAAAATCAATCCGTCTTTTTATTCTCCTCCATTAGTCTGGAGCATTCAAGCGAAACTTCAGCTCGCCGATGCTCGTCAGTGACCAACTGTCTGTCGTCAAGGAAGTTCAGCCGAGCCAAGGTGAGCGTACCCCGAGTGTCTGTGGGTGTGTTTTATGAGTGAGTGCACACGTGCATTGTTATGTATGCGTCCCATGTGCTTTTGTTTCGTGACGTTGCTCTCGTCTAGCCTTTTGGTTTATTTGTAGATTTTTCTGTGCTTGTGCATGGTACTGTAATAAAACCAGAACTGTCTCCATCTCACCTGACGACCGAGGAAGTGGGAAAATATAAAGAGGAAGAACAAATTCAGCTTCTCTTGGAGGCTGATGGACGGTCTGCACCATGGAAGTATGTGAATAAATATTTATAAGATCTAATGTTTATATTTTTATATTTCTGTTTATGCTTTGTACTGTTTATCCTTGGACTCGATGGAGGGTATTATTTCATTGTCTGGAATGTTTAAAGCTTCATCAACGTTGAATAGAGAGGTGTTGTCTTCCATTTCAGTGGTCCTCATGTGACCTTCATTCAGAAGAAATATGTACATCGAGAGACGATATTTTTTTGATCCAGTTTGAATTGTGTCGTGAATCATACATGTGATGTCTGGCAATTTAAAACATAATTTAAAGTCACAGTTTGTCATGCTATCATTTAGTTTTGTATGAAACTACTGAACTACTCTTGCATGACATAAGTCACCAACACTACCGAGCTAACCTAGCTGTGTCTTACCTGATGTGTTTTATCCAGCCACTCCTGGTCTTTTTGTCAGCTGGGAAGAGAAAGATCAAGTGAGACCCGTTGGTGGTGAGAGTACATCCCACTACGAAACACACAGGCATCGAAGCTTCAGCAAGAGACACGTCACTATACAACTTTTGGGTGTGTCCTCGTTTTAATTACAAATTTTCAGTCTGATACTTTAACAGTTTTAAAACAAATAGTGACTTTCTTGACTTGCAAAATTCAAATAGATTGCCAAACATCATATGTGTGATTAATGGCGCAGTTCAAACAGGATCAAAAGATTTCGTCTCTCTCTGTTTAGTACTTTTCATGTTTTTTCTGAAATAAGGTCCCATGGTGGTCCACCAGAAGGGGCGGGACTTCACCTCTCTATGCTCTGCCTATTTTCTGATTAGTAACAAGCTTTTTGCATCATACCATCCACCTCTATTTCACCAAAACTACATTTTGAATACAAATCATGTTTTTACTTATACTATACAATTATGGAAATAACTAAATCTGACGTCCCCTTGTTGTGTCTTTGTCGAATTAATGTGCCGAAGGTGAGCACAGTCAGTTTTGTCCCAAAAGTACCTGAATTTGTTCTTCCTTTCATCATCATCATCTCTGAATGGGAGCTTGCTTTTCTTTGTCAAACTTTTTGGATGAACATCTGTGTAGGTGATACAGTCCTTCATCTCACATACTGTATGCCTCGCTGAATCAGGGTTAGCGCCTCATGCTGTCACTTCCTCGCACTGTCCATGAATCAGGGTACAACTGACCTACAGCTCTGTCATCACCCTGAGATGAGCGCCTTGACACCTGGGACTCTGCCAGGGCCAGCTGAGACTGCAACCTGCCAAAACTCACAATCACACACTGCAAAGTGTCCTCATAATTGCGCTAACTAAAGGCTTGGTAAAAAACCAAGCTCATTTTTACACACATTAATATTAGATGCCATTTTTTTATTAAAGGATTTACTTAAAGACCCTGTAATTTCCCTTCAACTGCCTTTTGGCAAAGCAGTTTATTATGTCATATTAAACCTCATTTATGAGCGTGAGAATCTAATAGCTGCAGGAGTGAAGTGCTTAAAATCTGATTATACTAGGCCTGTCAACTGATTATGGGCTTATTATACACCTTAAGCAAAACTAAAGGAAATGGTCAACCATTTCCTTTAGTTTTGCTGAATGGTGCTGTAAATTCATTATTTGGCAACTGGGCTAACTCTCATCTTGTAAATGTCTGAAAGACAATCAAATCAGACATTTAAAAACATAAAATAAATAATCAAGTTCAGAATGTACCTTAAAGGGAGATTTGTCAAGTATTTAATACTTTTATCAACATGGGAGTGGATAAATATGTTTGATTTAAGAAAAAGAAGAAGAAAAAAAAGATTCTTTTTTTTTCCCCCCAGGGGAAATTAATTTTTTTTTTCTTTTTTTTATTTTTTGTTAACAAAATAAATACAAACCCAAACAAACACATCACAAAAAAACAAAAAATGAGAGATTTTAGAATGATTGAGGTGCCCCCTACCAACACCCCCCCCAGTTGGGGGGGTTTTTTCCTTCTCTCGGGGGCCCCCCCAGTGCCCCAAAAGGTAAACTGCCCCCCCCCCACCTCCCATTTCCCCCTCATTTTTTGTTCCTTGGCGGGACTTAAACCGGTGACCCTCCGATTCCCAAGCCAACTCCCTACAGACTGAGCTACTGCCGCCCCCATTTATGCATATATATGTATATATTTATTATTAGACATCAACTGTCAATACAAAACAATGAAAAATATTGTCCAGAAATCCTCACAGGTACTACATTTACCCTAAAAAATATGCTCAAATCATAACATGGCAAACTGCAGCCTAACAGACAACAACAGCTGTCAGTGTCAGTGTGCTGACTTGACTATGACTTGATCCAAACTGCATGTGATCATCATAAAGTGGGCATGTCTGTTAAGGGGAGACTGGTGGGTACCCATAGAAGCCATTTACATTCACATATCTTGAGGTCAGAGGTCAAGTCCCCCTTTAATGGCCATACCAGTTTTTCCTCACCAAAATTTAGCACAAGATTGGAGCATTATTTTCGACATGCTGGGACAACATGGTTGGCACCATTGAGTTCCTTAGGTTTTCTAGTGTTATATGATAACAGCATCTTCACTCGCTTTAAAACTGAGCCCGCTACAACCAAATAAACCACAAGTTGCATTAATGCATTAAAGAAATTAATGGCGTAAAAACAAATGAATGCATTATTATGGCATTAACTTTGACTGCATGTAAATGGATTAGTTTCTCTGTTTGTTGAAGTTTGTCAAAGTAAGCTCAAGCTACAGGGTTAATAAAGATAAAAAATATATAAGAAGAGAGCTATGAAGCCATATCACGTATACAATCCTCCTCTCAGCACTGAAAAAGTGAGCTGAAGGCCACAGATTCTGTAAAAAGACTTATTTGTAGAGGGGAATAGAGATTCTCTGAGCACGACTCGCTACTGTCTATTTACGCTCTTTCCCTGCAATTAATTGCTCTTTGCAGAAATGCCTCCTTCACTGAATATGCTACAATTAAATTAAAGCACACTCGAGCTTTATCACCTCTGAATATGCACTGTATATACACTATAGTCACATTAAACAAACTAGTCTTGCTGCAGAATTTCTGTTAATGTTTCTGTTTTATTCATCACCTGACGAGAGCATGGAGGCACTGAGTGCAATATGAAAACAGGAAAACATTACGACTTCATTCTCCACACACACACACACGCACACACACACACACACACACACACACACACACACACACACACACACACACACACACAAGAGAGAGAGAGCGCTTCAGGCCATGTAGAAAAAAATCGTTCTGCCCTCCTTTCGACTTGCATTGAGCTGGATGGAAAAAGGAGCAGAAAATTTAATTCCTAACTTCAGAAATACTGTGATAGCACCGAGCACTGCCGTCTACATGAAATGTAGCAGAGAAGGCTTTCTGTGGATTTCCATATTTTAAATCTCATCTCTTATTCCCTTTCTACTCAACTACAGCTCCACGGCTATTAAAACTAAGACACATCTCCTGCCAATAAGTAAATGTATAAATAAATCACAGCGTGTAGAATTATTGGAAAGTCTTGATGTCTCCTTAACTTCTGGCTGCTGTCCTCTGTCAGATCTAAAGTGGGTCACTTTGGTCCAGGACTGTTATATTTAGACCCTCTGATTCCTGCAGATTGGCACAATAATAATGATGTACAGTGTAATCTCGGCATGTAGTCCAAACTGTGTGTGGAGCTGTGTCTTTGCGTGAATAATTAATTTTTGTAAATAAAGTGAACATAAGTGCGTGCGTGAGTTTTATGTGTGTGTGTGTGTGTGTGTGTGTGTGTGTGTGTGTGTGTGTGTGTGTGTGTGTGTGTGTGTGTGTGTGTGTGTGTGTGTGTGGGGTTTCAGAGGCGGCGCGGATGCGTGTAGACCCCGTGTATGCCGCCTTGCGCTACGGGACGTCCTTGGCACAGATGGGCCGCTCCAGTTTTGGCAGTATGTCAGAGTCGCCAACACGCAGCCTGGTATGACATCATCACCCTGGTCGAGGTAGAGGACAGAACGATCAGTGTGATTTAGACATAAAGTTTGAGTCCATAGGTAGTGCAGTGATTAGCCCAACATTCCCTAGTTCGTAGCTCTGCTATATTTTGTGAAAACTTCACAAAACATCAACAAATATTTGCAAAAATTGGCTAGATTATTTTAAAGTAGAGATGCACCGATACTGACGGACTGATACTGACTCAAATACCTGGAGATATTGGTGACAATGTGGTCGATCAATTCAATTCAGTTCTATGTTTATGATGATAATTACTGATCTCCATCACGTTCACACAGTGAGGCATACAGCTTATTAAATAAACACTGATACTGGATCGGTACTTGGTATCAGTTGATACCAAACCCCAGGTATCGGTATCAGGACTGTAAAAGTTAACTAAGCAATTGAGCTTTCAAAGAATTGTTTGACATTTTGGGAAATGTGTGTATTCACTTTCTGGCAGCGAATTAGATGAGAAGATTGATGTCACTCTTATCACATCCTAGTCGCACGAAAAGGCAAGTAAATAACACAATAATACGTAGGGCAAAAGTGTATAATAGCAATGGCGTTCTTGCTTTAAGCGTGTCATTTGCACGCCATGTAGTCTGTACTGACTGCAGTGTAACACAGGACTTCCAACCAGGAAGTCTGTGTTTTGTTACGTCAGTGACCTTTGTCACATGTGTTCCTTACTTATGATATTCCTGTAGATATTGTACCTGTGCTACAGTATGTTCACACTACATTGTCATGATCCAGAGTGTTGCTCCAGCGCTCGCTGACGTATTTATGTCATTAAATAGCACTGCAGGTAAAGGTTACATATTTATTTTAAGGCCAACCATAATGTTTTTTCTTAAACCCAACTAACTGGTTTTGTTGCCCCTTGCTGGTAGGCTACTGCACCTTCACACAGGCGTGTAATAGTCACACCTCGGTGAGGTAAAACATGACACTGACACGTGGAGTGATGGGTCTGTTATATGCTTTGGTGTGGTGTGTGAGGTTGCTTATCTTCTCAGCTAACGAACGAGTATGATAAGGCAGCAACTGAGGCAGTGTAATTCCCAAAATGTCAAACATTTGCTTGAAAATTAATTTCAAAGCTTCTCAGAAGTTTCCTCTCTTTTGAGGTCGTGCTTGTCCCTAGCTTACTGTAAATCCAACTTGGCATATGGTGAAGTGTTATAATTGAGCACCATGGTATCACGAGGAGCATAATGGATGAGACTGGACTCTGTGTTCTTCTCATTAAACATGCAGTTGAACCAGTGTCCCTAAATCCCCCATTACATATTTCATACCCAACATTGTTTCATACATGACCTAACAGTATATATTTCATGTGTGCCAGTCTACTGATCTGTGTTTAGTACTTTCTGAATAATTCAGCACAGAGAAAAGTGTTACTCCGACTATCAAGTGCATCCTCTTTGACGTCCTGGTGCTAACATTTTCCTCTCTATTTCCTGCATTGATAAGGGGGAGGGAGGTGAGGAGATGCAGCAGAGACAGTGCAGCATGGAGGAAGAGATAACTCAGGAGACAGGGGGTAAACATTGCTGCTGAGTGTCCGTGTCTCCATGTATGTGGAAAGGCATATGTGTTGTATGTCCATGCCTGTGTGCGTCTATGCATATGTTGTGTTTACCTGTGCATGTCTGTCTGTGTGTGTGAGAGACTTGATTGTGGAAAAACGGCATGCCTGTTTGCAAATGTATGGATGCGTGCGTACCTGGCACTTTCTAAGAATATTTTCTCGCCAACCTCAGACACCCCCGTCCCAGACGACGAGGTTGAGAAGGAGGAAGAAGAGAGCAGCAGCCAAGCTCAAACTCCTGCAGAAGCTCAACCTCCTGCAGAAGCTCAAACTCCAGCGGAGGAGAGCAGTGTGATGGTACCGCTCTGTTTAATCCCCCCGTTCAGACTTGTTGTTTTCCCCCTAAAGCATGTATCTCTGTCTCATGCTGTCCCTGTGTCTCCCTGTGTCCAGGTGCCCAAGCGTATTGAAGTTCACTCCATCCACACCTATGTAGCGCTGTACAAGTTTCTGCCTCAGGAACAGAATGACCTGGAACTTCAGTGAGTAAAAGCCACACAGACCGCCTTTGGCAAGCATCCTCGTGTGTGTGCACATGCAGTGAGTGTTTGTGTGGTGTTGTGTTTTTGCTATTGTGCGTATTTTTGCCCCGGCTGTTTTTCCTGTCCGATGAAAATGTCCCCACTATCTGCAGAGGACGGTGCCGGGGTGCCCTTAAGGACGACTAATTATAAACTGGAAGCTCATCACTGTCCCCTTACCGAGCTAGAGACTGAGCTGTGTGCCCAGCAGGGGAGAGGATAAAGACACTGAACAACTGAGAGATGAAAGAGCGAACAGACATAAGGGGAGATGCATGAAGCTGAAGATTATCATAGGCAGAGAGAGGGAGAGGATGGGAGAAATAGGCGGAGAAAGCAAAGTGCAAATATAGAAATAAAAGCTATTTAAGATGAGAAAAGAGAAGAAAGGAAGGACAGAGCAGTGAAATGAGGGCAGGATGTGTGTATGCATGGTTAGGGGACAACAGAGGTAGATCCATTGGACCGTTAACTGACATCTTTGCTATGGCACCATATACTGAATGTACACTAGGGCTGTCAGTTAATTGAAATATGCAATCATGATTAATCACATGATAGTCTGTGATTAATCGCAATTAATCACACATTTTTATCTAGTATTTAATACTCTTATCAACATCGGAGGGGATATGCTGCTTTATGCAAATGTATGTATTTGTATATTACGGGAAATGAAGTAACAACACAAAGCAATGACAGATATTGTCCAGAAGCCCTCACAGGTACTGCATTTAGCGTAAAAAAATATGCTTGGATCATAATATGGCAAACTGCAGCCCAACAGGCAGCAACAGCTGTCAGTGTGTAAGTGTGTTGACTTGACTATGACTTGTCCCAAACTGCATGTGATTATCATAAAGTGGCCATGTCTGTAAAGGGGAGACTTGTGGGTACCCATAGAACCCATTTACATTCACATATCTTGAGGTCAGAGGTCAAGGGACCCCTTTCAAAGTGGCCATGCCAGTTTTTCCTCACCAAAATGTAGTGCAAGTTTGGAGCATTATTTAACCTCCTTTGTGAAGTTAGCATGACATGGATTCTTTAGGTTTTCTAGTTTCGTACGCTATGTGTATCTTCACTCTAGCTTTAAAACTGAGCCCTCAACAGAATATAATAATACAGGGGTGCTGTTGTAGCTCATCTGGAGACGCAGTAGCCCCGGGTATGAATATGGCCTGGGGCCATTTTGCTCCATGTCGCGCCCATTCTCTCCCCATTTCACTCTGTAACTATCAATAAAAGGAAAAATGCTCCAAAAAAATAATATAAAAAAAAGAATATAATAATATAAACTAATGAAAGCATATTGTGTTTCTGTGCTGCTATCAGGGTTTGACCACTATGGACTGCAGAAGACAAAATCTATAAAATATTTTGGACGGGCTCAAGTATCTTTAAAGTTAATAATTTCTTTGTAATTTGGCCGATCATACGAATTCAGTATTAGGTAACATCCTGGATACATTAATTGTACAATTGCAGAACTAAAACATTTAGTGAAAATATGCGCACTTAGGTTGTTTGAATTTAAAAGCCCTGCACACCCACACAGGTGTTTTATTTTTATTCTGGCAGTTTAAATGGAGCTATGCTGGTAATTAAGGTCATCAAATCTCCATTGCTGTGTCTGAAATCACTCTTTATTTGTTCTACATTGCACTACATTTACACCATTATATTTGAGTGTGACAGTGAATTCTAAATGTGTGAAATGTATGCAGCATAAATGAAAAAGCAGTGTCCATGGTTCCTTTTTCTATTGTGAAGGAGTGAACGAGGGAGAGATTTTAGACACAGCCCATGCACTAATAACAGTGATGAGGGTGTAAGTTGCCCCACCCTAACAGGTGCAACACAACTAACCTCAATCCCACTGTCCACATTCACATACCCACAGACTTTGAGGTGTATTCCTGAAAAGTCTGTGAGGGTTTAAGGCCGTCCTGCTGTCAAATCATCAAGCATGAGAGCATGAGAGCTCTCTTGCAAACATTAGGCTTGTTGGAGATGAGCCAGGCCTACACAGAATCGATCACTGGCAATCGGCAGACAATGCATGCCGGTTAGATTTGTGTCCGACTGGAGGCCGACTTGCTGTGACGTCATGCACACATAGGCGGCGATAACCTCACGAGATCAAGGCAGCCGCAGCTTTTAGAGCAAGGCACTGCAGCTGCTCTCCACCAACTGCAAGACCCAGGGCATGATGGGAAACGCCTGGCTGTCACCTGATCAAAGAGCTGATTGGCTCTTAGTTTTGACAGCAAACACCACAAGTTGTAGAAAGTCCTTTCTGTGTAATTTAAAAATTTAACATAAGATTGTAGGCTATTAGTCTCTGTTGTACAACGGTTTTACCTGTTAGCAAATAAAATGTAATATAGAAAAAAATAAAATAGAATCCAATAACACATACACGCATATTTTCATATATATTCACAAACAAATATAAATAAATTCGAATGTGACACCTGTCCGACTGGACCGCTGCTTTTCGTCACCGCTCCCTGCTGCTGCCGACTGATTTTGTCTACTTTCCAGACGAGGCGCAGTTCATCTCAAACGAGCCTATTTTGAGCCCTTTGCGAACACTTTCCATAAGTCTGCATTTCTGCAGTCTTTGCCAGAGGGAATTACCCATAATTCATAGGTTTGTGACGTTAAACACAGGGTGACGAGGGGAAGCCCGGAGGCGTTAAAAAAAAAAGAGGTAAACAACGGCACAGACGGCACATGGGTGTTCAGCCTGGCATATTAAATTTACACTGAAACATTAACAGTAAGGATTTACTATGGAACATAAAAACACATGAAATCAGAGGAATGACAACATATATTACACATGTTGAGCAAAATTAAAAGAAATGGTCAACCATTTCTGTTAATGGTGCTGTTTTGACAAAAACAAGTAAATTGTCGATTGGGCTACTTTTTGTTTTGTACCATTTTAAGACCCTGCAGCCTCTAACACTCAACCGTTTACTAGTTGATGTCAGTTAAGGTCTGGTATGGTCTCAATTGTTAGTTTCAAGTCTTCTCCAATACAACATGATGTTCATTCAGTGAATTATGGTCCCATTAAGAGTCAAATAGACCATAAAGCAGGGGATGCTTTAGGGCATGGCTCCCTTGTGATTGACAGGTCCCTACCACGGCGTTGTCCGGCCTTGGAGTTTTTTTGTATTTTCATCTTACAATTTTAACCCTTTCACAGTGTGTTTTCAGTTCATAAAAGTTAATAGGAACATTTTTGGTTACATGAAAATGTCTTATTCAGTGTTCGCTTGTTCTTAGCTCCACCCTCTCGTGTCATTTCCGCACTTCTTGCAAAAAACCAAGCTGGCGGCAATCAATATGCTGAGTCAAGGCTTCAAAACAACAGTAACGTTAATATTTCCGTTGCTTAGAAGTGGTGTTCTCATGACTTAATCTCTTTTCTTCAACGCCAAGCATTTTGTGTACATGACCTCTCATGTCGTAAACACAAGCTCACAAGTTTCCTTTGAAAGCACCAAATGTCCACAGTCTGTGGTTGGCTCACCGTCATGGCTGAGGTCATATCCTGTACTGATTGTAAAGCCCCCTGAGGAAAAATTGTCATTTTGGGCTATACAAATAAAACTGACTTGACTTGACTTGACACTGGGTGCATCATTAACAAAATTTGTTTCACCTGAACATTTCCTGTTACGACAAGTCAAAATATTTGCTGGGAAATGTTTGGGTTAGGGTTTGATTTTGGGGTTTATTTTTCTATTTTACCTGACAAACACGGTACCTTGCTTTTGTTTAATCTTGCAGTTTGAAGGTTAAGTAACATTAGTTTAGCTTTATTAATAGATTTTGATAGGATGAAGAAGCAGCTCCTTCCAAAAGTAGGAGAGGCTGAAGGTTTAATATTTTCTACTCTTTCGACTAGATGCCAGTTTTCATTTTCCCTTGTGGAACACACACCACATCCAAACCCTCACTGGCTCTGGGTGCACAGAAACAGGAAAAACTGATGCAACATTTGATATATTATGTCCAAATGTTAAGACTGTGACATTTTTCTGACATATGAGCAAAGCTGCTGTTCCCACAGAGTTAAACTAGGCTAATAGCACTGTTCACCATCTACCTTCAAACTGCAAACACAGACCTAAAACAAAAGCCAAACTAAACATTTAGGTTTTCTGTGCTCCTGGCAGAAACCTCAATGAGCAGAAAAACTGTTTCATATTTATTAAATGGCCAGTCTCAGTTGAGATATGTGGTGCTCACCCTAGTTGGTAAGTTTATGTAACTGTGTGCAAACTTATGTGTGTGAGCGATCATCATATAGGGCAGTAGTGAGAGCAGACACCCAGGAGACGCAATGTACAGAAGTGCATTTGGGACGGCAGTTTCTACCTGTGTATCTAGGACACTGTGTGGGTAGAAAAGTCTCATCAAAAGCTAGTAGCATCATTAGCATTCAGGCCAGGTTGGCTGCAGATTAGGTCCACTGCAGTAGACACTACAGAATCGTATTTCATGTAGACCTCCTGACTTTGGTGTCGGCTGATCTGTAACCTCTGCAGACGGACACAAAGACTCATTTTAACCTCCACAGCCTTTGTAACCGTGGGTACACCAGCTTTCTGTGGCAGTCTGATAATGTAATCTTTTGTCCTTGCACTCAACTCTTTTCTTGCCTGCCGCTCTCTCTCTCTCTCTCTCTCTCTCTCTTTCATCTCCCCATCATGTATCCCACTCTTGTCTCCCCTTTTTCCTCTCCACCTCATCACCTCCCCTTCATGCCTCCTTTTTTGTCATCTCCTCTTGTGTCTTATCTCCTCTAGTCCCGGCGATCGTGTGCAGGTCACTGACGACTCCAATGAAGAGTGGTGGAAGGTGGGTAATACATCATTTGCAAACATACGTGTGTTGGTGTTCTTGTGTGCATAATGTGTATTTGGGTGCACAGAAATATGTGCGTGTGTGCGTTTATTGTGCTAATTCAAGTCTTTAAAACAAGCCTCTAATGCACTACACCTGCTCCACTCTTGCCTGTCATAAACACGCACACAGCCACAGACAGAAATAGAACATCATTTCCCCTGAAAATTACCAAGAGTTTAACATAATGAACTTGACTTGTGTTGCAGCCTCAAAAAGGTCGTTATTGAGTCTGTAATGAGCATCACCCGCTGCTGATGGAAACAAATGTGCATCCATGTGCCTCCGTCACAGAAAAAGGAAGATGCACGGACCACTATTTTCCAGCACTTATGTAACCTAAAGTGAACCAGCAGTCATTAAAACACTTTAAACCAACACTGCCACTCAGAGGAACCTTTGAATTATGTATAATTTTTGAATCATCTGTTCATCACTAATGTATGGTTTATGAATCACTTCGATACACGCATCAGCACCTGAGGGAAAGGGTGATAAACTGTGAAATATGGCTGCACACAGAACACTAAAACATCATGTTTTTACCAGCCAGCAAAGCGCCATAACCTGCTGTTTTCTTTAAATACAGAGAAAATTAATTTGACATTAAGATGAAGCAATTTCTTGTCTGCATTTAAAAACAATTATTACCTTTAATTTGTGTAATCAGAGTATTTTATCTTCTTAAATAGTTTCTGTCTCTGCAGCCATAATGATTTGTCACTGCACAGTCAGAAATGTGTTGCCGTCTGTCTCACTTTGTTTTTAATTCCCCATTACTATTCAGAACGGAGGAACTCTTTGTTTCTACTGACTTCACGGATGATTATTACCCTGAAATATTTCAGTACATACAGAAATGTTCAGCTGGTCTGGACTTCTGTTGCAGGCAGAACAGACATTCATCAGCTAAACAATTAAAACTAATATATACAGGGGCAGACTCAATGAATCAGCAACCATAATAAAACCAGCTGTGAAACTAATTCATCACTTTATTCACAGTACGTAATGGTCATCTAATTGTACTGCTCTGCTGTGTTTTTCAGGGCAAGAGTGGCGACAAAGTGGGCTTCTTCCCTGCCAACTTTGTGCAGCGGGTCCGACCAGGAGAGAGAGTGTGGCGGGTGATCCAGGGTCTCCCCGGTAACCGAGGGAGAGGACACATGGCCGTGAGGGAATCCCAGGTACATATAATATAATATAATATGTTATCATATTGTTCAATGACTTACTCCTCTCTTTTTCTTCCTCTCATTTATTTTATACCCTTTAAAGGTTTAATAATCCCTCTCAATCATCATTTATGCCGCACTAGAAGTATATGGTGGTGTCTGTTTCTGCCCTCTGCCTGTATTTTCTCCTCTCTTCTTATTTTGCTTTGATCAGGACTCTTCTGGGAATCTGCAACCAGCCTCTCGGCCCCACTTGGGGGTGTAACGTCCAGCTAATAACAATACGTAGGGTGTGTTCAGGACATCAATTATCACCACTTTGTCAAGCCCCTCGGCTTCTGATACAGAGGCACAAGCGCCCCTTTAGCTCTGTCAAACACAGGGGCCATATTTGACGGATGAGAACAGAGGCCTGTACTACGAAGCATGTTCAACATACCCAGGGTAGCTTCTTGTTATCAGGCTTAACTTACCCTGACAAATGAGATCCCGCTAAACGGCCTTACGCAGGTGGTTATCAACTAACCCAGGGTTTCTCAATCTGGCTATGAGTGTGTTCACATGAAGGGGATTAATCACACACATGGACAAGTCTGCTGTGCAGCAGAGCAGCACATTTTAGGAAGAGCAGACTATAATATTAGACAAATACAAAGAAGGTTAACACAATCAGCCTAAAAGTAACAGAAGTACCGCTAGCAAAAGAATTTAAAAGCTTATGTGTGAATTCAGAAATAAATAAAGTCAGATATATTTATTTATATTATTTATAGTTTGAGTATTTCAGCCTTCTTTCAGCTGCGTTCTTGACTCCAGCAGTGTGAAACGGACTTGAGAGCAAATAAATAAATATTTTAACTAAATATTAAAGCATAATTCAAAGTGGTACGCACCCACAACATACAGCCAGTTGTTCTCCCTGCACTTGACAGTTTAAACTGTGTTGTTTTTAGCATCGATTATGACTTGAACATCTTTATATTTGTGTAATATTATCATAATCTATGCACCAAGCTCTGATTGGTCAGTAGGAGACGCTTTTACACGAGTTGATCACTTATCTGGAACATAACCTGCTCTGGAGCAGGTTAGGTGTTCAGCATAAGTAACCACGTTCGTAGGATGGAAATCCCACAGTTTTCCATAAAGTTACCTTGCTAACCTGGAATCCTGCTTCGTAGTAGAGGCCTCAGGTAGTGTATTCTTAAATGTACGTGCTTCAGACCGTGTCTGTCCTTTGCCTGAGAGCAACGCTGAGCCACAGCGGACAGAAGCCTGCGTTCATTCAAAATCTGGCAACTCTGCACCTTCTCACATTGTTGTGCACAGTTTTGGTCGTGTTTATTTGTGTAACCGCTGTGGAACAATAAGGAAATAACGTTTTCTGCAGAAACCGACACTTACATATTATACCTTTAAAGAGCTACACAGACATTTTGGGCCTCCGAACCGTTTGTCACTTTAGTTTGTGATGATCTATTTGTGTTACCCACTTTATGCTGTGCAGAGTCGCAGGGGGCTGGAGCCTATCCCAGCACACACTGGGGTACATCCTCTTCAGGTCGTGATCAGAGGATTAGAACAAAAATAATCTCTGTGTCTGTGTCGACTACAAGGCTCATTGTTTCCATTATTTTTTTTACATGCTTTCAGCAAGAAATTACACTGATTTTTTTTTTTTTTTTTTTTTAATATCACTTTCAACCAATTCTCACCCATGATTGTGTCCCCACAAATCCAACAGTTGCTGCAGCAAGAAGACCCACTGCATTGTCACCATGGTTTACATATAGGCTACATCCACACAAACATCAGCTGCGTTTTCAAACGTCTCAGTTTTTAGCGGTTCTAAAACGGTGGAGTAGTGTGGATGCTCAGCATAAACACAAGTTATGCATTTTAATACAAAATGGATTCATGTGGATGTAGTCTAAGAGGTTCTCTTTGTCACAGGTCAAAATGTGATCTCAAAATGAAAAGAAAGAAAATACAAATGAGCTTTTTTTGCTCCAATTTCTAAATTATAGTATCAGGTTTTGCGTTGGGGTTTTTCTCTTCCTCTAATCTCCAAAATTTTTATATTCAAAATGATTCCTGACAAATTAAGATCTACTAAGCACAGGTTGCATTGAATGACTGCAGGTAACTGGAACTAACTGCCAGCGTGTCCATTCATTCTGTTGGCACTGTTCATTCACATATTAAGGGAAAGATTATGATATCAAGTCCCATAATTTTCTGTCAAAATAGATCAACCTGCTGGCAATTCCCCCAACACCCACCTAGGTTCTTGAAGATCTATTAATGTGGCAAATTACTTTATTATCTGTTACTTTATAGAAAATAGAGAACTCAGATTCTGTCTCGTTTTAGATCTGTGTTGGGAAGCAGGAAGACGGCGAGGTGTTTCTGAAGCTGAGCAGCGGGAAGAAGAGAGGGCTGGTCCCAGCTGACTCCATAGAGGAGATCTGAGCCTCTGTGATCACATCGCTATCCTTCCACCTTTACTTCCCCCTGGGAGGCACACATCTTCAGACCATCACTACCACCCCTCCTCCACCCTGCCCTCAGCCCTCTCCAACCAGTCCTGACTGACTTAAACCAAACAGATAAACTGGATGAGAACCACACTTCTGCAAAGAGCTGGAACCACTGCACCCGATGGTTTCCAGCTGAAATGATTTAGTGTACAGTTATGCAGTAGTCCTGCTTTTAGAAAGGAACTGTTTCTCAGCAGTCTAGTTTTACCTTTCTGATACAAAAATTAATGTTTAGTTAGACAAAGTGCTCTAAATATGCTTGCCAGATGCTGGTTCACATTTAAAAAAGACGTCTACCAACGTGGGAGGAGGCTGAGTCCTGCCATGGGAACATGATGCCTCTTGTCAGCGTCCTTTTCTTGTTTCTGCCCACTCCGTGTGTCTCATCTCTATCTGCTCATGTCAGGGTCTTTGGCCTAGAGACTGCATTCAGCTTCATGGTACTAACATGAGGCAACTTGACAAGGACAACTACTGCCAGCCAGAGAGAGCTGCTGCCATTCAGACAGAAGAGGAAAATCAAATGAAAGGAAAAGACACAATCCAAAAATCCTCAGCAGTGTCAGGCTGAGCTATAACTGCACTTGCCAACTTGAGAGTGCAGAAATGAGAAGATTTTCAAAGAGAATAAAAGGCTCAGACGTTTCTCAAAAAGAGGAAACTCAAACTGCAACTTTTCCCACTGACTTTTTCAGTATAATATGACGATGAAAATGTGGTGTGAGTCAGCCTATTATATTTTCTGGTAAGAGAGCATAAATCAGCTGGTGGACCCCAGGCTCCCTAGAAAGGTCAACTCAACACATTTTTGCGAAACAAACGTTCCCTTTTAAACCATCTACAGGAACTTCCAGGAATTTCTTGAAAATCTTTCCTTGCCTTTTCTTTTAGATTAATGGCATATACAGTACATACAGGAATAAATGTTGGTGTAAAGTATCTTGTTGATAACTCAGAAACAGCAGTGATTGTCTTGTGTTGTCTTATTGTTTTAAGCTTAGTTGATGCCAGAGAAATTAAAAGGAAGGGAGATGAAACGTGCCAGTCTCTCTAGGAAAACAGGAAGGGTTGTCCCCCCTCCTTTGGCTGCTTGTCGAGAGCGTTGAGGAAGACCTTCCAAGTATAACAGTCGGCAGCTGCTGTTCCACTGTTTTCACTCGACAGGCATAAAAGTCTTGCTTTCTGCAGAGGACCCGCCAAAGACCTGCAGTGGGTGTTGCAATTGCTGCACAGCACTATTACACGACTTCACTAGAGCTGTGGGAAATAAACCAGAAAAACAACACAATGAGGCTCTTTCTGACCATGACGAGGAGTCCCAGTTTCACTGACAGCTTGGAGGGCGACGCAGGAAAAAACGAGGGAGAAGGAGGTGCAGCTAGAGGAATGACATCAGACCATTATGAGTCAATGTGTCCATGCAGGTAGTGTTGTACCCATGGGTGCACCAGTCATCATTGATAAAATGTCAGCCTGTCATCTCCGTCTTCTTCTGCTCCCTGTTTGGCCTCTCGCGTCCTCTTTTTATTGATGCAGCTGTTCAGTTATGACATAAAGTGAAGGCATTTTTTTTGTTTGTACTGTACAGAGGTACACTTTTGATGGTTTGAACGTCCATCGATTCATTCAACCAACCGTTATTTATGTAACAAGTTTGATGCATTTAAAAGGACACCTTGTTCCAGAGAGACGCACGAACGTGAAAAAGAAATATCTGAAGCACAGAATGCAGCAGTAGAGTGATGAAATGATTGAACTCATGTCTTCTTTCAGAGCACACAGATCGAGCTAATACGATCCTTCTTTAGTCTACATTTCAATATATGTAATCGCCTTTAGAGACTGAGAAATAAGCTTCTCTTCTTCTTGTTATAACGAAAATAGCACTTTATTTTGTGTCATAAGTTGTCTTTTTGTTGAGGTATCTACTTCATAGTGATAGCTGTCATATTCAACAATACTTTACCTGCAACTTCACTTCACCGTGGAGCTCTTCAGTCAAAGGGCTGACGGCTTGTCTTTGTGCGTCAGAAGTAAAAAAAAACAGAGAATTACACAGCAGTGTAAACAATGCGATTATTATGGAGAAAAATGGAGCTAGAGCAGAACTGGATTTATGATTTTTACCCATGTAAACACTTTATTGTGTCTGGTTTTATGTAGCGTCACGTGTTCACACATTTGAGAATTCAAAATGTTAAGTATGTATTTGGATGTACCCTGAGTCCGGAGTCATTGGTTGGCCACATACCTCAATAAAAGATCTTTACAAAACAGTATCTGACCTTCTCATGTATGTGGATGACATGATTTGCGCACGTGTGGATGCTGTTGATCACATAGAGTTACAGGACAGATAGCTTTTGGTGTTTTCTGAATCTGTAATCAGATTCAGACAGCAGAGAGCTCCTATATAAAGGCCACTTTAATGGGGAGATTTAGTGGCATTCATGCATAATGCACCAACCTCCATCCAAACACACACTGCTGTGCACAGAGGAATGCCAAAATGATGAAAACGCAGCCACAACATAACTTTCATGTAATGGCACTGCTGGAGGGAGAGTAATTCAGATATTTTCATTTCATCACACACAGCTACATAAACCGGAGAGCAAACCACAAACCAAATCAAATCTTGGTAACCAACACTGATTGGTTTTACTGATTTGGATTTCTTTGGACCAAAAATGATAATATTAATTCAACTGTGATTTTTTTTTTTTGTCAGCACAGCAAGTAATAGCTAGAGCTGTCTGTGTGTTACTGAACAACTGATTACTGTCTATTCTCAAGAGTACATGTTGTGTAGCATAAGCCC
The DNA here is from genome assembly GCA_947000775.1 of Pterois miles. Classification (NCBI taxonomy): domain Eukaryota; kingdom Metazoa; phylum Chordata; class Actinopteri; order Perciformes; family Scorpaenidae; genus Pterois; species Pterois miles. The sequence continues at coordinate 17,145,912 of CAMQGK010000567.1, read as the reverse complement.
TGAATCCAAACAGTTGCCCTCAAGTTAAAAAAAAAAATCACACACCTGAATTTAAGCTGCTATTAGTAGTAAATATACTGTACATACATCTGTTCACTCTCTAGTTGATGTGAATGATCAGATGGCTCCTGTTGAACAGATTAACCTGTTTTCATGTTTAAACTATCATTTTTTTTACCTTTTTTAGCTCCACACTGCTGTATGGTTCCATTTAGAGTAAAATACACCATAAATTAGGGAATGCTTTGAGGTGTGGCTACGTTGTGATTGACAGGTCGCACGGTGTTGTTGGGTCTGGGAGTTTTCTGTGTTTTCATCTTACAACCTTAGCCCTTTCACCGTGCGTTTTCACATCATGAAAGTTAATTGTAACATCTTTGGTTACCTATAAATGTCTTATTCAGCATTCAGTTGTACTTAGCTCCATCCTCTGTCTCCGTGTCACGTCTGGTTCCAGTGGGTGAGGACACAGCGACTGTCCACATTATTGTACTGTGTAAACACATAGTGACTTGTTACCATGTAAAGTACAGTGTTAGTCGATCAGAATACTTGGATACTGCTGCTAATGGATGTTTTTTGAGTTTATGAAGTATTATTCCACATCCTGACATTGGGCTGCACTTGTTAACTAATGTTATGACATTACGGTGGATAAACAATGGCAACAGTTTCATTTTTGGCCAACCCTATTGGTGCATAATGTTTGATACCCGCTAAACAGTAGTCAGTGTCCTTGACAGAAGGGATCTTTGGCTGAATTTTGGGATCAGCAGTGGCTGCTATACCTCTATTAACACTCAACAGTGCTTCCCATCTGCTGTGACTCAGATTACGGTGACTCCTCAGAAGCTCATGAAACTTTGCCAATGTGGAGGATCGTTGAACGGTCCCATCTTTCTCTCCCTCTTCTAATCCTCTCATTTCATTTTTCTGGCTCGTTCTTGCCCACTCAGTCGCTCCCTGCCTCCTCTCACTTTACAGATATTGATATGGACCCTCAGACTCTCTCCTGTCTTTCACTGTCTCACTTAATCTTCTGGCTCGGTCTCAGTGTCTGTCAGACCCTTCAAGCCACTGTCTCTCTTTCTCGCATTAGTCTGGCTCCGAGTTGCTCTTGAGAGAAGCAAACAAGGGAGCTTTCCTCTTTTTTTGCAGCTCTTGCTTTGACATTACTTATGATTATTGTAAGGAGGCCCTTTCTGGACTGCCTGATTTGATTATGGAGAAATATCTGATGAGGTGGGGAAGCTGCTGAAAGTAAAATTGCCTATTAATAATGCCTTGTTTCTGCTGGCTGCTCCTGCTCAGCTTGGCCATAATGTCAACTTTCTAAGGTAGTAAAGCGACAGGAGGGGGGACAATTAAGGCCTGGTGTAAATGTGGTTATTTCTGAAATCTGGCCCAGCGTCATATCTGGCCGACCCTGCAGGGATTCGCTTGTTCTACCGTATAATAAATGTCCACTATCATTATTCAGAGTGTCCCCTGCTGTTATTATTACGTCTCGTGACCTTTCACTGTGCCTCCGAGCAAGTGTCAGGACTAACAGGCTCTGTGCCGTCTGTCCCGGCCCAGGTGAACACAAAGCCGTAACATGAATACAGACAGACAGAGAGAGCGAGAGAGAGAGAGAGAGCATCAGCTGCTGTCCTGAACATTGTGTTCCTCGTCTTTTATCTCTCTCATCCACGTGGTTCATTTTTAGTTCACATCTAAATATTTGTGCCGTAGGTTCCAGTGGGGTTTGGCTGTGGACCAGAATCACAATATTAGGAAAAAAACAAACAAATGAAACCTAGTTTTGCTTGACAGCTGTGAGTCAGTAGCTAACAACATCTTCATCTCCAGCTTAATGATTATACTTTCTTTTAGGGCTGTCAGTCGATTTACATATTGAATCGCAATCAACCACATGATTGCTCATAGGTAATCATGATTATCGTAAGTTAATCACACATTCTGCTGAAAGAAATATCTGTTGAAAATGAACCATAAAGGGAGATTTGTAAAATATTTAATCATATATTTATCATTGGAAATCAACTATCAACACAAAACAATGACAAATATCATCCGGAAACCCTCACAGGTACTGCATTTATCATAAAAAATATGCTCAAATCATAACATGGCAAACCTGAAGCCAACAGGCAACAACAGCTGTCAGTGTGTCAGTGTGCTGACTTGACTATGACTTGATCCAAACTGCATGTGATTATCATAAAGTGGGCATGTCTGTAAAGGGGTACCCATAGAACTACGTTCACATACTTTGGGGTCACAAGTCAGGAGACACCATTGAAAATGGTGGTTAGCTCTGCCGCCTCACAGCAGTGGGGTCAGTTTCAAACCCAGCATGAGACCCTTCTGTGTGGAGTTTGCATGCTCTCCTTGTATTAGTATGTTTTTTTTCTCGGGTTCTCTGGCTTCCTCCCACAGTCCTGGCACAAGAAATGCAGGTTAACTGATGACTCTAAATTGCCCATAGGCGTGAATGTAAGCATGAATGGCTGTCTGTCTCTATGTGTCAGCCGTGTGATAGTCTAGCGACCTGTCCAGGGTGTACCCCGCCTACACCCAAAGTCAGCTGGGATTGGCTCCAGCCCCCCCCCAACAACCCTGATTAGGATAAGCAGTTATAGACAATTATGGATATCTTGAGGTCAGAGGTCAAGGGACCCTCAGTTCGTCCATGCCAAAATTTAGCTTATTCTCTTCTTACAAGACAAGCTAGTATGATCCATTACTACCACTGGATTCGTTAAGTTTCCTTGTTTCACATTATACCATTATCTTCACTCTAGACTTTCTTTAACACTGAGCCCACTACAACCAAAAATCACATTGCGTCAAATTAATGCGGCATTAAAAGAAATTTTCAATAACATGTTATAATCACTTAACTTTGACAGTCCTACTTTCTTTACCTTTTCACAAAAAAACATTAAGCAATAGGAATATATATATTTTGTTTTATTTCTTAAATATGACAAAAATCAGAACCAGGTTTCAGTAACGACCATAATGATAACCAGTCCAAGTAAAACCAAGTTTGAACCCTCAAACAGGCCTTTGAAGGTCTGTCCAAAATGTCCTCACTTTCCATAGATGTCCTCCCTCTGAAGATCTAAAATTCAGATTGGTCCTCACAAAGATAGCTGTATACACACACACACACACACACACACACACACACACACACACACACAAAAAAAAAAAAAAAACACACACACAGGCTCTCCAGCCCTTTGGTGTTTCTTTTTATAAGTATGCAATTTGCACACTTGGTGTATCTACAGGGAGGAAGCGAGCGATTATCAAAGCAAAGCAAATCACGACAAAAGCGGCTGTTGGGGGAATCCAGTAGCAAAAATAGGGGTGATTAAATGAATAGTCATTCTAAAAATAAAGGTAACCACAGGTTGCTAAAATGCACACGTATATATACATGTCCACACATATAGGCTTGTCACTGATAGTGTCTGACAGAAACATAAGGAACTATTTCTCCAGCTGCGAATACAACATACCATTAGCTCTTCTACTTCCCCCACACAGGAACAAATGCAGTGCTATAATCTTTCCTTTGACATCAAGCTTCCACAGTATGGGCAGACAGAGAGGAATAGAGACAAAAAGCAATTTATAATGCTGTCACACATATGTAGTTTACAGATGGCACAGGGGCGGTGTACATTCGCACTATTCTCCCATTTCCTTTTTCTCCCTGTATCACACAGAGGAGAAGAGAAGAGATGAAATGTCATAAAGGGGAGACAAATGCCAACACTGGACTGTCTTGTTTAATAAAATAAATAAAAGACACACAACAACAACAACAAGCTCCAGGTGCATCGAGTGAACACAGTGCCAAAAGAATAACTTCGTCGAAGAAACAAAATCCAGGCCACCTCCTGGAGCCATATGTTCCCATGTTTTTGTGTCCAAGTGACTAATGGGGACAACAGTTTTTGAAACTGGCAAGTGAGCAGCATCAGTGTCACGTTACATTCACTAAAAGTGCTTGTTTTAGCCACTGACAGGCTCAGATTGCTATTAAAAGAGGGGGAAAAAAACATTTTCTTACCTTTCTATTGATCTAGTCTGTTTGTTACTGTGTCCCACTCAAGGAGAAGTCACATTGTGAAACCTGAATACTGGTATGCTCAAAGACCTCATAAACCACCTAAATATTCAGCCATGACACTGAAAATCTTTGAAATCACACTGAGCTATGCTTTCTGTACTTTTATGTCAGACACATAATAACAATCCGAGTTGATCATGGTGAAAACAAGCACTTTTAGTGGACGTAAATGACGGTGCCAGCTTGCCCCAATAGCACCAGATTACAGCTTGTGAGCAGCTGCCGTCAACAGCGCTCCCCCGCAATACTGGACCAGTTTCAGAAGTTGTTGTCCCTATTAGTCACTTAGACACAAAAACACGGGAAAATATGTTGGAAAAATACCAGAGTTATCCTTAACAAGTTTGTTTTGAAGTGGTAGGTGAGATAAAACGAAGATCATTGGTCCTCTACCGCTGTTTTTCCAGTAGCGTGGGCGTTTAGTCTATATCAGAGATTAAGTAGTGCCTTGTGAAAAAGCAGCAGAAAGCCATTAGAAGAATAAACTAAGTTTTAGGGGAGATTGGACCACTGGTCAACTTTGCTTTTAAGAGAGAAGAAGAATATAAACATCATCATTCATGTGTCGGGTAGATTGTTTGCTGCAGTGCTCTCAATGCTGACATGTTGAGCATACGGCATGTTGAGTGACTGCTGGTATCTCTCTCAAACATGAGAGAATTAGGTTTGAAATTTAGCATCTCTAAGCTAAAGTATAAAACCATAATAGCTGTATTATTTTATTCTGCACAGACCTGTATCTGCTAGGTGCTGTGCAGGTAGTCCACAGTGGGTTTTTGAGCTTTTTCATTGAGAAAAAGTCAGCAGATCACCAAAGTCAATATAGGATTCATCCTCTGGGGACTGTGAGTGTCTGTACAAAATGTCATGGCAAGCAATCCCATATTGTTAAGATATTTCAGTCTGGACTAAAGTGGTGAATTGACTGGCCTGAATTGCCATCCCTGGAGCCATGATACTAGCATGGCTAAAAAAATAATCTTACATGCTTATTGCATATTAAAATGAATGGGTAACATTTCGTTTTACAGGTCTGCAAATAAGAAAGAAAGAAAGAAAGAAAGAAAGAAAGATATTCCTTTATTAGTCCCACAGTGGGGAAATTCAGTTTTTACACTCTGTTGTTCACACAGTACATATACATGCGTCAATGGAGAGATGTCAGAGTGAGGGGGCTGCTCCTGACAAGCGCCCAGAGCAGTTGGGGGTTTGGTGCCTTGCTCAGGGGCACCTCGGCAGTGCCCAAGAGGTAAACTGGCACCTCTCCAGCAATCAGTTGGTCTTGGGGCATGGGGGACTTGAACCGGTGACCTCCGCGTCCTAACCCAAGTCCTTACGGACTGAGCTACTGCCGCCCAAAATGTGGTAATTAGGTGATAATTAGCAAGTAACCTATTTGAAATGTACCTCAGTATTTACCTCAAAATGTATAAAAAATTACTTTATTATAAATTTAGAATATTTTTTGCTATTTCCAATTAGCTGGTAATTTATTTAATACATTTCCAGGAAAAGAATACAAACTTAATTGCTTTATTTCCATGTCTGTTGGTAAATAGATAATAATTAGCAAATAATTTATTTGAATTTTCTTTAAAAGCTCCCTGAGTCATAACATTAGCTGCCAGGTTACATTTTTGTAGACAATAAGTCACAGTGGTGAGATTTGTGCCTGATCAGAAGTGTCTGTTAGTTTTGGTTTTCCACCTCCAACTAAGTAATTTTTGATAAATGAGGTAAATATTGGGGTAATTTGGCAGTAATTCTTAGGAAATTTCAAAAAGGTTACTTATTATAGGTTATAGGTTACTAATTATCACCTAACCAAAGTACCATGAAATTTGCGAACCTGTAAAATGAGGTGTTAAAAAGAAGTATGTATAGTCAGCAATAACCTTGCATGAATTTTCTAAAAACTTGATTTATTTTTGTAATAAGACTATTGTTTCCCGTCGTCTCTGAGGGGGATGGCTGTGAATGTTTCTTAGCAGCAGAGCGAACTTGTCAACAATAAATCCTGCTGGTACAGAGACAAGATGGACAGATAGACAGACAGTCGGGTGGTCGGGGAGGTCGGTCACTCCATGTGGAGTCAGAGGTTGTTACAGATATGATGATTGGAAGTGACTGACAGGCGAGGAGAGAGTCGGCTCTGTGGTAAATAATACCAGGAGATGCTGGTCTGGCTGTGATTCAGCACTCAGTCAGTAATGATAACTGAAGCTTCAAACAGGCCTCAGACTCATCAGACTTCCTCCGTGTCCCGTAACATCAGCGCCCGGTGAGCTCTGCCCCTGATCAGCACTTATTAGAGGTAGACTAACCTGGACGCCACGCTCCAGGGAATTAGTGATTGCTCTACATTTGTTTAACACTTTCTCCTGCTAATTAAAGTCAACTGTGACCCTGCGTCCCCCGCCAACCAACCCCCACCCTCACCCATCCACCCACACACACACACGCACACGCACACACACCCACACACACACACACACACACACACACACACACACACACACACTGGCAGATATGCTTTATAAATGAAACATGAGCCTCCCTGCTGAGCCCTCTCCCACTCTTTTGCTGCTCTTCTCTCCTCAAGAGTTTGCAGCCAGAGGCATCGCTAGTGGCGCACATACCTACACACACATACACACACACACACCAATGAGCTGTTATAGTGAACAACTCACGTCATCTCTCCCTCCACACATCTGACCTTTGCTTTAGTTGACACGACAGATGAAATGAAACTGCGAGTGCTGGAAGATGAAGAAGAAAAAGCACTTGTGTATTTCTCAGAGCCTGAGTCTCAGTCCTAAGACTGTTTTCATTTAGCCGCCAGTAACCTCAATTATCTTTATAAAGTTTAGTAAGCAATTTCATCTCCACATTTTATAACTATCTAAAGGAAAGGTTCTTCAACCTTGGGTCAGGACGATATGTCAGAACTACAACAACACTAAGTCAGTCGTGACTTTTTAGTGTACAGACTGGTGCTGATCTCATCTAACTCCGGACGGATGAGCATTATTTGCAACACGTTCTCATCGACAGTTTGTCCAGATTTCTTTAATCTATCTGATTTGTGTACATAGACACAGATTTCCTTTTTACTTTTTGTGATGCTCAGCAAGTAACTTAGGTACAGAAGTTACATAACAAAAAAATATTTGGTTAGATTTAGAAAAACATTACGGTTGATCGGATCGCATAACTCCACTGTATGGAAGATACATGACAAATAAATCAACTTTAACTTGTGGTTTCACATGAGACATGAACACCAGCAGCCTGGGCCCGAGTCCTGTGTTTTTAGATTGACCCATCCGCCCTGACCTCCTCCCCATGTGGTGTTCACTGCTCTCTACAATTTCCGGTTCACAGTTACGTGGATTACGTATGAATTGATGACTGTGATAAAAAAAGTGAAATTTGTACTTATGTACACAACACAATAGATAAGTTTTTTGGGCTGCTTTGTCAGACCTCTCTGTGTTTCTGTTTGGTCACAGTAAACGTACATGTGAATTCAACAAAACCACTTGCTTAGTTTTAGGCATCAAAAGTCACCATAGGTTAAGGATAAAACATCATGGTTGGGTTTGACATGACTATGTTTGTAAAGTGAAGATTTGACTTCATGTTGTGAACACGGGGCACAAACGACCATCTGATAGTCAAGTGAAGTAAAACTTAACACAGGACACGAACAGCGGTCTCCTGGATGAAAGCCTTGTGTTTGTTGGACCCATCCACTTCCTCTCCCGCCACCCGGTGTGTCTGTTATGCTCTTTAATCTACGTCACCACAGCACTTTCTCTGTAGTTAATTGAAAGCCTGGTGCATCTCATACAGGCACTACAGGGTGCCTTGTGTGGCGGTATCGAATGGCAACGGCAGTGACAAAGCCTCAATGTGTGATGCCCTGGGAATGAAACCGGACTGGTATTTAATAAAATGTCAAATCATACCTTTAATATGTATATTTTAGTGGCCTATATTAGTTCTGATTTGTCCAGAAGGATTTTGGGTTCTAGGTGACTGGGTTTTCTGGTTTTCTGTTCTGTTCCTCATTCATTTGTTTGATGTTTCCTGTTTTATTTTGATTGCACTCCTCATGTTTCAGGTTTGGTTTTACTTCCTGTTTTAATGTGTTTTTCTCGACTCCTTGATTATCCTCACCTGCCTCTGATTTTGCCATTAGTCTTCCCTTGTTTTGTTTTCCTGGTTCCCCTGCCATATTGTCTTCATTCTACTCTACTACTACTGTAATCATTGCTTTTCAGCATTTCTCATGTAAATTTTCTGTGATTTGGGGATTTTGCTTGCTCGCTGTCTGGATTTGTTAACCCTTCTTGGGCTGATTCTGACCTACTGATTTCAGTAGGGCTGTCAATCAAGTGTTATTATTATTATTATTATTACATTTGATAATGATTAATCACATGTCCGTCCATAGTTAATTGCAATTACTGTAATCATAAATTAACACATTGTTTTATCTGTATAAAATAAATAAAATATTAGATTTGTCTTTTCAACATGTGAGTGGGTCAGTATGCTTGCTTTAGAGCCTAAAGCAAGTTTAGGCATATATGTATTATTGGAAATCAGTTCACACCACAAAAAAGTATTGTCCAGAAACCCTCACAGGTACTGCATTTTTATAACATGGCAAACTGCAGCCCAACAGGCAACAACAGCTGTCAGTGTGTCAGTGCGCTGACTTGACTATGACTTGCCCCAAACTGCATGTGAAAGTGTGCACGCCTGTAAAGGGGAGACTCGTAGGTACCCATAGAACCCATTTACATTCACAGATCTTCGACACTCAGGGGTCGCCACAGCAAATCATCATAGATGGGGGTATGTATTCCTTAGCCAGGTCCAACCTAAAAATTGTGTTAATGCATTAAAGAAATTAGTCATAATGCATTATTATCGTGTTAACTCTGGCAGCCCTTTTTTTTAGTAAAGACCAAGCCTTTTTTTAAACTTCCCTCATGTCCTGTGTCTGCAATTGAGTCTCTGTTCAACCCAGAACACATTTTTCTCAGAGAAAGGTATTAAACAATGCCATACTCATATTAACATAACAACACAAAGATTCCATTTGCCGCATAGGACCTTTGGGAACTCAAAATAGACTCCAAAAATACAATCTGAGATACTTCCTACTTCATTTACTACTTCCAAACTTTCCTAGTTCTCCTATTTTCCTGTTCTGTGCTCGAACTTCCACTTCATTTGATCCATGCTGAATTACTTTTGCTACTACGATGACTCAATTTCTCCAAAGGGATCAATAAAACTTCTTTCACTTTCAACTTTCAACTGCATATAAAGCTTCTCTCAGACTGCCGGTTCCCGTCGGTGTAACCTCTCTCTCCTCTCCTGCTGTCGAGCTCACGTAAACTAATCATTCAGGATTACATGGCTGGTAATAGAACACTGGGCCACCCGCTGCTCTGTGTGCATTTTCCTTTAAGATGATTAAACAGCAGTTTGAAATCAATCAGTGACACTTTGCACATCTCACACAAGCAGACACTTCAGCTAATGAGAAATGAATATAACCATGGTGTGTATCAAGGTCAATTTAATCAGGTTTCTTAATATTTGGCAGCTTTGATAAATTATTATAATGGCCAGCATTTTTGGCCAGTCATTTTAAGATGTTGTAAAACAAAGTAGCTGTCACAGCTCCTGATTTCTCCCTCGCAGCACTTTTAATTACTGGTGAGGCTCGATTGGAGCACAAGGCACTTATCGGAAGCCAGGCTTTGACTGATGAAGCCGCAAACATGGCGAATATGAGGAAATAAAGCCAACCCTGGATGTTGTGAAGTCACCAAAAAGGAAGTGCAATCAACCCTAAATGGTCGTCTCTGGTAATCATGTCTCATCTCAGGCAACGCAGATCACGTCTAATCTGATCGAAATGACTCTGATAGTCTGCCAAGATAAATCATGTCAGCGTCTCATTTTCAGAGAGTCTGTCTGCGTGCATGACTGTATTATGCAAATTGTTGTCACAGCGAAAGAACAATTTTCTTAACCTGCACCATCAATTCGTTGTCAGCCTGTGGACATGTGACTCACTGAAATTCAGTTGTTTCACTTTAATCTGGTGCAGCGCTTCAGTACACTGTATATAATCTCATCAGAAGACACAAAGTGATTTGTTATGCAATAAATAAATAAATAACTATTGTCATTGTCCCTGCCTGCGGAGAAAAAAATCTTATCATGCCCTCCACTGCAAGGATTGCAGACGCACACAAAAGGCGACGCTGGAAAAATGTACAAATAAATATTTTGTCATGAAAACTGCCCCAATAGAAGACAGAAAGAGACCATGAAGACAAACAGCAGAGAAGTAAAGGAGAGGTTTGATATGACAGGACTTAATGATGGAGAAAAGATGACGAACAGCGTACTGCTGATTGGAGGTCGCTGAGGGGCGTTTGCAATGAGAGGATGAGAGGATAAACAAGATCTCCTCTGTCATGCCAATGGACAAAATGTACCCGACAACAAAGTAGCCAATTAAGAAGTGGTCCAGCCGAGGGAGAAGATTTTTTCTCTGAACGTCAAAGGAGACACTATAAATCTACGCTTCATTGGATGACTTTCAACATCCTGGCCACTGCTGCGTCTGCTCTAGTTTCCTAGAGACTGGGACCTCCTGCTTTGTGAACTGAATTAATTTGTGTGGGCAACTTTTATCAGCATAGATAAAGATGCATTTTACCATTATTTGTGTCCGTCCGAAGTTCCTCTCTGCTTTTTGTTCAGTAGTTAATTTGTATGTGTGTCATGGAGCTACAGCATCATTAATTTTGACTGAAGTTACAAAGCGGGGGGCAAAGCTGGCCCTTTCAGACTGATCAAACATTCATGAAGCAATTATACAATCATCAGAGTAAAAGCTTAGTGAGTTAAGAGCACACTCATGCATCATGTTTGTCCAAAGGTCAGTGTTGAGGACTGAGGCCAGTATAGGGTTAATTTGAAGGACTATATGTTGGTCACGTTGGTCTGTTGTTGGAGCGGATGTCCTTATAGAATAATGCAACAGGTAGTGTGTAGCCAGTCTGGTGTTGAGATTCATTTCACTGTTCAAATGAAACTGGACCACAGGTGTCTCATCTGTGTGTCAGTAAAGCGTCAGAGGTTAAAAGCTGATATTTTTTCCCTAAGGTCCAGACAAACCAGCCCAACATCAAAGACGTGGCAGCAATCAAAGTCGACTGCTGCCTCACCGCACGTCGCATTTGTTTTGGCCAACAGTTTGCACTTGAACACACCGCAAAAACACAGTGTGTAAAGAGTGCAGCCTATAGAGGCAAAGAGGTGACACTGATGGGGTTTCTATTTACAACCACTGCTACTGCCATTTTGGCCTAAAATCACTTATATTTATAATACTTCATCATTCAACACAGAGCATTTCAGTAGAATATGACAACAGAAAAGAAATATTTTTGTTTTACTTTTGGCAGACGTTTTACTTGCGTCTGGTACTGCTTCCAGTCTAAGAGGGCAGAAGTGCAGCTCTGCTGCTGGGCGCTGATTTTACAAACAATTGACTTTCACTTCCTGGCAATATAATGCTCTTTGTCCAACAACCCGTTAGCGTGTATGTACGTTCCGCTCTTGCACGAGATGAAATAATTCTCCCCACCAGCAGGTGGTGGAAGTCTGTAAAACCGGAAACCGAAAGACCAAGGACATTTGCTTGCTTTCCTCATTTCCATTTCTCTTCTCATGCACTAATTCGTTTAAGCTGAACAGCCAATCAGAGTGATTTCTCGCACAGACGAGCACCGCCAATGATTCAACATGCTGAATCGCTCAAAAAACTCAGATACAGGCAAACCAGAGCCGATGATGCAGGACACACCGCGAAAACTAGGCCGACAGCACCAAACTTGGTGTATCAGGGCCTTAAAACACTATCGTTTTAGCCATGCTAACAGCAGCTCCAAGTTCGGCCCACCACTTGAAATATGCAGATGCAGACTGAAATATCTCAACAACTATTTGACAGATTGCCATTAAATTTGGTGACATTTATCAGATGGTGTCCAATACTTTGCATAATGACCAAATCCCTCTGAAACTAATATCACCCCATCAGCCTTTATCTTCATTTATCTTTACTTTAAAACCCATCTTCTAGCATCACTCCTGGCACTAAACTTCTGTCTGCTATCATTTTATCATTCATTTAGGTGCTCCGTGATTTGTTTTCTTATTGCAGACAGTGACCTTGCTATTATCCAGACTCATGTTTTCAAGGTAACTTCCGAAAACATGAACACATTTTTAGAAAATCTTAATCATCGACTCGTGAAAGAAAATTTTCAACCAGGCCACATGGTTTCAGGTCTTCAGACACATAATTCAATAACTTCAATAAAGATAAACTTTAAAACAAGACAGACTCCAGAATTTGAAATGACTAGATTTCCTGTAGATCGAATAGAATATAATAAACTGACTGCGCAATTGCTGCAGGCAGACCAGCTGAGCATGTTTACACCTGTGCAGAAAGCTCCTTATCTTATGCTTTATATTGTTAATCCTGTCAGTTTAGCAGGCATGCAGTTGTGTTACAGCTACAAAAAACCCTCTTAAAACAGGGCCATGGGAAAAGGGAAAGAAGGGAGGGGAGAAGAGGTTTTGGGTCATCTATTTTGGAGGAGGCATGCTAAATCAGGGCATGACGACTGTGTGGGTAACCTACTTCGATTTATTTCCTTGTTTTGGGATTTTCTCAAGCAACGTCTTTCTCCTGCTGTGATAGCCTGATTTTTTTCCGCTGTATGTTCTGTGAATGAAAAGAGAAATGTGGGTTACTACTCAAATTAGAAAACTGTCCCCTGTGGAATAAAGGATACGACTTTATTAATAAAGTGTTAAAAAACAGGAACACCTCAGAAATGATCTCAGAACTGTATGAGCACCTAAAAGCTAGTGCTACTATGATAAAACATGTCCTCTAAGTTGTTTGTTTTAGAGGAATGCATTTAAATCTTTTATGACTTCTAGCTATTGGTCCTATGGAGACTGATACAGTCATTTTGACTTGTTTGCACAAAAGTGTCTGCCAAATTAATGAATGAAAGAAAGAAAGATATTCCTTTATTAGTCCCACAGTGGGGAAATTCAGTTATTCAGTTTTTACACTCTGTTGTTCACACAGTACATATACATGTCAATGGAGAGATGTCAGAGTGAGGGGGCTGCTCCTGACAAGCGCCCAGAGCAGTTGGGGGTTTGGTGCCTTGCTCAGGGCCTTGCTCCTCTCCAGCAACCAGTTGGTCTTGGTCCATGGGGGACTTGAACCGGTGACCTCCGCGTCCTAACCCATGTCCTTACGGACTGAGCTACTATAAATTCTGAAGAAAAACAATGTACGATTAAAATGTATTTATTCACTTATTATGTACCGAAAAAATAAACAAACATGTCACAACTTGTGAACTCTGAGCTTTCAGAAACTTTCCACTTACGAGGCTGTGAATATGGTAAACACCACCCCATCTGAAGGCACCGTCTCTCTCTCTCCAATAATTTACCTATTAAATGTGTTCTTACAGCTAATCAGGCAATCGTGAATGTGTAATGAGTGTCTCAGTCTCCCATGCTGTGATAGTATTGCTGTGACTTCTCCTTTGTGATGCACATGTTGCAAAAATCAAGCTTGACATGTTACACCAAAGGCCATGCTCACTACGTGGATAATTGGCGTGGCCTTTCCAGGGAGTCAGAGGGTGACGATGAGGGCTGTGTATGATTCAGTTTGATAGTGTTGCTGGTGCGACTCCAGTGCTCAGCATCTATGACACCAGTCAGCATCATCGCTCTTTTGGGACTTCAGTGGAAAACAACTCTGCAGTCAACAAGGAACATCTAATCACTTTCCACACCTGCTGAACACCTGCAAACACAGTCTCATTTATTCTAAAAAAAACAACACAAGGAACAGAACACAGATTTAAGCTTGTTTACTGTGTCGCATCACCATAGAAACAAGACCATCATTTTAACTTCCTGCTCAGCTGAAGTGTTGACTTTGAAAGCTGTGCTACACATCCAACGCACTGTCACGATCTTAAGAGGCACTCTGTGTCTGATTGATGCTTTTGTCGGCGCTTTTGACATTTTACAAAGGAATGAGAAGTACAATAACTATACAGACAAGATAATTATGGATGTAACAGACACTGCCGGCTGTTGAGGCATGTGTTTCTGTTGTGCAAAGCTGTGTGCAGACCCTTCAGTTTGACAGAGGTCAGCTGTTGTAAGATAAGTTAGTGTATGGTACCAAAAGCGGCGGAGCAGCAGTTAGTGAAGGAAGGAAGGAAGGTCACCAGAGGCTGCACAGCCAAGACAATGACCTTTGGACAAGGAAAGAAAAACACAGCAGTGAAAATACTGTCCAAACCCAAACTGACAAGCTGTTACAGAACTTAGCTGAAGCCTTGAAATGGACTCTGCCTCGCTCCACTAAACCAGAACAAAATGAATTGTTTAATACAAAAAGGAGCCATTTAACTGAACTCTTGAAAGCAAAACAGAATATTTTACATTCAGAAACCTAATTTTAAAATGTATGCTATATTTAATTTTCTAGTGTAATTTCTAACTGGAAGAAAACACCCAAACAATGTATTAAAGATCATCTAGTAATAATCCTAAGGCATCCATTAATATAGGCCTACACATTTCATCACTAATCTAGGCTTGGCAAAGTTAATGCAAATTTGATTTAACGCCACTAATTGCTTTAACACATTGATGCAACTTGAGATTATTAGGTTGTTGCGGGCTCAGTTTTAACACTAGACTGATGATATTGGTATCATATGAAACTAGAAAACCTAAGGAATCAATTGGTTACGTCATAATAGTTTGTCACAAAGGAGGCTTAATAACACTTCAAACTTGCACTAAATTTTAGCAAGGAAATATTGGCGTGGCCATTTTCAAAGGGGTCCCTTGACCGCTGAACCCAAAATATGTGAATGAAAATGGGTTCTCAGGGTACCCATGAGTCTCCCCTTTACAGACATGCCCACTTTATGATAATCACATGCAGTTTGGTAAAAGTCATAGTCAAGTCGGCATATACGCTGACAGTTGCTTCAGCCTGTTGGGCTTCAGTAAGCCATGTTATCATTTGAGCATATTTTTGTGCTAAATGCAGTACCTGTGAGGGTTTCTGGACAATGTTTGTAAATGTTTTGTGTAGATAGTTGATTTCCAATGATAAATATATGATAAGAGTATTACATATTTTACAAATCTCACTTTGTGTTTGTGTTGTTAACTGATATATACAGACATTTGTACAAAGAAAGCATGTTTGTCCACTCCAGTGGTAATAAGAGTATTAAATACTCGACAAATCTCCCTTTTGAGTGCATTTGAGCAAATAAATGTGTGATTAATTGTGATTAATTAAGGACAATCATGCCATTAATTGTGGTTAAATATTTTAATTGACTGACAGCTCTACATTAATCTAAATGGCAGCAAAATGTGACACCTCACATTACAAGCTTGTTTAATGTTTAGTCCTGACTGCAAACTAAAGCTGCAAGGATTAGTCGATTAATCAATTAGTCAATGACAGAAAATGAACTGGAAATGATTTGGATAACTGATTAATGATTTTACAGAAAAACTAAAACCAGGAAAGCCTTCAACATCATACAATGTTTGTGTAAAACTTATAAAAGTCGAAGCACTGACAAGCTCTACCGCCGCCATGTCTCCTTCTTCTTCTACGGTGCTTGTTATGTGCTTCTGGCCCGTTCACCTCGGAGTCTGTCAGTAATTAAAAAGACGAAGAAGAGAGGTGGTCATCTTCAGTGTCGCTGTTAACCCTTTAACTTCAATGAAAACACGGCAGTTTAGACTGTAGTGTTAATATTATTCCTTATAATTTGTGGATATTTTGTTGTCGGTGTTCACCTGTAACGTTAGGTATGTATACGTCTGCGTAACGTTATTGCTACTTCCTGTTTATATCGACGTTAAGGTTAGCTAAAACTTCCGGTAAACTAAGCTAGCATCTACTCGTGTTTTGCCTTTCAGTTCGCTTGTGTAGACGCTGCAGCGGTCAGTACTGTGTACATGGAGATTTTCCTTCATCATCTGTCCTGTTGGGTAAGTAAATTAGGTGAATTAAGTGTGAATATCCTGAGGTAAACGTCGAAGAGATAGTGGTGTCATGGCATCTTCATTAACTTGTCAATTAACCAACAGTAGTGGAAAGTCACCAAGTAATGTTGCATTTACTCAAGTACTGTGCCTACAATTCTGATATCATAAGGGAAATATTGTGCTTTTTTAACCTAGAAAAATAGTCCCCTACAAGTAATAGTACTGCATTCAAAACCGTGCTTAAGAAACAGTACATAAGTAGGTCAAGTATACAAGTAAGAGTAGCCATGTGTAGGCAAAAAGGCTGTCAGAGCTCTGTTATACAGTGAATGAAGTCTTCAGACCCCTTCACTTTTTTATGTTTTATGTTGCAGCCTTATGCTAAACTCGTTTATTTTTTCCCCTCAATCTAAAAAATACTCCATAATGACAAAGCGGAGACAGAATTTTAGAAATATTTGCAAATTTATTAAAAAGAAAAAACTGAAATATCTCAAACTAACTGAAATACTAAATAAAAACTGAAATAAACTAAAAACTAAACAAACTAAAACTGAAATATCACACTAATGTAACAGCTTTATTTTCTAGTAACTTTACAAATTTAGATTTTGAATAGCTATAATCCGGTATATGGTCTTTTGTGTTGTACATTATATAAAAACCCCCTAATTATTTAAAATACCAAAAATCAAATCCGGGGGCTCTGGCTGGACCACTCAAGGACATTCACAGAGTTGTCCCTTAGCCTTTCCTGCATTGTCTTTTGTGCTTAGGGTCATTGTCCTGTTGGTGAACCGTCGGCCCAGGCTGAGGTCCTGAGCGCTCTGGACCAGGTTTTCATTAAGGATATCTCTGTACTTTGCACTGTTCAGCTTTCCCTCAACCCTGACCAGTTGGTATTGGGCAGGTGATGACCGGTGCCTTGTTTCTTACAGACATAATGCTTAGACCCCATGGATTGTTTTTTGCTCTGATATGCATTGTCAGCTGTGAGACCGTATATAGACAGATGTGTGCCTTTCCAAATCCAATAGTCCAATCATTTGAACTTACCACAGTGAAGACAGACTCCAGTCAAGGTGGAGAAACATCTCAAAGATGGTCAAGGGAAATGGGAGGCACCTGAGCTAAATTTCAAGTGTCATAGTAAAAGATCTGAATACTTATGTCAATGTGATATTTTAGTTTTTCCTTTTTAATAAATTTGCAAATATTTCTAAAATTCTGTTTCCACTGTCATTATGGAGTATTGTGTAGATTGAGGGGAAAAAAATTATTTAAACAAGTTTAGCATAAGGCTGCAACATAAAACATAAAGTGGTCTGAAGACTTTCTGAATGAACTGTGTAACAGAGCTCTGACAGAGCCATTTGCCTACTCATGGCTACTCTTACTTTTATACTTAACCTACTTATGTACTTTTTGTTAGGTACAGTTGTGAATGCAGTACTATTACTTGTAGGGGACTATTTTTACAGAGTGGTATTGCTACTTTTACTTATGTAGAGGATCTGAATACCTTTTCCATCACTGCCAACCAATTAAACACAGAAAACCCACCATAAAGAATTAATGGAGAGCATGGATAATGGATACTGAAAATAGGTGCAGCTCTCCTGCAAACCTAGAAAGCCCATTAGTCTAATCTAAGTGGTTCAATTGTTCATGAGACCAGAATCTAAACTACAACAGCTTAACCTCAGTTGAACAGATTTGACAGCTGATACACATCTACTTTGTATTCCAAAGTCTCATCCACCCCCAAAAGTGACATGCTTTGTGACTCAGCTCTTACTCATGTGCAAGTCCTTTTGTCCATACTTAATGAGCTCCAACATGCTCAGCAAATGTCAACCAGTATGTGAAGCCAAAGCAAGCACAATAGATAGATGAGCAGATGTTTGACTGTGCCTACAATGAGATGCTCTTTGCATTGCAATGAAATGAGACTGAGCAAACAAGTCTCTTTAGTCCTGGACATGATACCTCTCCAGCAGCTGCTACTGACCTCCAGCTCATGTAAACACTCAAATGAAGGCGAAACAGCATTAAGATGCCACTTTGATCAAAATGTAACTCATTTTATTGGGTTAACAAATGTCATGATTCAAAAATAAGTTCTTCAATTAAGACTTGTCTTCAAGAGCTTGAATTCAATCTTTGAAATTCTCAAAAGCTGGACATCCTCGTCAATGTGTCAAGGTACATTCAAATAATTACTTTCAAATTCAGATATCTTAATGTATGTCAGTTACATTAAAAAAACAACAACAAAAGAGACCCAATTTCTCTAAAGTTAAAGAAAACAGTCCAACTTAAAAAGCCTGCACAGATTTAAGGAAGCTCAAACTTAACAGTCAAAATGCTCTGCTAGACTCCATGGATTTTTATTTAACATTTTAGTGGTGCAACCTCAGGCTTCTCCTCTAAAGGGCGAGGCTGTTTGATACCAAACAGATTGCGCAGGTTGACTTCTGGGTCAACATAATGTGGGATCTTGCGTTCATTGAAGAGGCCCGCAAGGTTGGTTTCCACTTTGGCGCGTCGGGAGATCCGCATGCGCAGTGCGAAGAGGCCGCGCAAGTTTTCCTCCACAGCGGGCAGATGGTGTCCATCCAGACGCTTCTGCCAGGACTTCTTAGGCCGCTGACGTGTCTGTTGAGATAGATAAAACAGTTTAGGGAGAAGCTTTGGAAGTTTGATGCCGGCTATATCATTTGAAAATGTAAACACCCGACTCTCAAAAGCTTCAGTTGGCCAGAAGAACAGAGAAGTCAAATTTCAACAGGATTAAAGAGAAAATCCAAAATCAATAGTCCCCTAGCCAGACAGCTTTAGAGCTCACTGCCATGTGATGCTTTACTCCACAACCTGCACTGTTGGATATACTGACATCTGACTTACCTTCAGAGTGGTGGTGCTCGGGTCATGGCGCAGCAGGTGTCTGGTCATGCTCTCCTGTGTAACAGAACAAAGCATCGTCAGAAATTAAACGTATTTTCTTGGCTAAACAGTGTCAGAATTGGAATATTAACAGTGTTTATTAAAATGGCAGATCTGCAAGATGCAAATTACTTGAAAATTTAACATCTTTGAATGCAAAGAAAACGATCCTGATCGGAAAAGGACCAGTAATAAGACATTTTACTTACCCGCATAGCAAACATGCGTGGGCAGTCGGGGAAGGAGCATTTGTATTTGAGGAGCTCGAGGTGCACCTTGCGGATGTGGTGCTGCAGGTTAAAGGTTGTGGAGAAGTAGGCCTGGCAGTCATCCCTGGGACAAACCAGCACGGGCTTATGGGACGCGTGGATCCGTTTGTGCCTCCGCAGAGCGTCCACTTTCTTAAACACCTTCTTACACACTTGGCATGTGAACGTAGCTGCAACACATTTTAAAAATGTTAGAACAAAATTTGGGAAAGATTTCAGGAGTTTTGTACGA
The DNA here is from genome assembly GCA_947000775.1 of Pterois miles. Lineage (NCBI taxonomy): Eukaryota > Metazoa > Chordata > Actinopteri > Perciformes > Scorpaenidae > Pterois > Pterois miles. Next base: position 17,126,132 of record CAMQGK010000567.1, on the reverse strand, counting down.
TAACCACAACATATTCACCTAGATGTTTGGCCATGTGCTTCTGAAGTTTCCCCCAGGTGTGCTCCAACACCTGGCAGTTAGCATGAGGGCAGCGGTAACCTGCAGGGACCAAATAAGGCCAGTGATTATCAAGTAGAAATCAAAGGACTGTCACCATTTGGCTCCCTTTGAGGAACCATATACCATGCATGTCATTGTCCTGAAAGATACTTAAAAAAAGGTTACATGCAAATACAGCCACAACCCCTTTTTAATTAAAATAATTTCCTAGGGATGAAAGATGAAAGGACCCCCAACTAAGACTGAAATAGACCAACCTGCGTGCGTCTTCTCATGCGCTTTGCGGGCAATATGGGAGTCAAACGTGGCATTACATCCGTCCTTCGAACATCTACGTCCCCCAGTGGGGATGGGCAGAGGTAAAAATAAATTTAACTAAGTCAATTGGGACCACACCCTCTGAACCCGTAACCATGCATTTATCTCTGCTAGAGCCTGTACTCCAGGCGTCAAAGATCTGATTCATTAAAATTGCACGTGAATAATCTTTAACAGGCTCAAGGTCTCTGGCATTTCATTAACTCACAGGACACAGTCTGGTTTTATACCACAGCAATGTACTGATGTACTACAGACATACTTGGACTTAGCAGGCACTCCATGCTCCTGCATGTGCAGTTTAAACGCTCTGCGTTTTTTGAAGGTCAGGGAGCAGTTTGTTTGGTGACACTGTGGAGGGGAAACAATTCAAGAGGTTCAAATAACACAAAAGACTTGAAAACTGACGATATAACATCAAGAGCAGGGACTTTCACAGGATGCTGTTATAGTGTGACCCTTTGGTGCCACCTCGTGGATACGTCTGTGTACCAAGACAAACCTTGAAATACTTGTTTTTGTCTCCGTGGGCGTAGCGCACGTGTCTTTTCAGCTTTCCTGCGTGGATGAAACTCTGCTTGCAGCTCGCAAATTTGCATCTGCAGAGAGCAATAAGCGAAAGTGAGGTCGCAGTTCGTGGTTATGAGGAGCAACGGTAGAAATGTGACTTGTTGTGTCTTAACTGGAACTGCTTCACCCCTCTGTGCTGAAGCATGTGGCGCCTCAGGTGGGATTTTCTCGAGAAACGACGACCACAGCCGGCAATGGTGCAGAGACACGGGCGCTGTGGACATTTAGGAACAGTTGCACTACAATTTGAAGCAGGCTTTTGTTATATGCAGTTTTAAAATGCGTTCAAGAAGTGTGCAGTGTCGTTTGCTCACCTCTCCGGTGTGCACCGTCTCGTGCTCCTTCAGTCTCCACTCTCGGGTGAAAGTCGCTCCACAGTCCGCGTGGGCGCAGTTGAACAGCTGCAGCCGCGGGCCGCCGCCAGCTTTCCCACCGGGGACACCATTCATTTTCCGAAATTATCTGAACACTTCTCCAAAGAAAGCGTCTAATGGAAATGCCGCCGCTTATGTGAGCCTGTCTTATAGCCTCCTGAAAGAAGTTAATTAGATAATTGGCAGCGTGGGGTCACCAGCAGCGTTCACCTGATTGCTCTGCGAAGCTCAGCTGTGTGCAAACGAAAGTGAAACACGGGCAAGACTGCACATGTATCAGATACTCAATGCCTTAAACGGTACTGTTTTTGATGCACTGTAAAGTCTACATGAGACGTGATGAAGAGGAGAAATAAGAGCAACCTGCCAGAGGTTATGTCATGTATCTAACAGTAGGAAAGTATGCTTTCCATCTCCTCTCCTCGTACTTTAACCCTCATAAATTCAACTAATAATCTAAGACCCAACTCTAATAAATCAACATGAGCAATGCCAACACAATTCTGATTACAAATCAGGTAAATATTATTGATCAGTAATGCCTTAACTATCATCAGCATCACCAGCCATCACAGTATTTAACAGATCTGAAGATACATTCATCTACAGGGGTGTCGGCTCTAAGAAGTTAGCTGATTATAACATTTAATACCACCAAGAAGGTAACTATTTATCTTAAAACATCACACAATAATATCAGTAATGAATAATAATGATAATGGTAAGAAGTCTTCTCAAATGAGCGACAAATATGATAGCCGAAGTCAACATGGAAACAGGGCTTCCAGCTAAAATAAGATGGTAAAACTCTTCGAAAAGAATAGTATTATCCACACGACAGGCATATCTAACACGTCACACTGGAAATACTTAAAATAACAGCTTTATGGCAGCCATATTCTCCAGTCTTAATAAGATTAGACCTGACCTTACGGCTATAAAGGGAAATCTATTTCCAAAAGTGATTTCAGATTTGTACTTACTGTGGCTGACTTAATGCAGTGTGGTACAGCTATTCCAACAGTGGGAGGCAGTGTGTCTCTGTCTCACCAGGCTCTGTTGTTTAGGTTGACTGTACACTGTTCACATTTGTTTTATAATAGATATACAGTAAGTCCCACGCATCTCTCGTCACTGCAGCAAATACAGCCTGTTACGTAGTGTCTCTGCATGATTATTGATATAGGATTCAGTGGGAAAATGGTTGCGACTTCACTTATGTCTTTTTCACTTGAAGTCAAAGATGCTGGAGTACAGATTTTGTCTGAGGAACAGTAGAAGTCATTAAAGCAGTCATTATATTCCTCATTTCTTAGCCCCCTTCAGGGTCCTGTTGAATCCTTAGACCCCACTCATACTAATAACTATTATGTCCAAGTGAAGCACAGAAGGGCAGCAACTAATGATTTCCATTGTCAGTTTATCCATCCATCCATCCATCGTCAACCGCTTATCCCGTTAGGGGTCGCGGGGGGGCTGGAGCCGATCCCAGCTGGCATAGGGCGAAGGCAGGGTACACCCTGGACAGGTCGCCAGTCCATCGCAGGGCACATAGAGACAGACAACATATAGACAGACAACCATTCACACTCACATCCACACCTACGGGCAATTTAGAGTAATCAATTAACCTTGACAGCATGTCTTTGGACGGTGGGAGGAAGCCGGAGTACCCGGAGAAAACCCACGCTTACACGGGGAGAACATGCAAACTCCACACAGAAGAGCCGCAAGCTGGAATCGAACCTGCGACCCTCTTGCTGTGAGGCGACAGCGCTAACCACTACACCACCGTGCAGCCCCCATTGTCAGTTTATCTGTCTGTTATTTTCTCGATTAGTTGTTTGGTCTACAAAATGTCAGAGAATGGTGTAAAAAAAAAAAAAAAAAAAAAGGCAGTGTTTCCCAAAGCCAAAGATGAAGTCCTCACTTGTCTTGTTTTTTTCCACAGCTCAAAGATATTCAGTTCACTGTCATAGAGGAGTAAACAAACCAGAAATTATTCACATTTAAGAAGCTGACATCATATAATTTGACTTTATTTTTCCTTAAAAAAATACTCAAACATTTGATTATCAAAATAGTTGGCGATTAATTTAATATTTGACAAATAATTGACCGATCATTGCAGCTCTAAAGCACAGCCAGCGTCTCTGCTGCTGACTCCTGGCAGTTCTCTTTGCAGTTTTGGTTACTCAGCTGTACCTCTGCTGAATGCTTAATTTACTGCATCAACACTGTGGGATCAGATGTTTATCAGATGAAAACCACTAAAAGGTGCAGCGGAGGTGATGTTGATGGTGACGTGTTTTGAATTGAGATTAACAAGCCAGGCTGAGCTGAGTCCATGTTCGTCTGCAGCCTTCGGGACAGGACCAGCACACATTTGGCCTCAGTCCTCCTCCTGCTGCGTCTCTCTCCATCTTTTTCCCCACTGTCTCTTGATCCCAGTTAGTCTCCAAGGGGGGGTACGATGAAATATTCAGAGGGGGCTGTCAGTGCACAATGCGCTTCCATTAGCGGGATGTGTTGCAGGATGGCTGCTGGAAGACTTAAACTGCATCTAGGAAGCAAACCCTGCAGGTCACAGTGCTGAGACAGCAACACATAGAGCACTGCAGTTTCAATGTTTGATTTATGGTTTCCAATAAGAAGCCAGTTGATTATATGCTAGTACACTGTCTTCTTATATTCAACATCACACAGGAGCTGTCATGTTTACCTCTATCTCTGCTGTATGGCTAAATGTGTTGCCAGTGATAATATGTTTATATTAATCATCTGCTGGAGTAATTTTGGAGTACTTTTCTAACATTCTTATATGGATATTTACAGTATTTCCATGATGAATGGCTTATTTTGTTTAATAATGTACTGATATTTTTCATTTTATTGAAGTACAGCCAGTTAAGTTTTCAGGGGTGGAGTTTATCTGAACTGTTTGCTGTGTTTCAAATGAAGGTGCCTAATAAACAGTTTTATCTGTCCAGAACCGGTCCTGCAGAGTACTTTACCTCAATAGATGCTCAACAGACAACATGTAGCATTTAAGACATCAAATATACTTTTTTTTTCTACTGCTGGTAGGTCCTTAAAAGCTTCTAGATGAGCTAAATGTCATTCTGTCACACTGTTTCCTGAAGTGAAAACTGTTCTGTAAATCACTCGGACTCACGGATGAACTGATGGGAATTTGGTGGTCAAATGTTACTGTGACCTCACAAATAATGTTTGTCGGTGATAACTCAAGAATTCATATCCTATTTACGGGAATTTCACACAAATGTTAAACAGGATAAAATGATGAAGTGATGACATTTTGGACAGATGCGGATGTAAACTTGACTGGCTGGTAGAGGCCTACAACCGTGAGGCAGTAATTCTAGTTTTTATGGCTAGTAGAGCCTTAAAAAGCTTCCAGATGAAAGATGTTAAATATCATCCTGTCACACTGTTGCCTTAAGTGAATAACTTTTCTGTAAATATGAAAGTCTAAGTTAGCAATTGTCACTCTTAAAAAAATAGTGGGCTTTATTTGCAGAAATGGAGTAAAATAAACTGTTTTTTTTTTTTTTTCAATAGCGCATCACCCAAAACTAAGAATCATGTTTTCGTTAGCTTAGATTGAGCCCTTCATGTCGGCATAGGGAGTGTGTCCTCTTCACAGAGGCCTCCATGTTGCTCTGCCATGTTTCTACAGTAGCCCCGAACGGACAAACCAAACACTGGCTCTAGAGAGAGCCTTTCACGTTTTTACTTTACCTGAAGACTACTTAGTAGTTCTAAGACACACTTGTGAAACTTGTAATGTGAGCTGCAGAGTTCAAAACCATGGTGCTGCCAGCCGGCGTCTGACTTTCATCGCTCCTGAAGTAGTGTTGTTATGGTAATGATGGCCTCTGAGCGATGCGAATGACGTTACCACGGGTTTTGCAGTCAGCGGCTCGTGTTACGGCAGTCTTGGGAAGGGAGGCGTGACCGGAGAGGTACTCAGTTAGTTGCAATCTGCAAACACACCACCAGATGTCACCAAATCCTACACACTGTACCTTTAAACTGATATCAAATCAGTGTAACGACTCAGAAATCACAGAACCCGAAAGCACCAATTCAGAGGCAGTAGCTGAGTGTCCAAAATCAAGTCTGAAAAATCAAGCAGGCATCATAAAAGCAGCCATGATAAAACTGAGGGGGATAGGCAAAATCTTCAAGCTGTCAATCAGCCAAAGTATTATGAAAGTATGTGTGTTTTTGCTTTGGCTAAGAGCCAATAGTATTTAGGTTATTTGTTCTCTGAAGTAATATTGCATTGTCGAAATAGATACCATGAAAGGCCCTGCCTGGCTTTTTGACAGTAAGGTTTGTGTGTCTCCATTGTAATTTCAGTCTTTATACTTTATCCTGCACACTATTTTGTCCATTACTTCTTGGGTCCAGAGTGTCTTCATTCACCGTTTTCACAACAGTATCAGGCAGGCAGAGGAATGCTGGATAGATATGAACGAACATATGAATGACAAAATATCCTAAACTGTTTGAGTTGGTTACCCTCGAACATGAGGAACATGAGGTTCATGACAATAAGGCCTCTGCTGTCAAAATGAACACAATATTAATATGTTAATACAAATTTGTTTTAATGCTGCTAATTTCTTTAAGGACGCTTTCTCTGGGGGGCGGCAGTAGCTCAGTCTGTAGGGAGTTGACTTGGGAACCGGAGGGTCACCGGTTCAAGTCCCGACATGGACCAAAAACTGAGTGTGAACTGGTAGCTGGAGAGGTGCCAGTTTACCTCTTGGGCACTGCCGAGGTGCCCCTGAGCAAGGCGCCAAACCCCCAACTGCTCGGGGCGCTTGTCAGGAGCAGCCCCCTCACTCTGACATCTCTCCATTAATGCATGTATGTGTGTTTCAGGTCTGCATGTACCATGTATGAGTTTAACAGAGTGTAAATTGAATTTCCCCATTGTGGGACGAATAAAGGTAGATCTTCTTCTTCTTCTTCTTCTTCTTCTAACGCAACTTGCGATTTTTTTTTTTTTTTATGTTGAAGTGGGCTCGGTTTTAAGATGCTGGTATTATATGAAAACATAATGAATCAACTGGTACCAACCATATCATACTAGCTTGTCACGAAGGAGGCTAAATTACGCTCCAAACTTGTGCTAAATTTTGGCGAGGAAAGACTGGCATGGCCATTTTCAAAGGGGTCTCTTGACCTCTGACCTCCAGATGTGTGAATGTAAATGGATTCTATGGGTACCAACAAGTCTCCCCTTTACAGACATGCCCACTTTATGATAATCACAAGCAATTTGGGGCAAGTCAGAGTCAAGTCAGCACACTGACAGCTGTTGTTGCCTGCTGTGCTGCAGTTTGCCATGTTATGATTTGAGCATATTTTTTATGCTAAATGCAGTACCTGTGAGGGTTCCAGTAATAAACATATATTTGCATGAAGCCAGCATATTTGCCCACTCGCATGCTGATAAGAGTATTAAATATTTGACAAATCTCCCATTAAGGTACATTTTGAACAGATAAAAAATGTGATTAATCACGATTGATTGTGATTAAATATTTTAATCAATGTACCGCTCTATTCTGAATTTGATGTGGTTCATACAAACAGTATAATCTGTCTGGATATTCAGAATTAGGCTTTATTCAGAATGGAGCATTTTCCAGTTAAGACATGCTGATATTATTCTGGTTATAGGAGCGTTCTTTGGACATGTATACAGATAAAAAAATTGTGTGATTAATTTGCGATTAATCGCGATTAATCATGGACAACCATGCAGTATAATATTTGAATCGTTTGACAGCCCCAGTAGTGACATGTTTTGTTTTCAGCTGAGGTGTCTCTCCTCGATCGGGACACACGTTCATCCTCTGCAGACCTGTAATCTTCATGTATGAGGAAGTGGATGAATTGCTGATCCCTCCCTTTGTGGCTGCTGCTCGGCCGCGCACCCCAGCAGCAGCCGGGCTGTCGCATCCTCTCCCTGGCAACGGGAGGAGGAGGCTGCTCGGGATGAGGGAGGGTACCACGGTCCCACGTGTCCTCCTCACCGCAGACCCAGCGCATTTCTCTTCGCTTCACCATCCCTTCGTTTCCGCATACCGCAGATTCGCATATACACGTACAGCCTCATCCATACACCCATACGCACCGCGCAGCCTTGCGGAGCTATGGTGCGCACTCTCCCGTTCCTCACTATTTCCTCACTGATCAATCTATCGGCCTGTATTGATCCTCTCCGCCATAGCCCTAGGTTATGATTCATTTTTCATCAGTCTGATATGCTAATTCTCAATAGCGGTGTTTGTCAGAGCTGAGAGGGCGAGAGAGAGGCATAGAGAGGGGGAGAGATGAGAGGACGCGCATCATCAGATGTTTAGCAGATTCACTCTTCGCCATCATTTCTGCTGTACGGTTTTTGCGCTTTTTCCTCCCCTCCGTCGGCCGGGTTCGTGACATCTTGCGGCTCTCGATGCTGTAATCCGGGGGAATATGTGAAGATCATGCTGGCGGTGTGGTGCTTCATGGTCTTTGCTGCAGTGGGCGAGAGGCTTGCGGTCTCAGGTAAGAAAGAGAGAGAGGCAGGAGAGGGGGTTTGGATGAAGAGCGGGAGCACCCTTTTCATTTCCTTTGCATCCACAATATTTTCCCCTTGCACCAGCACTTTTCTAACCCCGGTGTAGGCTGTGATTTTATTGTAGCGGCAGCTCGGTGCCAAGCAGCTCGCTGGCCTGAAAGCAGCAGCACTCTGCGATGCGGTAGATTTGCTGCATCAACACATTTCCATCGCAGTCCCATCGCCTATATCCAACGTACCTATAACCATTTCCAGTGGGGTTTAAGCCATTAAACATCGAAAAGCACTAACTTGTCAATCACCATGACAAGGTGTTTTACAGCCTGATTGATGATTGCTGAGATTTGACACTACATAGGCCTTATGTATGTGTCAATATGGGCGTCAGGCCACTATAGAGCCTATAAACTATAACAATCATTATTTTTCATCATGTCCGCTACATTTCATAGAATAGAGCAGTGACAAATAAAATGTTATTAAATGGTCTGTGTGATAAATTGGGTCAACAAATCATTAGCTTACAGAAAAAAAAAACCTCATCACTTTCAAATCAACTTCTACTATGTGTTTTGCTTATTTCACTACTGCCAGGTCCAGTTTAGACAAGTTTAGGTGTGTCTACCTTGCAAAGCTCTCAACTTACTCACAAGCCCACAATATGGTGAGAGTGTCTCTGTTACTGTCTGTACTACCTGCAGGTGTGGACAGGAGCCCGGTGCAGGATGGAGACATCTGGGACTGGTTTACCCCGGCAGGGCAGCCAGACAACGGGGTCACTGCCACCAAGGTCACCTATCCAAAGCGACTGGTGCAGCAGATCGAGTCGGAGGAGGAAATGGCTCATGACTACTTGGATACCAGGGTGAAGAACAGCACCGGGGATACCTCGGTAAGTTATAGCTCTGTTCTTTGCGATTATGAGCCCAGTAGTGGTCTTAATTTGGGGGCCAGGTACACCCAGGGGTCCTTGACAAAGTTTCAGGAATCTCCCAGCAACATGAGGAATAGATTCATTTCACTTTAATGGGAGTAAAAAAGAAAGTATCCCAGTTGGACAATGAATGAGAATGGATTCATTATTTCCTCACATATTAGAGTTAGAATATTTTTCGTCATGAAAAGTGGGCTTGATGTGCAGAAAAATAAGTTCAGGAAGGCAGAAATCTAGTGCCCCGCATGCATCATTACTGGGGCTGTCAATCAATTAAGATAATCACTAGAAATCTCGTGATTGTTCATAGTTAATCGTGATCAATTCCAAAATAATTTCACTTTTCTTTTCAAAATGTACCTTAAAGGGAAATTTGTCACATATTTAATACTCATCAACATGGGAGTGAACAAATATGCTGCTTGTATGTATGTATATATTTATTATTGGAAATCAATTAACAACACAAAACAATGTCAAATATTCTCCAGTAACTCTCACAGGTACTGTATTTAGCTTAAAATCATATGCTCAAATCATATCATAGCAAACTCAAACCCAACAGGCAACAACAGCTGTCAGTGTGTCAGTGTGCTGACTTGACTATGACTTGCCCCAAACGGCATGTGATTATCATAAAGTGGGCATGTCTGTAAAGGGGAGACTCGTGGGCACCCACAGAACCCATTTTCATTCACATATCTTGAGGTCAGAGGTCAAAGAGTACCTTTGAAAATGACCATGACAGTTTTTGCTTGCCAAAATTTAACATATGTTTGGATTGTTATTTAACGTCTTTCTCTCCCTCTCCTCTCATGGTTGTTACCAATGGTTTCCTTATGTTTTCTAATTATATATGATGCCAGTATCTTCACTGTAGCTTTAAAACTGAGCCCGCTACAACCTAAAAATCACAAACTGATTTAATGCGTTAAAGAAATTAGTGGTGTTAAAACAATTTTCGTTAACGCATTATTATCACATTAACTTTGACAGCCCTAATCCTTACAAAAGAAGGATCACTATTGTTGGCAGTAGCAAGTCTGTGTGGACATATGGGCGTGACAGTACCAAGACAGACTGTTGTGCTGCTGATGGGAACCTCATCTTTCCAGTGTCGGTAACAGTGCAGCGCTCAGCTCACTGCTGCCCACTCGGCAGGGTGGCGTCTTGCAGCAGTGTCTCTGCTCCTCGTGATTTTGACCCAGTTAGTAAGTGAAAACCCCTTCTTATGTCCTCAGTGAAGGAATGTCTGCTGAGATGAAACCAAGACTGACGAGTTGTTGTTTTCCAGACGTTTATTCTGGCCGAAACTCAAGCCGAACGCGTTCTGAAACTAAAACCTCCTCACTTGCTTTGTGCATACATTGTAGTAAATGCACAGTTTATCAAAGAGCTGTTTAAATGTTTCCATGCGTGTTTGTAGTGTCCCTCATCTCCACATAACCAAGCTTAGCCTGTCCTGAAGTATTCAGTCATTATGTCTGATCATCCAGCTACTGTGCTGAGCCCCTGACTTCTTCATTATTCAGTGGTGTGTTGAAGTATGTCCCCATTAATTATGAAGCAGGCCTGTATGAGGAGTGCTGCTCAAGCCTCTTGGACCATCCAAGAGGCTTGAGCACTCCCCATCCCAGCCCTGCCCCCTCTGATTCTCTCTCTGTGTCATGCTGATATGATGTAGTTCATATAACTGCTAGAGAGAGTACATTAGGCTCTTTACACACAGAGTCATGTTTAAAGACTATAGTTAAGATGAGTGTTGTTGACCCTGGAGGAGAAGCTGTCTTAACCAAGATACAGATGATACAAATTAAAAAAACAACAGCTAACATAATATATATTCAGAAGATACAAATGATGACACTGTTCAAGTTGACAAGGTTTCAGAAGTTCCTGTTACAGCTGCTGCACTAGACCTGCTGTGTTTTGTTTGTTGAAATATTTAAGATGTTTGGAAAGAGGGACGAGATAAATTTAGAAGCAGCAGGGGATGAGATGAACTTTTTCTTTCTTTTCTGTCACATCACGCTGTGTTGAAAATAGTTGAGGCGGCATTTTTGCCTCTCAAGTTTTTTTTTGTTTTGTTTTTTGTTGTGTTCAGTTGACACTGAAAGACAAATGATAAGATTAATGTTTTTGTGCATAAAAGAACCTGTAATTTGTTTTAACACAGATTAGATCACAATGTTTTTAAGATTCCAGGCTGAGTTTGATATGTTGTACCAGGATATTTGTACTATTGTTTGATATATATTTGGTATAGCATCAAACAACAATTTGCTATGTAAAGATATAGAGGAGTAATGTCCACTGGAGCAGATAATGAAGTTGCTCTTCCTCCGTGTGTGTTATAAAATAAGCTTCTCCAGGCATTTGGTGATCCTAACCCTATGACTTCATTCTACAATGTTCATGCATGTGAGTGTGCCCACATGGCTAGCTCTCTGTTGCAACTCTGCACTGCACTCATGCAACAGCTACAGCTAACGTTGTCACGTAAGCATAGTGCCCCCTCAGGTAAACGCTGTTAGCACTGTCAGCAGTGTCGCCGTTGTTTTCACGCTTAGCACCGTTAGCTGTGTGCCGCCAGCTCAGCTGTCACTAAATTAAGAGCCATGGGGAGGCAACAGAAATGCTCCCAATCTTGCATTTGCACCTTTATGGATAAATCCATGAAGAAAATCACTCACTGTGAAACCTATTCCCACATAAATGTGACCGTTTGTTGTTGAACATAAAAAAAGTCAGCCACATCTTTTGGCATTACTACAATAAGGTAAAAATGTATATTGATTTTATAATGAATAATGAGTCATTTACATTTTAATATCCATCATAGCTCAAAAAAGCCTGTGGGAAGATGGATGGATTATGTGATACGATCAAAAGCTCAAGAGCAGCTACTAAAAGGAGCTGGTGGTGAGATGTTTTTTGTCAAGACTGAAATTTCAGTTTCACCATTTGAACCAATGTGGATGAGAGAAGTCCTTTAAAATGCTCGGAAAACTTTAATTTTGAATATCTTGTAACTGTACAAACTCTCCTGAGGGTGGTGCAATCAAAAGCTTCAGAGAAGCTACTAAACTGTGGTGAAAATGGTTTGTCAACCACCGTAAAGGGATAGTTCGGGTGTTTTGAAGTGAGGTTGTATGAGGTAGTTGTCCATAGTCAGTGTATTACCTACAGTAGATGACGGTCAACATGTCCCCAGTTTGTCGAAACAGACAGATGTACCAGCACAGAAGTAAAGCAATGTACTGCTGTGCACAAAATGTGTGTTAGTCACTTAAATATATCAATATCAGATTAAGTGTATGCTATATTAAGATATTTTTTTGGCGGTTTACCCTGCCATGAGACACCTATACAGTCTATGTTTCTGACGGAGAAGTTAAGCCGTGATCTAGGCTCTTGCTAAAGCAACCAGACAGGAAAAAAAAGAGTAATTTTACGTCACATTGTTTAATTTGCTCGTGTTATTGTGTGAGTTTGGCCAGTTCAGATTCACCAAAGTCTCACAATAGCACAAAGAAAGTAACTGATAAAGGCAGCGTTAGACCAGTAACCCCCGTGTTCTGTGAGGTAAAATTACAGTTTATTTTTTTCAATTAAATCTGGTGGCTTTGACGAGAGCATCGATGGATGCAGCGTCTTCAGTTCCTCGTTGGAAAGGGCTGTCCTACGGTAAGATAAAGTGGTGAAAATATTCCAAATATAGTGTACACTTAAATTGATATTGATGTTTTTAGGTGGGCCTTTCTTTTAGGTGGCTAAAATACATTTTTCTGCTGGCTTCATCCACAGCAGTACATTGCCTTGCCTCCATGCAGTAACTCCTGTCTGCTTCTCCAAACTGGGGACATGCCGACCGTCATATACTGTAGGTAATACACTGACTATGGATAAGTACCTCATACTGTCCCTGTATGAGCAGTCACATAATGATAAGAACACAAATACAACCAATGGAACATTACTGTACCAAGACAGAAGCCCTGATGGACATCATGCTTCAGCCTCTCCAAGACAGTAGTAAGAAATCTGTTGTCCGTACTCGCTGGAGGGAATAATTCCTGGATAGTGATGCATTTTATTGTAAAAGCCCAGTGATTCACTGCAGCCTGGTTCCTCCAGACTGAGATCAAAGCTACGCTGGCACAGTCAGAGCTGCTGAAGAGACACACTGTTTAGTCTGCAGTAAATCTCTCTCTCTCTCTCTCTGCTGGCCCTGCTGTCTCCTTACCTCCTCAGCTCTCTGGCAGCTGTCCATGAGGGGCATTGGCACAGCATGGCTGAATATACTGTAGACCACACCAGTAAGGTTTTCCTCCCTCTGCCTCCTCCCGATCCATCCATCTATATCACAAAACTCAAGCTTAGCTCGTAAACAACAACCACAGGTCTCTGCAGTCACGTCTGCTTGAATGCTGGCAGACGGTGTCGATCAATAGCGACTTTATCAATCATAATATTTCAGCTGCCGAGTTGCTTTTAGAGCGTACACACTATTGATTCTGTTGAATTATTCATGGGACTTTTTCCACAATTGCTCTATGGCTTTTACACAGCAGCACTCTTAACCACAAACGTTTTGTTACACTTTGATTTATCAACTATGAAATCTGTCTTTGTCACTGTGGGTTGTTTTTCTTTCAGCCCGTCCACTTGGCCCAGAGCTGTTTCCAAGTGGAAGCCTTTGGACACACCTTCACTCTGGACCTGGAGCTAAACCAGTTAGTATTACTGTCCAAATAAATCATCACATCTGCCGTTTTATTCACACTTCAATACAGTATCAATAGGTGCACTTAATTCGCTGCAGCTGTTCTCATTAGCATTTCCCAGCACTTAAGCAAATGCACTTAGCGCCTCTATTATGTTACATGACAGGATGGGGAATACCAATGTAGGAAACACACAGACACACACTGCTGCATGTTTATGAGGTTCCACTTATTTTATTAACACCACATGTTAATATGTTCACTTATTCTTTGTGAAATACATTTGAGGTGGAAAATAACCCTGATGAAACCAGTTTTGAGTACATGGTGATAGAGATAATGTTGTCCACGGTCTGTCTCTCTTCTCTTTGCAGTCACCTCCTGTCTTCAGAATACGTGGAACGGCACTTTAACCAGGATGGCAGACCTTCACAGTCGGTGGTAAGACTGTTTGCGTGGGGCGGGGATGTGTGTTGACAGGATTTTTAGTGAGTGATCTTGTCTTTTGGCACAAAGAAGGCAGCATACTAATGAGATGACCAGAGCGGCAGTGCAGCATTCAGTTCTTTGGCTGCAGAAACTGAGACTTTGTCACATTTTACACTGGTGCTGTTGCCAGTGAATCTTAGAATTAATTTAAAGTTTTGTTTGTCAGATGCAATACCTCACTAGAGCTCATCAACATGATTCCTGTGTCTCAGATATATTTTTAAATAGAAATCTGATACCATTTTTTCCTTCCTGATACCGATTCTGATACCTAAACATGCAATATTGTCCAATACAGAGTACAGATGCGATACCAGCCTGATACAAAATATACAGTTATTATTTTTATTATTTAATAGCTTTTATGTTATTTAATATTATTTAATAGCTGTATAGTACTGACTGATGATTACCATCTTTGTTGTATGGCCAGGCTCAGGTTAAACCCCTTTGTAAAACATAATTTTCCACTGTGAAATATTGCCAAATGGCTGACATGTTCCTCACTCTGACCCCCATTACACTCTCCACTAGCACCACACTGTTGTTGTTTGCTATGGTCATGTGACAAACTACCTGCAATCAGTTCTTCTTCGCTGTTCTAAAACAGTAGTTTCCAGTGGCAGCCATGATGCATCCAGGACCACAGCACAGTGAAGGCTACTGTTTCGGAGCAGCGAAGAAGAATTGATTTGGGTTAAACCAAGCCCCCAGAAAAGCACCAGACTTCGATGCAAGTTTTCGTAGTGACCAAATGGTGGTGCTACAACTTCTGTGTCCATCATGTGATGTCACTGGGCCCAAAAAGACTTTTTCCCCTTGACGTATCTGTAACTCAGTGGATAATTTTTTTGGTGTAAATCACCTTCACAGTAGGAACACTTGAATAGCCCTTATTTAAATCACTAGGACTTAAAAGTTGTAAAATTACACTAATAGTTGAATCCAGAGTTATTTCCCTTCCTCCGTTCATCTGAATGAGTCCCAGTCTAAGGCTGGACCGAAGGCTGGGAGTTAAAGGAAACGCTACTGCACTTGCTCTATGGGCTTAGTGGATGTGGATCGCTGGATGATCTGGGTACTTTATCACTTGGCAATTGAGCCATTTTGGTTAAAGTCTCATTTTAGAAACAAAATGCATTTTTTTGATTGTTTTTATCTTTTAAGGCTGATCTATTTATGTGACTGTGATACTTTATTGAAGTTATCACAGTTTGATGTCATCTTCCTCTTTTATCTATTTATAGAGTGCATTGTGTGCTCTGTGCTTCAAAAGTAGGCTGCTGTGTAACTGTTAAGATTATTCATGTTTTTGTGCTCTACATACATTGGTTTTTCCTGTTAGTGGTGTGCAAACGTGCCTCTCTGCTGTGGCCTTTCTCAGGCAGTGAAGAAAGGCAGTGGATGCCTGTGGTGTAAAACCACGAGCTCAGAGAAAGAATTAAGAGATAACGGGAAAATGGATGAAAGCCTTGACATCTAATGTGATGTGCGCTTGTCAGGACAGACCAGAGGAATGTCACTGCGTTCAGCTAGCCTGGAGGGATATTTTTTTTTTTCTGTATAAATGTGCCACTCACTAACCCCCCTGCCCAGCAGTCACCCACCCACCCAGCCAGCTCTCCATGTCCCCACCCACAATCACTCCAAACTCTCCCTCAGTCCTCCTGACCAATCACAAGCCTGTTTCCATAGCAACTAGTTAGCTCAGCAGTGTCATTAACTTCTTGGCAGCGAAGAGAATGAAAGAAGAGCGAGAGGGAGGGAAGAGCAAAGCTGGCGAGAAAGGAGGAGGAGGGAAAATGAGGAGTAAAATGCCAGTTAATACAAAGGCGAGACGAGCTTGGGAAGGAGGAGTAATTTTGGGGGAGCACTGTATGTGTTTCCATCAGTTTGTTCCCAGAGTGGCGGGAGGGAGAGGAGGCCTACAGGGTCAGAGATGGAGACCCGTAGTCAGGCCAGATTGTCGCTCAGCTGGACGGAGGCCTCAGGTAATGCCTCTGATGGTGCTGCTGGACATAGCAGGTGTGATGCATTCAGGGGCAGCGCATCACCAGACTGATCTCTGTCATCAGAATGCTTTTGTTTCCATTCAAAGCACCAGGGCGTTGTTTGCCTGAGCTGTTGTGGCAAGGCTGAGACACCCTGCTGAACCCAATTTTGAGCCAGGTGAACCAGTGTTACTCACTTTTCTCACCTCTCTTGGTGGTTCGTCATCACTGCCGTGACCTCCTAAAGCAATGCGCCCACTTTTGTGGGAGTGTTAGCTGGAGACAAAAAGCTAGGGCTCTATCATCAAGGTTGTTATGAGGACAGGAAACAGCAGAGCACAATTCATTTTTACTCTCGTATTGTGTTTTTCAATTCATGTTAAATTCTCAGATCTAACTGTGTGTGCAACCGAAGTGTTTAATCATTGAAGAGATCCTTGTTACCTTCACCTCTATTGTCACTGAAGCAGAACAGAGTGCAGTAGAGCACAGGACACAAGTAGGTCACAAACTGTGCCAGAAATGCTATAGTGGGGAAAGAGAAGGAGGGAAATCACATGCAGAGGTTGTGAGGGTTTTTCCCTAGGAGCTGACCTATAACAATACCCAAAGAAGGATAAAAAGAGCCTGTAAAGCCTAAAGTGTGTCAGCAGAGGTTGTGGTGCATTGTGTCCACAGGGAGGGGAGCACTGCTACTACCAGGGAAGATTAAGAGGTTTACCAGAGTCCTGGGCAGCTCTCTCAACCTGCCACGGCCTGTGGTGAGCACCATAATAAACCTTTAATGATAAAGTCACATTTGTTCTGTCGCTTTCTGCTCTGCATCTCACAGCATTTCTCTTGTCATTGGTCCTTAGCGGCATGTTCTCTGACGGCTTCTTCTCTTACGGGATTGAGCCCTTTCACAATGGGAGCAATCAGGTAAATAGTCAGAGGATAACAGTTGTGATCATCAGGGCGGCAACTAATGATTATTTTCATTGTTGATTAATCTGTCAAGTTACCGGTAGTTGTTTGGTCTATAAAATGTCAGCCCTCAACCACTATATATAAGGTAAAAAATGTCAGTGTTTCCCTAAGTCCAAGATGACGTCCTCAAATGTCTTGTTTTGTCCTCGACGCAGTAATATTCAGTTTACTGTCATAAAGGAGTAAAGACACCAGAAAATATTCACATTTAAGAAGCTGGAAGCAGAGAATTTTCACGTTTTTTCTTAAATTTTTTTCAAACCAGTTAATCGATTATCAAAAATAGTTGCTGATTTATTTAATAGTTGACTACTAATCGATTAATTGTTGCAGCTCTAGTGATAATTACTGACCTTCTCTTAGTCTGGATGCTGATTTTGTTGTTTTTGTTGTCTTAATGTGCCTAATGTCATCTGGTTGTATTCTCTTATAGGATGATGGTGCTCACTTAATCCGCAGGATGCCTGATATCAGACTTCGCCCCCACTGCCCAGGTACAGAAGTGCATTTAAAACATAAACTAGCGACACTCATCACATCAGAATAATACTGTCTTATGTCTAATACTCCCCGGCTGAATAGGGTAAACAATTTAAATAATAGATATCACCATAAAAGTTCCCCAGTTGATTACGTACATTAAAACAAAAAAATGCATGGATATGCAAATGAAGCATTATCTTCTTAAATATGCACTAATTTGCATTTCCAGAACAGAAATCTGAACATTGGCTAAAGCCAGGTTCAAAATTCTTGTTTCATTTTGTTGATGTATGAGAGTCAAAAGTTTTGCCAGAGGAGATTTTGCATGGCCATTAAGAAAAAAAACATTTTTTTTGACATTGTTTTGAATAAAAGGTTCTAGAAATCAGACTATGACAGGTATATAAGCAAACCCCTCAGTAGAAACCATATAATATAAAGATATATAGAGGAGTGAAACTGGGAAGTTTGGTGTATGTATGTGCTACTGAAGTGGATTACTTACATACATTAAGAAACACTTTTTTGTAAAAAAAAAAAAAATCGGAAATTGTATATTTAAATATGCAAATGAAGCATTAATTAATGAAAACTGTGGGTAAATTTAGGAGAAATCTGCAGACACTAATAGACAAAGTAGTAAAATAAACATGTACACATAAAACGTGTATTTTGGATGTTTTCATTCTGCTTGTCTGAAAGAAGTCACCTCAAAATTGCCCAGTGCATGAAAAACAGTGTTTTTGCCTGGGATGTCTCTCTTTAAGTCTTCTCTTACCTTCTTAACTGTATGACATTTTAGTATAACTGCCTTGCCTTCAGTTCAGTAAATTAGGCCCAACATCCTGTCCGCTGTTTCAATAATGTTCAAAGTAAACGTTATGGGTACTGCGTCTGTTACTGTCCAATAATCCTCCAACACCAGCTATTGTGGTGTCTCCAATGTTAAAAAAACATTGTCTTCACACCATTAAGAGAGGACCGTTCTTTCAAAAGAAGTGTGATAACTGAATAGGATGTCATTTTTAGTTAATTCACAGGGGGTGATAATTACATTCACAGCTTTCTGGATTGGGAACTGTAATATTTTGACTGAAATTGAGATTCAAACTGCACCTCACAGCACAAAAACAAAGTAATATTGCACTAAGTGCCTGCAGCTCTGCTTCTCTATGTGTCCAGACTGTACAGAGGAAGGTGAGTGGGATAGCAGAGGAGGTGATGCTGATGATGACAGACCGGACCAAATGAGGGAGCAGCAAGTGTCTGAGGGGCTGAGGCGATCCAAGAGATATGTTCGCAAGCCCTCTGTCCAGACTGAGACCAAATATATTGAGTTGATGGTGGTCAACGACAATGAAATGGTGAGCTAAAAACACTATTTGCTGCTTATTATATGGACGTCTGATCTGCGCTGGTGCTGTTTGTCGTGTAGAGAAATTAGAGTTGTCCAGGTCATAGATGCTATCCAACAGTGCCTTCATCTAACAGCATGGTTTTAGCATCTTCCAGCCTTGCTTGGGGATGCATATAAATATGCATATATCACCTGGTTTTTATTACATTTGCTTGTCTGACAAATATCGACACATGAAGAGAAATGCTTTATTTGGTCTGTTGGAAGTTTTTCCATGGCATCCACTGACATTAGAGTATGTCATGATGGAAGTAAATTATACTGTTATAACTGTTCTCATAGGTATAAATGCATAGATGTTTATGCGTTAATAGAAACTGTCTTTGGGTGCTTTCAACATTTTGTCCATTTTAATTAAACTCTGGTGTGGTTTGTTTCTACGGTTGCGAATGCACTAGTCGTACACTGGTGTGGACCAAAGCAACCAGTCCAAGACTGCTTGCAAGAGGAGGTCTTGGGCCGTTTCCAAGTGAACCAAAATGCAAGCTGCCTGTTGAGATGGATGCAGATAAAATGACCTATTAACATGAACGGGAGAGGACTGACCTTTTGCTAGACATCTGGGCTGAAGAGAGCGCACAGAATATGCTTAATAAAACCACAAAAATAGTGACGTTTCTAAAGTAATTCAAGATAAACTGGAGATATGTGCGTGTAGTAGATCAGTACCATGTCAAAGTGAAAAAAACTTTGACAGCAATATATCAAAGTCTGTGATTCTCTGCATAGAAGTGGCAGCTCTCAAGATTAAAAAAAGGTAAATTCTCAAATACTACCACTTTGTCATAGCCGTAGACATTACATACCAAGTCTTTAGGCACCCTTTAACATCAGTATGAGGTGTACCAGGCTTTCCATTAATTACAGTAGAACAGGCAGGAGGGGAGGTCGATGGGTGCAGCAAACACAAGGCTTTCATCCAGGAGACCACTGCTCGTGTCCTGTGCAAAAGTTTCACTTTCACATCACAATCAGCTGATAGTTCATGTCTCCTGTTCAGCACGTTCAGTCATTTCACTATACAAACATAGTAGTTTTAAGCCCAACCATGTTGTTTTTTCCTAAACTCAACTAAAGTGGTTTTTACCTGAACCTAAACATGTTTTTGTTCACCTCACAGCATTAAGTATTTTTACTCCAAAAAGAGTGACACGAGTTGGCTGACAAAGCGTCAGTATACGTTGGGATGAGAATGTGTTGGTGAAACTGAAACAGACTAAATAGAAAACAAAGCAGAAGGACTATGGCTTGTGAATGTGGCCTTAAGGGAGTAAAAACAAAAATATAAAGTAAACTTTAGATCCAACTTACCAGCATTGTGGGCTGCCAATGGAAATAAAATCAGAGAGACATTGCTATAGATTAATGCCTCATGTCAGGATCATTACAAGTATAGAAGTACAAATGTGTTTGTGTGTGTTAGTTGTGCGTGAGAGAGTGAATGTGATCCATCTCTGACACCATCTGTGTATCTCTGTGTCTCCACAGTTTGTACAGCTGCGTCGCTCTAGCAGCCAAACCAAGAACTTTGCCAAAGCAGTGGTCAACATGGCAGACGCGGTAAGAGCTTTGTTTGAAGGATTATAATCCTCCTACTCCTAAACTCTGCACACACACACACACACACACACACACACACACACACACACACACCTGCCACCTGTCCAGAAGTGTGTTTATTATGCTAGATATCGTACACACACTGTTCACAGCACAGGTGTCAGGCCAACAAAGAGGTTAACTGATGGATGTTTTCGGCTCCCAGATCTACAAGGAACAGTTGAACACAAGGATCGTGCTGGTTGCCATGGAGACCTGGACCTCTAAAAATATGATGCCAGTAGTCGAAGATCCATTGATAACGCTGCAGAACTTCATGAAGTACAGGAAGGACAACATCAAAGATCAGAGTGACGTCGTCCATCTTTTCTCGTAAGAGGAATCTAATATCTTGAGAATTGAGTTTTATTTCATGTTTGGGTGCTTGTTGAGGTTTTATTCTAAAATATGATATCTTTCCTTTGTACCGCAGAGGGCGAACATTTCACAGTAGCCGCAGTGGGACGGCCTACACAGGAGGAGTGTGCTCTCTAACACGGGGAGGAGGCATCAATGAGGTGAACCAAATCTAAAAAGGTTATATTTTCAGTTGCACTAACAGCAGTTAATTTAAACTGTAGATTATGTTCTGTTAAATGTAGATTAAAATTATTAAATAAGATTTAATTGCACCTTCAAACTCCAGTTAGAGCACTGAGGTCAATTAGATGCTCCTAGGGGTGCTGTTATAGCTCACTTGGTACAGTAGGCACCCCATGTGCCAAGGCTGAAGGCCTTGCTGCAGCGGCCCTGGGTTTGAATCCTGCCTCATCCCCTCTGTCTCCCCCTTTCAGCACTGTCTTATCAATAAAAACATGAAAAACCCTCTCCAAACAAATAATACTTAAAAAAAAAAAATCAGATGCTCCAGGATGTCCTTAGAACTAGACTCAAAAACAAAGGCGACTGAGCCTTTGTGGTGGCCGCGGCTAATCTCTCCAACAGCTTACCTTTTAATGTTAAAACAGCTCAGACCACTGAAGACTCGCCTCTTGTCGCAGGGGTTTGATTAAATTTATCTTCTGTCGTGCTGCAACTCTTTTACTGATTATTCACACAGTATGTTTATTGTTTTTACTCTATTCTTATTGTTGCTTGCTTTGCATTCATTTTTATTAGGTAAATGTTCAGAACTTGACTTGACAGTCTTTGTGCTAATCTAAGTTAAGTGGCTGCTGGCTGTAGCCTTATACTTATCATGAGAGAGTGGTATTGATCTTCTCATCTAACTCTTTGCAGGCAAGGTAATAAATATATTTCCCAAAATGTTGAACTGTTACTTTAATCCTGGTTTTAAGTACTTCTTGGTTGGTGCAACCCAAGTCATCTTTAGGATTATATATCAGTGTTGTCCCCATCTCACAATAAAACATACCTGTGTGAATTATATGTGTATTTGTTGCAGTATGGGAATGTAGGAGCAATGGCAGTCACTTTGTGCCAGAGTCTTGGCCAGAACATCGGCATGAGGTGGAACAACGTACGCAACTCTGCAGGTAAAAGATAACGGGAAAGCCTGATAATGCAGGAGGAGGATAGAGAGATCTATAAACCAGAGGTTGAACTGAATGAATTATCAAAGCAAGAGAACAAGATCAGGGATTAAGGCAGGGAAGGATGGGTGTTGGAGAGAGCGTTGGGTGTTGGGATCCCTGTCCAGTTCTCTTCTGTAATTAGACTTCTTCATTAGGTGATTAGTCACCTGCGTCCTAGAAGCAGGGGATGGTGGTTAAAGCATTGCTGCCACCGAACAATGGGTCAGTGATTAATGTTGAAGAACCACCAGGTCCATTATTCAACGTCAGGATAGAGAGCTCAGTGCACACACTATAGGCTCTCCACACCTCTGGCTCTTGATTTCAGATCTATGGAAAGTCTATTCTTCTTTGTCGCTCATAAATCTTTTTCTCCAGAGTCACAGCTTGGGTTGTAAATACTGATCACCACACGGTCAATTAACTTTCTTCCTTTCATCTGTGCTCTCCTTCCTCCTCCTGGTCTTCTTAACAGGAGACTGCAGGTGTCCAGATGCCTGGCTGGGCTGCATCATGGAAGACACGGGGTAAAGATCCGCATCATAGCACGCTGAAGTGAACAACAACATAAAACCACAACACACCTGTAAAAATGAATCTCTTCTCTGTTTGTTGACACGATTAAACAGCAGGATTGTTTTCTTGTCGCTCTCCCTCTAAGCTGCGATTTGTTCCGTTCATTTCACTCAATTAGACAATTTAACACCTGTAACAGAGGGATGCTTTGACTTTTACTGAGTCGAGCCTGTGAAATTCACAGCTTGTATTTGATGTGTTCAGAAAATTTCTTAGAACATCAGACATCAGCCTGTCAGCCACCTTGTAAGAATTGCAAACTGAATTTAAAGTATTTACTATACAGTATGCATGATCTGGATTTTGGTGCTCCTTACCAGATGGAACAATACAGATTTAAATTATTCATTTGAGTAATATCCTACTACAGATGGTAACATTTCTGTCAGATTGCAAAGTGACGGCACAGACACCCACAGTGGAGTTGGCATTCCTTATTGGCAGAAAAGCATTGTGCTGTTTTTATTTAAATTTTTTTGTCATGTCCTGGTCTCGATCTTTGCATGCATGTGTGTGTGTGTGTGTGTGTGTGTGTATGTGTGTGAACGCAGATACTATCTGCCCAGAAAGTTTTCTCGCTGCAGTGTTGATGAGTACATCCAGTTCTTGCTCCAGGGGGGCGGGAGCTGCCTCTTCAACAAGCCAAACAAGGTGAGGGCCATGTGGGGATGTAGGATGTGGTGAGAGGAGCATCATATTTATAGACTAGTTAATTATTCTTGTGGTCTAATTTACATTGGAAAACACATACTTACAAGGGCAGTGAATATATTTTTGTTTTCTTTTTTTTAAAGGGATAGTTTGAAGTGCAGTTGTATGAGGTATTTATCCATAATGTATTATGGGTAACGCTCCCAGTTTGGCGAAGCGGACAGGAATTACTGCAGAGAAATGTTATCAGTTTAAGTATATGCTATATTTATAATAATTTCACTGGTTTACCTTGCCGTGAAACAGCTATACAGTCTATACAGTACATGTTTCCGACCGGGAACAGAAACCGCTCTTGCCAAAGCAACTAAACTCCATTGGTAAAAACAGTACCTTTACCTTGCAGGGAGTTGCTGGTCTACTGCTGCTGTGATTTGTTTGTGTTACTGTGTGACTTTGTTGTTTTCAACGGTTAGTTCGGATTCACCAAAGTCACACAACAACACACACTAACTAACTAATTGCGGCAGTGTTAGATCAGCGACCTCCGTGTTCTGAGGGGAAAGAAATTACAGGTTTTTTTTCAGTGGAGTCTGGTGGCTTTGCTGAGAGCATAGATGGATACAGGGGCTTCAGTTCCCCGTTGGAAAGGGCTGTCTGGCAACAAGGCAAAGCAGTGAAAATATTCTAAATATAGCGTACATTTAAACTGTTATCAATTTTCTTTAGGTGGCTAAAATATGTCTTGCTGTTAGCCCCGTCTACAGGAGTACATTGCTTTGCAGTAACTCCTGTCAGCTTCTCCTGGCAATACACTGACTATAGAAAAGTAAGTACCTCATACACCTCACTTCATAACACATAAACTATCCCTTTAAGTAATGCATATTAGTCTCTCTGTGTTCCAGCCAACAATCTGCTATATTACTGACATCATCTCTCGTCCATCTGTGTCCCACTTACGTGTACATATATACACACTGTATATGTGCTCATATATGTCCATCTCTGCCTCCCTCAGCTGTTGGACCCTCCGGAGTGTGGGAACGGCTTTGTGGAGCCAGGGGAAGAGTGTGATTGTGGATCCCAGGTGGTGAGTGCCCAGTTGGACATCATGCATGAAAGCCAGCTCTTGAGCTGTTTTCTGGAGCAGAGCTGAAGGTTTCTTTTCACCTCTGTGGCTGCAGGAGTGCGTCCGTAGTGGAGGAGCCTGCTGTAAAAAGTGCACACTTACCCACGATGCCATGTGTAGTAACGGACTCTGCTGCAGCAGCTGCAAGGTGAGTCTACTTATATAACAAGGTGTTAAAAAAAGTTAACAAAATATATTTAGTACATTTTCTATGTGACTGTCTTTATATGAGACAAAGTGTTTAACATTTCTTATAAATGATTTGAGTTGGAAAATAGGGAATTTGAAAAGAAAAAACTTGAAATAGCACCAGTAATAGTTTTTAATTTTTTGCGTGCAATGACAGACATTTATTGGACCGAATAACACAAGGCATCCAGTGTCTTCTGTTTTGCTCATCAGGATTTACCTTGTACGGATCACAACTCTCTCTCATCAGCCTTTGGTTTTATCAGTTTCTTATGGCACAAAGGCCAAATGCCAGGACAGCAAGGCCATCAAATAAAACAATGACTGAAGTCCACAGAAATAATAAATTTAACTAAAGGGTTAAACATATAGTAGGCAGAATGTTTTTGGCATCATTGGGCAAAAATTCCATAATAACTTTTTGGCTTATTATAATTCAAGTGTTCTGGGAGAAAACTAGACTTCTGCTCCTCCTCATGGCTCGGTTTTCAGACTTAAAAAATGTAGCGCCTGATGGGAGACTTTGGACAATCACAGGTCATTTTAACGAGACATTGCTCGTATTAGCTGTTCTTTCAATAGGCAGCTCTCCATCACTTGTGAACTCTGATCAAACATATCAATCTAGGGAGCACTGATCAAATATGATTTAATATTCTGTTACCGTAATGCTAAAACTTTCTCATCTTACAGCTAAACACTACTCTATGAGATGTTTTTTTTTTTTTAATTTAAATTTGATCAGCGCTGCCTAGTTTGACCATTTGATCGGAGTTTGTGAGTGATTGACAGCTGCTCATAGACGGCAGACTCCAGATCAGTTCTGTTTGGTTGTATCTTTCTGGTCTAGGAGCATCAGAGGACACAGAGACACGTGATCAGGATATAGTGAAAATTATTATAAAAATAAGTCTTTAATCATATTTGCTCCAAGTCTACCTACTGCTGCTTTAAGGGTGATTCAGTTTTTAATACATAATATAATTATCAGTGAAATAAATAAACGGCTGTTTATTTCAGAAAGTAATTTATTGTTATTTACGTTTCTGCCGAGCATTTTTCCTGCACGATAACTTGCAAATTTTGTTGATTTTGTGACTTTTCCTTGATGTTTGTGCCTCCATCGTAACCACGTAGGCCAAGTATATATAGTTAAAAGGTTTTGTCTGTTTATTGTTGTTATTGGGGGGATCATAAGACATATTTTAGAGAAGTTATACTGAATGTGATAAAAATACAAAAAAGTGTCTACTTATTCATTATTTCCCTCATCCGTTTTATGTTGTGACCCAGTATGAGCAGAGAGGTGTGGTATGTCGAGAGGCTGTGAACGACTGTGACATCCCAGAGACCTGCACCGGAGACTCCAGCCAGGTATAACTGACTGTAATGTAAAAAAAAAAATGTCTGTAAGATGAACCAGAGTATCCAGAACATTAAGTTTGTTTCTTCTTTTGCAGTGTCCTCATAATGTGCACAAGCTGGATGGCTACATGTGTGATACTAGTCAGGTAAGGACGCTTTGTGGCATGTTTACTAGTCTACAGCTCACACTTACATATACTTGATTACTGTTTTTTTTTTTTTACATACTTTATTTTGTCAATACATATTATTGATTCCTTTCCTTTCTGTTTTTTTTTTAATATCTTGATAATAACGTCACAATTTTTTAAATCAGTTTTTAGTTGTCATCACAGATGACAGTGCATACATAATCAAATAAATAAAATAAAATAAGTAGAATAACCAAGGGGGAAAGAAAATAACAAAGAGAAAAAATAAGAAAAAACATTATTATTATTATTATTATTATTATTATTATTAATGGATATTATTTAAAAGATCTTCACAAAATGTGATCCATTTAATGTTTCATATAATATGCCATAATATACATAATTTAAAGCGGGACCATTTTTTTCCGACTACTACTTTTTGTTCGTATTGATTTTATAAATTACCTTTTCCATACTATATATGTCTTATACTGCTTCCAGCTGTTTGTTTACCTTTGGAGGTTCCAATTTTTTTCAAGTTGTTATTTGTTTGAGTGCTTCTCAGTATACAAAAAAAACATTCTTCTGTAGCTTCTGTAGGCTTTGGGGACATGTTCCCAGTAGTATATTGTGTTTCTCTAGGTACCGTGTGTATACTTGATTATTATTGTCTCATTTCTTCAGGGTCGCTGTTACGGTGGACGATGCAGGACTCGTGATGGACAGTGTAGGGGACTCTGGGGTTACAGTAAGTATAGAGCAACATGCAGCTTGCACCTGCAAATGAGTTATATATGGCTTTGTAGTCTTATTCTCCTTGCAGCAGTCCAATTAGTATATTTGTTTACCCTCCCAGATTCAGCAGACAGGTTTTGTTATGAGAAGCTGAACGCTGAGGGGACAGAGAAAGGCAACTGTGGTCCGGGTCCCGAAGGCCAGGGCTGGCTGCAGTGCAATAAGCCGTGAGTCACACCATCCCGAGTCCCCTGGCTGATATTATTATAGAAGAACAAGAGTCTGTTCACTCTTTTTCTATTTTTATTTGCATTTTAAGAAATTATGTAGTTACAAAGGATATAACAAAAGAGAATAAAATACAAATAAGAAAATAATAATAATAATAATAATCAACGAAAAAAAGGGAGAAAATAAATAAAATAACTGATTACATAGAAGATCATTAGAAATGCTGTCTGTTGTATTCCTCACCCATTTTACTGCTTTTTTCAACGATATAAATTTGATTTTTAATTCTTATGGTTATTTTTTCATTCCATATATTGTATTAACCAGAGCATTTAGAGTTAATTATATTATTTGGAGTTGGAGTTAATTTACATTATAATTAAGAGTGTTTGCCCTTTATTCTGCTTTTTGTTTTTGCACTAAAAAGCGTTGCCTCACCTGCATTTTGTGGAGATATTGCTTCAGTTTAAACGTTATTACATTCATCATATACATGCAAATACATACATGAAAGGTGACCTCTGCATTTGGTCAGGTTTCAGTCTGAATTTAGATGAGGCTGACTTTATTTTATCATTTTCAACAAAAAAGACCAAGGCCACTTCTGGGCCATTGAATATCAGTGTCATTTTTTATACAGAAAATATTAGAAACACCTGAGGCTGAACCATGTTGGTGCGAACAGTCTTTGTTATAACTGGACCACCAAAAATGGTCCAAATCCTGTGTAAGCGCCATTCATTCGTTTGCCTTCATGTTTATTTTGTGATACCTTTTTTGTACACTGGGTGGCAGTCACCTATAATGGGACTGCATTTATACAGGAAGGGTCCTGCAGCCAGGCATGTTGCATGCTGGGAGGCTTACAGTTTTTGACGGTGGTCATGGTGTCTGCAGGTAGCATATCAGTGACATAACTTGGGTTAAACTACCTAAAAATGCCTGTGATTATGTTACCTGAATGCAAGCAGCTAACAGCAAAGTTAAACATCTGAACATTGTCGGTTTGTGTTACCGAGCCGATGCCTGTGCCAACATAGCAGCAACATGATGACTATTGGAAGCTACTATAATATGTTCTTGACATTAAAGTTCACCTTTTGGAAACAGAAATAAGTGTAATATAGTGAACACAGTTCAAATTTGATGCACATTGTTCTCTGTCATTCACTTTTTCCTGTTTAGCGATGTCTTATGTGGATTCCTGTTCTGTGCCAATGTGACGATGAAGCCAAAGTTTGGAGACCTGCAGGGTGAGGTGACCAGCTTCACCCTCTACCACCAGAACAAGTACCTGGACTGCAGGTAAGTGGGCCACGTCCATCTGATCAGCTACAGCTGACACAGCAGGAAAATGAGAATATCATGTCCCTAAATGTTCTTGCTTTCCTTTTCCTTGCCCCTGACATCTTTGGATGCGTCTCTCAGAGGCGGCCATGCTCTGCTGGAGGACGGCTCAGACCTGGGCTACGTGGAGGACGGCACTCCCTGCGGTCCCAACATGATGTGTTTGGAGCGACGCTGCCTCCCTGTGGCAGCGTTCAACCTCAGCAGCTGTTCGGGATCCAACTATGGCCGCATCTGTTCTGACCACGGGGTAAAAAAAAATCCTGAGCTCACAACTTCACGTTTTTCTGACATAGAGGTCACTTTCTCTCAGTGGTCACAGCTGTGTCATCTCATGCAATCCTTGCCATAATATTTATCTTTATAAAGCTCATAACATTTTTGGTGACATTGAAGGAAAAAAAAAAATGTTATAATTTTATTACTGAGGTCAGAGCTTTATCTTTAAACAGCATGTTCATTCTCTCTAAACAACATAATTATAACACATTTTATTTAAAAATAAAATAAAAACAAAAAATTGGGCAGCAGAAACATAATCCTAGAAAGTGTGCATAGTTACATCAGTTTAAAAGGCTCTGACTCTGTGCTATTTATTACTTCATTAATCATTTAACTGAGGTCATAGTTAAAGATAAGGTGGTGTTTTTGTTCTAACTATGAACTTAATACACATTTAATTTAATTAAACTATACACCTCTTTTCTACAGTTTCAACAAAAATGGAACATTGTGTGTATAACCATCAGTTCAATAACAAATCAATAGCTATAATCTAACATGCTCGCTGTTTCTCATTTAATTATTGGTGATATATAACCATTGTTTTTGTTTGAAAGATGTATTTATCTACCAAACAAGCATTTTTATGTCAAAATTCATCAAAGTTACACACTGTGTTGCTTCAGCAGCATCTAAATGACTGTATTTCGTCATGAAACAGGTTCAAACTACATGACGAAATGACTTTTCAGTTCCCAGTTTTAACATATGCTCATAAATGTCTGTTAACCAGCATATCATCAAATCCATGCTTACTGGTAGGGGTGTGAATCTTGTGGGATATCACAGTTCAATTCAAATCTGAGTCTTGATTCAAACTCCATTATAGGGGTGTTAATTTCAGGATATATTGGTGCTCCAGTCTGTTGTGTGATAAGAAATGAAGTGTGGCAAATTGGGCATGAAAGCAAGTTTTTACCTATTAAAAAGTTTTATCAACTGATTGCAATAATATAAACACACAAAGGCAAAAGGTAACATTTAATAGTGTTAAACCTGCACAAATAAACACTTTCTACTAAAAAGTGTTTAGTATTTCTCAATTTTCAGTGACTTCAAGAATAACAAGTTGAAGTTATACAAAAAATGAAAATGCCACCTGTTACATAAATAGAATTGGCAGGCTTAGGCTAGCTGCCTTTCTGTTTCTCAGAAACTTGCCAATTGCAAAAATAAATTGTAAACAAAATAAAACTGGTATATTGTGATTATTTTTTAGTTATTTTTTTGCTTGTTGCAACTTTGACTTGGTGTGTATTGGCCATCAGTAGCAACATCTAGTTTATTTTTAAAAGTCAATTCAGAATCTTAAAAGATAAGAATCTTGATTCTTGCATGAATTAATTTTTTCCCCCATTTCCCACCCATACTTTACCGGCTACATTGTTGTTTTAACATTTCTCTCTGCTTGTCTCTTTCTATTAGCAGCTATTGCACCTGATTTTCATCTTTCTCTCTCTGTGTCTTGTAGACCTGCAGTAATGAGGTGAAGTGTATCTGTGACAGGGACTACACCGGGAAGGACTGCAGCGTCTTTGACCCCATCCCTGAGCCGACAGTCCCGACGGGCCCAGAGAAGAAAGGTCCATAGCGCCTCTCAAACTGCTGCCCGTGTCTCTCTTTCTGTCTGCCTCTCATATCCCCCTCATACTCTCTACCCATCATCACTGTAGCTTCTCTATGTACTGAAGTGGAGCACAAAGAGTAGTTCACCTGATGATTGTAAGAACATTAACATCGACATTTAGACCACACAGTGTTTTTCCTTCCTGCTGAGTCTTGGTTTCAATGTTGGAAGAGTGTGGGTGTGTGTTGAAACACGTTTCAGAGCATATGTGCATGTACGGTATGTGTGTGTGTGGTAGTACTGTATGTCTTGCAGGCACTATCATCTTCAAGTGTCTTCCTTACTTTCTTGCAGTCTGCCAATGACACAGAGCAATTGAGCTGCTGCTCTCATAGGGCCAAAAAAGCCACCCTGAGCAAGAGGGTGTCCAGCTGAAAGAGCAGGAGAGGGGGAATGAGAACAAAGTAATAAAACTCTCTCTCCTTTGTTTTGTTTTTTCTGTTACCGTTGTTTCCCTGACCTCCCTCGCTCACCCGCCCGTTCTCCCACCTCCACCCCATGTGCTGGTATCCTCCTTCCCTTCATCTCTCTTTCTCTGTCTGCAGGTATCTTACCATCTGCCTCTCTCTCTATCTAGTCGTTGTTGTTGATGTACAGTGCTGATGCTGTCCTCTGACGTGTGTTTTTTAGTGGTGTTGTTTTGTTTCTGCCCCTCCTCTTCCTCCTCCGCACCCTTCCTCCCTCCTCCTTCCTCTGCGCAGGTCCCAGTGGCACCAATATCATAATAGGGTCCATCGCAGGTGCTATTCTCCTGGCAGCTATAGTCCTAGGGGGAACAGGATGGGGATTTAAGTAAGAGTTCTGGCATGCCTTTGTGTACCTGTCTGCTTCTACCTAAAGGAACCCCCCGCTCCTCCCACTCTCACCCCTCTCAAATACTAGATGCCCGTTTGCAACTCATCGCCCAGCTAGGGGAGGGGAAAAGGGGAGTCAAGTCTGAGCTCAACCGTGCAAATGCTTGAACTGCTTTTGGCATCAAAATCTATACAAAACATCACATTTCAGTCCCTTTTACTGTAATGACAAGGCAGGACCAAGATGTTGATCTGCCAGGAACCGCTGCAGCACTTCTCTCAAGTCCAATAGATTTATTATTAGGTTTTTGTGAAAATTGTTCCAGTGCATTACCATAAATACTCTTTTTTAAATATGTTTTTTAATATATATAATATGGTTAATATGGTGCTCTTTTAGCCTGCATTATCCAGTTGTTCTCCTACAGGCAGCATCCTAACCCCAAATGCCCTCGCTGATAGGGATGCACGATATGGATTTTTTTCAGCTGATAACATAACCGATAAGTTCACATTTTTGTATTTTAAAAATAAGTTAACCTGTAGTTTATGCAAACCTGAGGGTATAAAAGGATAAGATGTAGTGAGCAAAGATGAGTGATTGTAATATTTCATAGCTCTGACCGAACCAAAAGTCACTGACATGACTGTTGTTAGAACCAGTTATGACTCTTGAATGTTTTCTTCTGCACATTATCAGCCAATAGTTTATCATCTATAATTTCATTACCAGGATAACATGTAATGATATAAATGATATGATAAATAATATATATTTTCCATTATCAGCCACTAATTTGTTGGGCCCGATATATATTGTGCATCCCTACTCGCTGACATGCTTCTTCTGCACCGTTCCACCTGTGCATGATAGCTATTGTTCACTCCTTATACTCTGACCTAAAAGGACTGCTTCTCCTTAACTCAGTTAGATTCATAAGATAATTGTGGCTGATGAAAAGTTGTTCACTGAAAAGCGACATTTTAATGCCTTGTGTCACATAGTCAGTCCTTTTAGGAGCAGAGGTAAGTGTCTGTGCATGTGTGCATGAGCTGTAAGAAGTTTTCTCTCTGGGTGTAATAGTTTCTGGTGCAGCACCTTTTCAGACACCATGACTACTGTAGACCTGCTGCATGTAATGTCATCACTGTAATCTGGCAACAAAGATTTTGGAGAGGGCTGGTGGATAATGAATGGATTGAATGACTGACTGAGTCCTTGTTTGATTTATGTTTTTGTCTCAAATCTAAAAGCCAGTCCAACATGAATGAAAATTAGTCAAATATTGATTCTGATTTTATGTCCATGTTTCACATTACAGGACAACTTCTGTACGTTCTCATGTTTTGGTGTCTAACTGACTATTGGTGACAACAATTTCTGAAATTGGTTCAGTATTGAGGGAGAGCGCTGTAGACATCACCTGCTCGAAAGCTGCAATTTGGTGCAAGCTGGCACCGTCATTTACACCCACTAAAAGTGTTTGTTTTTACCATGACAGGCTCTGATTGTTATAAGTGTCTGACAACATTATGGAAAGAGTCTCGCTCGAGAAGTCTCCTTCTGAAATTCTGTGACGTTTTGCCGGAAGACGACTTTGGAATAGTGGAAACGCGAGTGGCAGCCGGGCAGAGTTTATGGTGTTGGAGTACAGCAAGCGTAGCTTAGTGTTAGCTAAAAGATTTTCAATGTCAGTGTCATGGCTGAATATTTAGATGATTTCCACAGTGTGGATTACGTCTTTGAATTCGATGGCCGTCTGTATTTATTTGAGCCAGAGTATACGGATATTCATATTTCAGAACGAAGCTTCTCCTTGAGTGGGACTTGGACACAATAACAAATATAGTGGATCAAGAGAAAGGTAAGAAAATGTTTTATTTCACTGTAAGGTCCTCTCCATAATGTTGTTAGACACTTATTATAATAATCTGAGCCTGTCAGTGGCAAAAACAAGCACTTTTAGTGAACGCAACGTTACACTGATGCTGCTCACTTGGATCAACGGACCAGTTTAAAAAACTGTCCTCATTAGTCACTTAGACACAAATATATGGCAAAATAGGATCCAGGTTGAAAAATACCAGAGTTACCCTTTAAAGCCTGTTCATGCTTGGTTTTAACTGATCTAAATGTTAATTATTGAAATTTTTCTTGTGCGGTTGTACTGTTATTGCTTATTTGTTCTGTAACTTCCATGCATTTCTAATGCAAGATTATCAGCTTCAAACATGCTTCTAAAACTGTAGTTTTTCAGTTCTTAGTCTGTCATATTTCCTTTTGTCACTGATATGTTTATGTTTTCTGTCTTTCCTCTTGATATGTGCTCATGGGATGCAGGAACATACGGAGAGGAAGGTATAACCTTGCAGGACCACGATCATGTGATATTCTGTCGGTGGAGCAGCATCACAAAACATCCCATCCCATATCCCCTCAGCATACTTACTCTTTCATCCTCTTACTCTTTCAAGTGGCTCATCTTCCCCCCCGGGCACCATGCTCAACGTGCATCTCACTGCTCCTTTTGCTTCAGTGCTTCATCCCATTTCAGTTCTGGCTTTAAAAAGAAAACTCCCCAACCCTGTACTGTCCCCAGTCCCATAATATTCAGCTTAAGCAGAATGACCTCTTCCTTTCCTCAAGCATCTTCATCTGTATTTGTTTTTCTTTCTGTTAACTATCTCCATTTCCACTTCTCTTTCAGATCTGGTGGCGGATAAGATGTCTGTCTGTCTTTCTGTCTCTCTGTCCTGTCTACTGTCCTCTTCCTCCTCGCACTGTGTCGTTTCCACATCAGAGAAGAGGGGAACAAAAAAAAAAAAAAGTCTTCCACTCCTGTCCCAAAATTTCTCCAAGCCTCTTCCAATTATCGTTTTCTGCCACGCTCCCCGTCTGCTCCTCCTATCGTCTGTCCTCCCGCCTGCCTCCGTCCTCCTCTGGGCCCGTGGAGCTCCTCTCACCATACCAGCCAAATCATACTCGTGTGGCTGCTTCCAGCAGGCCGCTGAGGACTGTGTTCAGGCCATGCCTAGAGCGAGCAGGTGGCTCTCCCTGTGGGAGACACCAGGGTCTTCCTCCAGTCCGGTGGCTCTGAGAATGTGATTCAGTGTCTGTGTACCTCCTTTACTCACATCTTGAACAGTCTGATGAAGAACATATCAACGGTGGACCAATATAATGAGACATGTCTTTCTAATGCCTGCCTGCGTTCAAACTAAACTGGCCACCAACTGAGTCCACAGTTAAATGTCGGACTTGCACACAGACTGGGCATCTAATAGACTGAAATAATCGAACACAAAGGAAATCGTTTCCTTTGTTCTGAAAGGAGAAGGACCTGAGGGACAGTTCCTCCAAGACCAGGCCTTGAACATCTCAAAGTGGACACATATCTCTTTTAAACTACAGCGTTGGCTAACATGGATATAACTGAAAACAAACCATACTTTGGACTGTTGTTCGCATGTTTTCCAAAGAGAGGAAGGACTAATGATAATATAAAGCGATGGCTCAAAAATCAGTCAGCAACTAGCCAGAGCCCTGACTGATAACTGAGTTTATGTTCATTGTTACTTGTTCTTTTAACTTACTACCTGCCCCCCCTCCACAAGTTTTCAGGTACTAAAAGGGAAGCTAGGTGTCAATGGTTTTGGGATCATTTTAAACCACTGAACTTTGAAGCAGCAGAGACCGTAACTTAGTGTTTTCAACCACAGACTGACCAACATACATTCCACAACATGTCTGTGTGCGTGCTCACCACTTTCAGGCCCAAAGTTTGTACGTTTAGGAGGATAATCCGTATGTCTGTTCACGAGTGAATGTACAGGATTTTTAAAGAAAAGAAGAATGTATGTGTGTTTACATCAGTGTTAGGGGCAGTTGTGTACACCTTAACACCCCTCCTATCACAGGTAGATTGGCAGGTTTTTACCTCTTGAACATCTCTTTCTACAAACCGTTGTGCGCTGCAGCCATGACACCATAAAGGCAGCACATGAACAACCGTTTTTATGTCATGTATCTACAGAAAACGAGCACTAGCCAACTGTATGCACACCTATTTGTAAATATGTGCAAGATATACTGAATGTTAAATGCACTGTATGAAGATTTATTTAAAAGCTATGTTAAAATAATGAGTTGTATCTGTTTCAAACATATAGCTGTCAGTCTCTCAACAGGACCCACATCTGAAAAATCTCTCCTGTAGTCAACGCTGTCCACGCATCTTTAAATGTGGCGTCACAGCGAAGCTAGCTGTCTCGCACCCCTCTCATCATTCCAGCTATCACTTAAATGTCATGAATCTTTTGTACATTTTGTTGATAGCCACGAGCCCCAGGTGAACGCCTCAGCCCCGAGGCTCCGGAATGATCCCCACTGTAAATGAGATTAAAGAGATCCAGTCTGGGGTCCAGGAGGCAGCTTGTCTGAAACTGTTTGCGTGTATGAGGTCAATTTGGTTCATTTGAGCTTTGCACTATGGTAGATGCACTATTGTAATTATTACAATGTGTACAGAGTTGGTATCAAATACAATCTGTTTGAAGTTTAGGGAAAAAAAAGAGAAAACAAGATGCATCGTATCCCATATTTTTAGACACTGTCTTTTTGAATCGAGACAAAAAGAGAGAAATGAACTCAGGCTTGCAGTTGATTTGAATGAAAGGAAAATAAAATACTAAAAAATGAAACCACACCTACTCTCACAACCTTGCTGTTATGGTATTTATAGTTTATGGTTTTAATAGATAGTTAGACTTCAGAGTTTTCTGCTTTTGAAAGACTTAAAAAATATAATCAGAATCATCTTTACTTTAAGTTGCAGTGGGTATGAAACGCAGTAATTAAGGTCAAAACAGTGTAAAACTATACATCATTATTGTTTCCTATAATTATGTACCACAGTAGGTACTTCAATTTGAGGCTGTGACTGATGATTATACCTGTCCAGGGCGTATCCCGCCTTAGTCCAATGTTAGCTGGGATCAGCAGCAGCCCCCCATGACCCTGAATAGGATAAGCACTTTCAGATGATGGATTATTTATTATTAATAAATGTATTGCTTAGTTTTTTTTAGTCTATAAACTCAAATAATAACAAATGTCACCATCAGTTTCTCAAAATCCAAATTGATGTCTTTTAATTGCTTGATGTTTGATCTTAAATCAGACTAAACCCTGGTATTCAATTATGATATACAACAGGGGAAAAAACTGCGACTTTTTGGCTTTTTTTCATTATAAATTACTCATCAATAAATGATTTATTGATGATCAAAATGAATCAACGAATCAATTTAACATTAATTCAATCAAATTGGTTGTTGGTGTTGATATTAAGTGATGAAACAACAAAAATATATTAAAATATTACTTTAATTATGAGCAAATTACAACAACCTAATTGGTGGTTGACAAATCATTCAGCAGAAGAAAAGTATTCAGCTGTCATTAAATAAAAACTGTAGAAAAGTCACTGGCAAATGTTGGCATACAGGCCAGTGACCGATTATAACAATAACCGTTTTAAAAGGCTGATGACAGCCAAGACAGAATATGTTGATCTCTGATCTTGATCAACATGACAGATAAGTTTGTCCTTTTATTTTTCCAGCTGGATGAAAGTGCACAGCTGATTTGTGCTTTTTCTGCGAATACTGTCGGGAATGTCCATCTGTATGGAGGTCAACACTTTGGTTTCTTGTCACGAGAGGTGGACAGAACCAGATGAGGAAGCAATCTGCACAGGAGACGAGGACAGATGTCAATCTACAACCTCTCCGACATCCCA
The DNA here is from genome assembly GCA_947000775.1 of Pterois miles. Classification (NCBI taxonomy): domain Eukaryota; kingdom Metazoa; phylum Chordata; class Actinopteri; order Perciformes; family Scorpaenidae; genus Pterois; species Pterois miles. The sequence continues at coordinate 17,089,201 of CAMQGK010000567.1, read as the reverse complement.
CTTCGTTTTGGGTTCTTGCCACCAGTCAGCCAGGAAGGATTCCTCGTAGTCGCCCATACCCTCAAACTCAGCGTCCGGATGATGATCTGTGCGAGAGGTGGCCATTTCTTCTGGACTTACTACATCCTTAAAGGTAACACAAAACACTCAGAGTCAATGGCAAGCAAGCATTTTACTATCTTACTTCCATTCTATCTGGCAAAACATATTTCCTTTTTCTATCTATAAATCTGTCACTTGTTCACCCTGTAATTCAGTCTAAACTCTCCCAGCCCTCCTCTCCAGCTCTCGGGTCCAGGCAGTATGTAAAGATAGGAGGGGCTGACCTGAGTTAAATGGATGTGGCTCAGCCTCAGTGGCCAACACCTCCCAGCCACATACCACACACTGCTGGCGGAAAGCACAGCCCCCCTCCTGCTCTCCCTTCCGTAGCCTTCATCCCCTTTCCTCCCCCTTTCATCCTCTCAGACTTTTCTCTCTCTTCCCTTTCCATAACCTCAACAGCAGCTTGCACTCTGTCTGATAGTTTACTCCTCTATCGTAAAAGTTTATATCCCCAAACACGTTTTTGAGTATTTGATAAACTTGAATGAAAAGGTGGAATGTGTAACAAGGGCCCAAACTCTAACTAGATCTGCCAGTTTAGCTTTTGTTGAGCCAAGTCAGAGTGTCAGTTCACTACGGTGGTCTAGCCGTGGAGACAGTTTGGGGTTTTATCTGCTGAGGTTTTGAGAGGAATTTTGTTTGTGTAGTTCAAAAAATCAGAGGGATGAACATCTGAAAACCTCATCAGATAAAGAAGAATAGAAAGATATAGATACAGTATATGGAGTAAGTAAAAAACATGTCTAATTTGGCTGGAATGAGCCTTTAATCTATCTAGCATGTGTCTTTGTTTTTCTAAATGGCAGATTATAGCAATTGCTATATATAGCTCACGGACGCTGCTCTGCACTGCTGGTTACAACTGTTAACGCCGTCCAATGGTATCATCGCGGAAGCGTAGTGGCCACCCTCCAGGCTCACCGTCACCATGTTGAGAGCCGTTGAGAGGCAAACGCAATGCTCCCGATCCCATATTTAGCACCTTTAAAAAGGCTCGCTTAACTTAAAAACCTTTTGTATTCCTTTTAATGATAAAAATATATTAAAAACAAAATATGGTTTTCAGTTGCAAAGAGGGATAACTAAATGTGACTTCAGAGGTTTCTGTGCTCACACTATCACTCTGCATTCGCCCCAGTAGCTCAGTTGGTGGCCCAGGTTCAAATCCGACCTGTGGCCATTTCCACATCTACCCATATCTCTCTCCCCCCTTGTAGACTGTCCACTGTCCTATCAATACAAGGCTTGAAATTAAAAAAAAAAAAATACTTTAAAAAAATATCAGTCTGCTGCCCAAAACCAATGCTTCCTGTAAATTTGCCACCATCTCTGCCTCGCAACAACGACATACCTCATCGTCAGTTTGTAGATAGTTCTGCGCAAACTCCAGCATCTCTTTCTGCTTGGTCGTCTCATTGAAGTACCTCAGGGCCTCCTGAGAAAACAAACGTGACATCAGCTCTTGTGTTGACCCAAGTAGCACGCGACAACTAGCATGTTTTATGGCTTGGCGCTAAGCAACAAATTTGCCCTGTTGTCCTTTTGTTTACTGCTTTTTTTTTTTTTTTTTTTTGCATCTCAGTTTGGAAACATTAA